>CM038794.1:81336168-81543462 GCA_021764765.1 Vicia sativa | reverse complement strand
ACATCCTCCGGGTAATACTTCCTCAAGAATTCCCTACGGAAAACTTCCCACGTCACTTCCTCACCAGCAACCTCAAGCCTCTAACGGGTGTTAACCCACCAGTCATCAGCCTCCTCACTTAACTTATGAATACCATAACGGATTTTCTGCACAAGAGTGCAATCCATCACACGGAAGATTCTTTCAATCTCCTTCAACCAAGTTAGAGCACCTTCAGGATCATACTTTCCTTGGAAAGTAGGGGGATTCTCTCTTTGGAAGGTCGCCAAACTACGAGACCCAGCGTTCTCGTCAGCATTCGGCGGGTGTTGGAAAGCTTGAGCTATTGCCTGCATAGCCGCAGCAAGAGCCTCATCATTCCTACCAGCATTCCTTCCAGCCATAACAATTTCTGCTCACAACAAAACAAGGATTAGAATCAACAAATAACAATACTTGATTGTTAGACAACAACAAACTCAACAACTTGGCCGGACAGACCAACCTGCTCTGATACCACTAATGTAACACCCCAATTCTACCCCTCGTAATTAATAATAAAATCAGAGTTTCAAAATTTCATCTAACAAAATTGAGGCATCACATATTCGCATTTTTATCAATTCGCATTATAATGCACATCATAAACATTAAAAGTCGGATATACCAATTCATATCATAATTCATCATGTTATCATTAATACATAAAGTTATAACATCATAAGATAGTATATATATAAACTATCCTATCAAAATAATAACGTCGCCCAAATCCCGAGTGTTACTACGACCAGAGCAGAGCGACACAAAATAAAGAGACTCAAGCTAATCCTCCTCATCCTCGGGGATCACCTGCACGTTACCAATATATAGGCAACGGCGAAACCAGTAAAGGGTGAGATACTCCAAAACATATAATTAAAAGCATGATAGAATATATAAATAGTTTTGGAATTATAAATGATATAAGTTACATAGAGTATGTCCACATATATTAAAAGCTTACATACTTTAAATTAGCATTTAGTGTATAAATTAACACTTTAACTTCGTCACATAATCACTATGCTCGCATCAACACAAGCATCATATATCATCGCAATTCAACATCATTCATCAATTAAAACCCAATGTCAAACAACTCAAACATAAACATAACCGACTCCATGAGACACGACTATGTTATGCATGTGGTACCCGTCGCTTTGTCCATAATTAGGAACACTTGGCATAAAGCCCATCGTCGCTTGGCATAAAAGCCCTCGTCGCCAATGCAATTTATGTGACTCAATAATAAAGACAACACAACAACACATCATCATCGCTCATCAAAATTGACATAAAGCCCACGTCGGCATATTTATTCACATCAAATAAACATATCATCGCATCGCATAATCAACAAGTATTCATTAATAAATACACCGTCGCAAACATTATGTTTATTAACACAACATCATTATAAATTAATTCACCAAATTCCAAAAATGGAAAAATAGCCAAAACACCAATAATCGTCGCGAAAACCATTCTTAATAACCGGCATTAATTATAAACATTAACATCGAAATCGATTGTCCATACATGTCTTAAATTGACTAAAACACAATCCGGTTCAATTTAACCGTAATTTGGCCTATTTCGAGTCATTTCGTAAAAACTCGTAATTTCGAAAAACTAACCTCACCACTACGTTCTACACGTCGACCTTAGTTAGCAAGTCAATTTTCGTTGAATTCGGAGCAACTTGCTCCGTCGTCGAATTTACCGAAACCGGAAAATCGGAACATAATCGTTTTCTAAATTTAATCGGCTAACTTATGTCCTAATTATATTTTATTGATAAAAAGTGTTACTAGGTGGAATTGGGAAAATTGAAACAAACAGAAGCTTAATTATGCACGAAACTTCATTTTTTCATAAAAACAGAAAACTCATAACACAGTTTACAGAAAACCAGAAAAACACAGTTTTTCGTTCCTTCTTTCTAGCCATCAGGGACGATCGTCCCTTGCTTCCCTTTGAGAGGAGACGTGCACCTTAGGAGGGGGACGGCTGCCCCTCATCTTGAGGTGGGCGCCTCCCCCATTAGCCACCCTCCACCAAGTTTGTTCTTCGTCCCTGCAAAAATTGTTTCTGGTTTTTCTTTCTTTTCCCATTTTCACAGTTAACAGTTTTTCTTTCTATTTTCATTTTATAACTTCTATATAACACAATGCTAGCAATGACACACCCATAATCCCTACTCCTAATCCAACTTTTCTAAACTATTTCAACAATCAACCAACCAAAACCCTATAAATCAACTATCAATTTTTCTCCAATCCAAACTATAACTATCAAACCCTAAATATATGAGATGGAAATCAAAGCCCTTACCTTGAAAGCTTTGATTGTTCTTGATGATTCTACAAACCCAACCTTGCTCTTCTTCTTGCTCTTCTCTTGCTCTTCTACCAAAACCCTCTCTATTTCTTCCAACTTTCTATTTTGGCTTATGTTTTGAAAAATGGAAAGAAAACAATGGAAAGTGAATTTATGGTGTGTCTTACTAGTAAGGTTAAGGGTGAAAAACCCAATTCTAACAAATTTCTCCCCACACCCCTATCTATTCTTAACACACTAATAACATCTAATTATATCATTAATTCAGTTAATTAAAATAATTCCGGGGAATTAAATATCGGTCAGAATAATATTTTACCGAACGGAACGGAACGTCGCCAAAACAATTGTCAAACGGTAATTCAAAAATATTAATATAATATAATATTAAATAAAACGGGCGTTACAGATAGTACGATTGATGTTGTGATCGATAATGAAAATAAATTTCGAAATGACAAAATTTTTTGATACTCGTCAACAAATGGTATAAATTGGGTCTACAAGTCATTCATTTCTCCATCACAAACCAAAACCAGAAAAATGTCACAAACCTATCCACACCTTACGTTTGTCTACTTCACTGCTGGGCATGCGCCAATTAAATTCAGGCTCTCGCAGGATACCCCGTACGACGAGCTCATTTCGACACTGGATTCTTTGTTATAGTATCCAGATAATCGCAAGGCGGTCAAGCTGGAGTACCGTTCACCTTCACTTGATGCTGAAGGAAAGGTCAAGTTCACCTGGTTTCAGCTGAAGAACGACGACGACTTAGAGGTTATGTGGGAGACCTTTCATCAGTACTCCATAAAGGTCTAATTGAGATGGATGCGTCGCTTCGTAGATCGGCGAAAGATGTTATCAAGATGTTGCAACGTCCACAACTTCCCGTTTATAATAATATGTTATCTAATTTTCTGTATCCATGATGTAATTTTATGAATTAAGTTGAATGAATGGTATGAATTATGTTAACTGTTTTTGTAATCTGCCTAGACAAAAATGCGTAAGTTAACTTACGAATCCACCCAATAAGGTGAATTCGCAAGTTAACTTACGAATTCACCTTATTTTCAGAAAATAAGGTGAATTCATAAGTTAACTTGCGAATTCACCTTGTTTTCAGAAATTCTTGGATTATTTCATAAGTTAACTTGCGAAGTCCACCTATGAGGTGAATTCGTAAGTTAACTTATGAAACTTGGGGGTATTTTTGGTTTTTCACCAAGGGTGAAGAAGAACCACACTAGGTGGGGAAAGAAATTCCCTCTTCATATTTGTCAAATATCATTAGGTTACTCTTTTTTTTTGCTTTCAGCATTGTCAAATATTAATATGGAAAAGACCACACCAATAAATGAAGACATAGCGACAATGATAAATCAAGTTCTTTGTCTATTTTATTATTTAGTATGTTTAATTATATTACCATTTCTATGTGTTGTTATCATGAGATTTGGTATGACATTGATTGCATTAACTATTGCAGGATTGGTATAGGATTAATAAACATCTCAGGGAGATAGAATACAAAGCATCTAATCATGTTTAACAAAGAAAAATAAGACATAACTGTTAGAACAAGATTTGGTTATGCAATTATGTCTCTGAGTTTTGATGATAACAAAGAGTATGTTTGAGTGAACAATTTTGTTACTATAATGTTTGTTGTATTTTTAAGAATAAACAAACAGGTTCTACTTCTGATGAATGGCGTGGTCAAGACATTACAATAGAAAATGCTCCGCTTCTAAGCTGATGAACAAGTAGCGAGGAAAGCTTCAAAAGGCTCTGAAAAGTTACTCTGATACGCAAGTCTGAAGAAACCAATATGAAGATCCCAAGACAAAGGTTCTGAGTGAACGCAATCCAAGATGCTGAAGACTTAAGTTTTAGAAGACAAAGGGTTTTGAAGATCAAGTGCTGAAAGACTCTAAAGATGTGGCTCTGAAGACTTGATGTTCTTCTGAACTTAGTTGTGATACAAAGTTACAAGACCAAGTGCTGAAGACTCTAAAGACTTGAAGTTCTTTCAACCTTAAGATACGATACAAGGTTCTTCAAAACCAAGTGCTAAGGAATCTAAAGAGGAAGATATGAAGACTTTAAAAAATTAAAGTTTTGACTAATTAGAAGTTATATTCTCTCCTCTTACTCATGCTCGTAGAAGCCTCTGAAGTACAAAAGTTTAGAAGATGACATTAATGTGGGACAATAATACATGGTACAAACAAACATTTCATTCCATCATATCTTGTCCCCCAAGTTCTCTTAAGCCTCCACAAATTTGTTATTTCCAAATGTACCCCTCAACGGTTACATCACATGCATGACTCTATATAAAGGCTTGAAGACTTGAAGAAACATCTGCTAATTCACTAAAAATATACTACGCTCAAACACTATTCTCTCTTTGTAAAAAGATGTATATTCTGTGAAGTCATTGTGCTAAAAATCTGTTTGCATATTAGTTTGTGTAGAAGCATATTAACTTGTAAACAAGCTTGTTATCAAACGGTTGTTTCCTTGAGAGACCAGTTGGGTCAGAATTCTCGAGAAGTCTAGGATAGTTAGTCTTAGAGGTTGATAGTTAGTCACACACAATTGTTGTGTGCAGGTGTTAGTCACATACAATTGGTGTATGCAAGTGTAATAATCAGTTGGCATCAGAGCTCCAGTTATGAAGTGATAAAAAGGTTGGATTTTTATGAAGCACCTAATAGTTTTCATTACCGACCCAACGTGTGAATAACATCAATGGTTGCTTCTAACAACAATGTAGTTGTAATTGCTTATGATAAAGAAAGAGATTCATATAGTTCAAAACTTCTGATCTTTGATGGAGAGAAATTTGACTATTGGAAAGATAGGATAAGTAGTCACCTTCTTGGATTCAATTTGGATCTACGGGATATTGCAGTTGATGGGTACATCTATCCAGTAGATGTAGAAGGAAAGGAAGTTCCCAGAAGTGCCTTAACAGACGCTCAGCAGATGTACAAGAATCATCATAAAGTAAGAACCATCATTCTCAGCACAATATCATATACAAAGTATGAAAAGATCACATATAAAGTGACATCTAAGCCCATCTTTGATTCTCTTCAAATGACTCACGAAGGAAATGCTCAAGTCAAGGAAACAAAGGCGTTGGCCTTAATCCAGAAATATGAAGCCTTCAGAATAGAAGAAGATGAATTTATGGAAACTATGTTTTCAAGATTTCAGATCACGTAAAAAAGATTATTAGAAGTTTGTCAGTCAAATGGAGACCCATGGTAACTGCTTTGAAATTGGCGAAGGATCTTAATATCACCAGTATTGAGGAACTTATTAGTTCTTTAAGAAGTCATGAAATTAAGCTCCAAGAAGATGAACCTCAGAAGAGAGGTAAATCGATTTCTATTAAGTCTAAGTCTAAAAAGACAAAGGCTTATCAAGCAAAGGAAGAATTAGAAGAGTCTGAAGAAGACTCAGATGAAGATGAACTATCTATAATATCTAAAAAGATAAACAAACTGTGGAAACACAGACAGAGCAAGTTCAAAGGGTCAAGAAGAGTTAAAGATAGACAAGAGTCTACATATAACCAAAGAAGAGATTCTGAAAAGGAAGTCATCTGCTATAAATGCAAAGAACCTAGGCATTACAAAAATGGATGTCCATAGCTCAGAAGATAAATAAAACCTAAGAAGTTTTTCAAAGCCAAGAAAGGCCTCATGGCAACGTGGGATGATTCAAATTCAGATGAAGAAGATTCTGATGAAGAACATGCCAACGTGGCTCTTGTGATGAAGACCAATACCAATGGATCAGTATTAGAAGACATACTGCTTCTTGATGAAGAGTCAGATTCTGATGACGAAACTAAGGTACTTTCTTCCGTATCTCATTCTGAACTTGAATTAGGATTAGTTGAACTTATGAAAAGGTATGAACTTCTTCTAAGCAAGCACAAAGATTTGAAAAAGACTTTTGTGACTACCTCTGAAACTTCTACTAAGAGCAAGCCAAACATTTTACCTTTAAATGAAAAATAATTTTTTTGGAAAGATCGAATGCTTCTCTAAAAAGTAAAGTTTAAAAATTCGAAGAAGATATCACCTCTAGGATATCTACCTCTGATGAAACTATTAGATATGGTAGAGCTTTTCAACACTTCCTTTCTAAAAGAATAGATAGAAGTAAAATGGCTTCAATGATCTATGGAGTTAGCAGAAACTAAAGTAGAGGATTAGGATACTCTGGGCCACCAAAGCCAACTGATGAGACTGAGAGTATAAAACTAATACCTCTATCTGAACAATTCGTGCTTGCTGGTATTGAATTGAAATGTCGAAAGTTAGAAGAATCATATTCTGTTGCACCACAATCACGACACAGAAGGAAACTTCTAAACCAAAATATCATGCACAGATTCCACTTGATTATATTGTTGCACAAAAATCCAAAGGTGTAAAAACCTCTGGAAAGACTAACAAGAAAGGACCCAAAGTATGGGTACCAAAAGATTAGATAGTCTATGTTGTAGATGTTCTAGACAGTTCTTCTAAGACACCAATTATTGCACCTGGAAAATGGATGCTTTCCACACTAGTGTTACCTTGAAAAATCTCAAGGTATTCAAGCACGTGTATAACTTGAGGATATTCTCATAAGCTAAGGGTGACTTTATGAAATAAGGACCTTTGGAAATTGAGAGCAAAGTGTTTGAAAAGTTTAGTTTTAGCAAATTAAAGAAACAAATGATTAAGGAGATATCAAACCATAATGTCGAAGTGGAGTTATGTCGACCAGAAGGAGAAAATGTTAAAATATGTGGAAATTGGTCGAATCGACCAAGGCATGTAGAGCGAAGGAAATTGTCAAATTTGGTCTTGTCGAACATAGAGGATTCTGGACTTAGAAGAATTCTGTTGTTTTTCTTTTATCAAAGGGGAATATGTCGAAGCAAGCCAAAAGCGGTTGATTTTAGTCAGAAGCGGGAAGATTCAAAATTCAAAATCTCCAAGCAGTTGCTAGCAGTTTGCAACTCATTTAAGCGCCAAATAGGTAGCGGCATCTGGTGAAGCGGTTGCCTTAGGATTCAAATGTCATCCGTCGATTATATCTAGGCAGTTACTTTGTAAATGCTATAAATAAGTAGTTTCAATGTAATTTTTGTGTGTTCACTTGTATACTCAAATCACTTGCAAAAACTCTGTTCATTTCGAGCGTCAGGAAGCAAAGAGTTGAGAAGTGCTTGATGTACGTGAATCCCCACTTTTATTTCAATGGAAAACCCTTATATTTCAGTCATTTCTTCTGAAACTTTTACTTGCATTTTATTTACTTTTCAGCAATCTCTTTGTATTTTTATTTATGTTGATTCTCTTTTCGTTATAAGTTTCGAGTTAACAAAAGATTCAATCAAAACGTACTTCATTTAGAATAAGCAAGTTTGAAGTTCACAGCCTTTTGTCGGTCACGAGTCACCATAGTTGGTCAAATCATATTGTGAGCTATCAGATTGTTAGTTGTTTCGTTTAGGCTCTTTCTGTCGGTCACGAGTCACTAGCCATTCGAGTCTAATCATAGTGTGGAAAGCCGTTATACTTGTTCCCTTAGTCTTAGAAAATCGTTTCTTAGATAAGGATTTTGACAGAACTAGTATAATTTCAAAAACCTTAGCACATATCTTAAGATCAATTGGTCGATCTTGCGAGTAACCCTTAGTTTTAGGACTTTGGGAGGACCAGTGGTTGTTTACCATTTTCCAGAGTAAACAAATTGGCACACCTGGTGGGATAAAGTGCTAAGTGTATGAGACTTGAGAGTTTAACCAAAGAGTATAATAAACCACCAACTAAGAGACGTACACCCATAATGATTAACCTTAACATAAACAAAGTTCCGTCACGAACATTAAGTTTGACAGATCCAGTGGTTTCTCTGGTTGCACCATTACCTCCTCCACCTGTCTCAGTGTTGACTACAGTCACTACGCCTATTCCTCAAAGTCAACCGGTGAGTCTAGGGCCCATAATGACTACGATTGAAATCCCACAAGTGCCCCGTTTTGGCACTTCAAATCCTCTTTATGGAATGTCGTATTCCTTAATGTTAGGTTATCAGTCGACTTCAAATGTAGAAGTTGTGTAAGGTATAACACCCCCTTCTAATTCCCCAAATATTATATATATTATACAATCAGAGTAAATAGAATGCATAGCAAGAGGGCGTCACATGATATTTCTTTCAATATCAAAATCATACATGCACACTGGTCATAATCATAACACATATTTGAATCTCATGATTTAGAATAATTCATGCATTTTCCCAGCGGATCATTTAATATTCACGGATACTATCAATGATTATATCCCATACTATAATCATTGGATGAAAAGTAATGAATCCATAATATAACCAAGTCATCAGAATTCATGAATCGGCACCAAGGCCACATTAACATAATATCTCAATCATACAAATCAAAATAGATGAGAATACATAACAAATCTCATCAAAGCAGAAATCCAAATAAATCCTGTGTTACATAACAGAGCAATGACTCAACTACCTAGTAAAGGATAAACTAGCTAGACTCCTCTACTAGTCTCGTGCAAAGCACCGCTATCCTCGAAACCCGCACGTTACCCACAAAGAGGCAACATCATAACAAAAGGGTGAGGATTCACATTATTATGCAAAAGTATATAAATGGAATATAGAAACAAGATCTATTCACGGATTCCGCACACTTCAAGTGATATTCCAAGATAACATGATTATACAAACATTCCAAGTATAATATATTCATATTTATTACACATAGCATAAATGTCATCCATCCAAATGATTTAATTATCCATACGATTAAACATCACAATTTCATTACACACATTGTAACACCCCCTCTAATTACCCACATAATTATTGCACAATCAGAGTAAATAAAATGCATAACAAGAGGGCTTCACATGATTTACTTTACAATTAAAATAATACATGCACAATGGTCATAATTATAACACATATTTGAATCTCATGCTTTAAAAAAAATCATGCATTTCACAGCGGATTAATTCTTATTCACAGATACTATCAATGATTACATCCCATACTATAATCATCAAATGAAAAAGTGATGAATCCATAACATACTCAAGTCATTAGAATTCATACATCGACACCAAGGCCACATCAGCATAGTATCTCGATCATACAAATCAAAATAGATGAGTATACATAACAAATATATCATCAAAGCAGAAATCCAGATAAATCCCGTGTCATATGACCAAAGCAATGACTAGACTACCTAGTAACGGATAGACTAGCTAGACTATTCAACTAGTCTCGTGCGAAGCACCGCTATCCTCGGAACCTGCACGTTACCCACATAGAGGCAACATCATAAAAAAGGGTGAGAATTCACATCATTATTCAAAAGTATATAAATGGAAATAATGAAGAAACCACATCTATTCATGAATTCCACACACTTCAAGTGATATTCTAATATAATAAGATCATACAAACATTACAAGTATAATATGTTCACACATAGCATAGTTATCATCCATTCAAACAATTCAATTAATCCATATGATTAGACATCACAATTTCATTTCACACATTGCATATTCAATAACGACTCATGTGACAACAATGAAATGTGACTCAATATGCATGTGGTACCAAGTTTTTGAGAACATTTCGTTAACATTGCTTCTGATTCATTCATAGAATTCAAACCCTTACTTCCGATCCGGACAAGACCAAAAGCGTCCGCTACTTATTCCTAATGGAATCGAGCCAAATATGAACCCAACGTTTCACCACTACTTATCCATCATGGATCGAGCCAATTTGTGAACCCACAGTTTCACCGCTACTTATCCACACAAGGATCGAGCCAAATGTATACATGTACAACTCACCAAGATGACATATGCAAATTAAGATTATTCACAAAACCTAAATTATCCAAGTATATCATCACAATTCATCTCATGTGAATTATACATAAATTACACAACATTATATTTCAACAACAAGGTCATCACATGTATCTTATACATATCATCACACATAACAAATAACATTATGACATATCATTCTACCAATGTTATTCAACACATTCCATCAAATAAGATTAACACATACTATACTCAAGTAATCAAACATTTATTGAAATAGTATTAAAAACCAATCTAAAACACATTCAATCATAATTGGATCAATTAATCACATATATGAAAATACTACAATGAAAATAATCATATAAGATTCCATGTCAAAAGATCCTAAAAATAACATTTGTCATTACAAATCACGCTAAGCCCGGCCTATCGCGCTAAGCGCACCTGGCTGAACAAACAACCCCAAAAGTCAGAACATTTCGCGCTAAGCGGGCTTCTTCTCGCGCTAAGCACGGTCTGCGATTCTGCATTTTTTCTTCTACGAACCAGATTCCCTCTCCCACGAAACTACCACATAAAACCCATTCCAATCAGTCTAATAACATCATTAAAGGGTATCCTAACATGTTTTTAGTCTTGGGTCATTATTCTAAGTTGAAAAACACAATTCCCTTTCAAAACCTAACATTCAAAGATTCTAGAAATTGAAATTGAACAACCTAGCATTTTCCTAATCATTACCCACCATATACAATCAAACAATAACATGGATTCTCCACCCTTACCTCTTGAAGATTCCTCTTCTAGGGTTTCCTCTTCACTTTCCTTATTTCTTCTCTTCTCTTCTCTTATTTCTCCAAATGAAATTCTAATTATGATTCCCTTCTAACTCTTTACTAACTAGGATTGTCTTATTGGGCTTAATACTTAACACCTCTCTATTACTTCCATTCTCAAAATAGACCCAATGCTAAATAACCATAATTCTACTCATAAAACTCAATTATTTAAATAACACACATATTCAAATAATTCAAATTTAAATTAAAACACCCAATTAAATTAATTATCACATAATATAATAGATAATAATAATAATTAATAATTAGATATTTAAAATTGGGATGTTACACACATCGCATATTCAATAATGACTCACGTGACAACAATGAAATGTGACTCAATATGCATGTGGTACCAATCTTGGGAACATTTTGTTAACCTCAATTCCGATTCATTATCATAGAATCCAAGCCACTTTCGATCTGGACAAGACCAAAAGCCTCCGCTACTTATCCCCAATGGGATCGAGCCAAATGTGAACTCAATGTTTCACCACTACTTATCCATCATGGATCGAACCAATTGTGAACCCAAAGTTTCAGTGCTACTTATCCACACAAGGTTCGAGCCAAATGTATGCATGTACAACTCATCAACACAACATATACAAATTAGATTATTTAGAAAACCTCAATTATCCAAGCATATCATCATCATTCAACTCATGTGAATTATCCATCAATTGCAAATCATCATGTTCCAACAACAAAATCATTTCATGTATCATATACATATCATCACATATAACCAATAACATTATGACATATCATTCCACCAATGTTATTCACAACATTCAATTAAGAATAACACACACTATATTCAAGTAATCATCCATACATTGAAATAATATTTGAACCAATCCAAAGCACATTCAATCACGATCGGATCAATTAATCACATACATGAAAATACTACAATAAATATAATCGTATAAGATTTCATGTCAACAGATCCTAAAAATGACATTTTTCATTCCAGGTCATGCTAATCCCGACCTATCGCGCTAAGCGCACCTCCCTGAACAAACAAACCCAAAAGTCAGAACATTTCGCGCTAAGCGGGCTTCTCCTCGCGCTAAGCGCGGTCTGTGATACTGCATATTTTCTTCTACAAACCAACTTCTTTTTCCCACTAAATTACCACATAAAACTCATTCCAATCAACCAAATAACATCATTGAAGGGTATCCTAACATGTTTCTAGTCATGGATCATCATTCTAAATTGAAAACATAATTTCCTTTCAAACCCTAACATTCAAAGATTCTAGAAATTGAAATTGAACAACTTAGTATGTTAATAATCATTACCCACAACATACAATCAAACAATAACATGGATTCTCCCCCTTACCTCTTGAAGATTCCTTTTCCAGGGTTTCCTCTTCACTTTTCCCTTTTCTCCTCTTCTCTTCTCTTCTTTCCTCTTTCTCTTATTTCACCAAATGATAATTCTAATTATGATTTCCTCATAACTCTTTACTAACTAGTATTATCTTATTGGGCTTAATACTTAACACCTACTTCTATTTTCATAAATAGGCCCAATACTAAATAACCACTATTCTACTCATAAAACACAATTATTTAAATAACACACATATTCAAATAATTCACATTGAAATTAAAACACCTAATTAAATTAATTATCACAAAATATAATATATAATAATAATAATTAATAATTAACTATAAAAACCGGGACGTTACAACTCTCCCCCACTTAAAAGATTTTCGCCCTTGAAAATTACCTCAAGCGAACAACTCAGGATACAAATCCTTCATCTGACACTCAAGCTCCCCTTGCTACCTTCACTAAAGCGATTTCCTTCCCTCGAAGTTGCTTAACTTCTCTATCCTCAATACGCATCGGTAAAGTCTCAACCGTGAAATAATCTCTAATTTGCACATCATCTAGTGGCACAACATGAGATATATCTGGCATATATTTACTTAATTGAGATACATGTAATACAACATGAATATTAGCAAGTTACGATGGCAAATGGATTTGATAGGCTACTTCACCAATCTTCTCAGCAATTTGATAAGGATCAATAAAACGCAGAGTCAACTTCTTTGATTTCAATGCTCTACCAACACCAGTCACATGAGTAGCTCTCAAAAACACATGATCACCTTTCTCAAAGATAATATCTTTCCTCCTCTTATCATGATAACTCTTCTGACGACTCTGGGAAATCTTCATATTTTCCCGAATCATCTTAATCTTATCCGTAGTCTGTTGGAATATCTTAGGTCTAATGATTGAATTGTCCTTTAAGTCTGACCATTAGTTTGCGAATGATAACCCGAACTCAAACGCAACTTAGTACCCAAAGAACTTTGCAAACCTTCCCAAAAATGCGAAGTAAACCTCGGATCTCTATTCGAAACAATACTCGACGAAACACCATGAAAACTCACAACTTTCTCGATATACAACTTAGCAAACTTCTCCATAAGATAATCAATCAAATTTGGAATAAAGTGAGAAGATTTTGTCATTATATCCACAATAACCCAAACAGAATCATGACTACTCGGAGTCCCCAGAAATCCAGAAACAAAATCCATAGAAATTCTATCCCACTTCCACTTAGGAATGGATAACGGCTGCAACAAACCAGACCGTTTCTAATGTTCAATCTTAGACTTCCGACAGATCAAACAAGAATACACAAACTCAACAATATCCTTCTTCATACCTGACCACCAAAATAATTTCCTCAAATCTTGGTACATTTTAGTAGCACCAGGATGAATACTCATACCACTACTATGTCCTTCATCAAGAATTCTCTTTTTCAAATCCCCAACATCAGGAATGCAAACTCTATAACGACACCTCATGATACCATTCTCATCAATCCGAAAATCCCCACCTCGACCTTTATTGATCAACACCAACTTATCTACCAAAACCAAATTAGATTTCTGACCTTCTCGAATCTCATCCAAAATACCACTAGTAAACTTCAATATACCAAGCTTAACGCAAGAAGAATTCACTTCACAAACCAAACTCAAATCTCGAAATTGTTCAAGCAATTCCAATTCTAGCACCATCAACATCGACACATGTAAAGATTTCCTACTCAAGGCATCAACTACAACATTCACTTTACCCGGATGATAATTCAAACCAAAATCATAATCCTTCAAGAATTCCAACCATCTTATTTGCCTCATATTCAATTCCTTCTGATCAAACACATACTTCAAACTCTTATGATTGCTATACACTTCAAATCTCGAACCAAATAAATAATGCCTCCAAATATTCAACACAAACGCAACTGCGGCTAACTCTAAATCATGCGTCAGATAATTCCTCTCATGAACTTTAAGTTGCCTTGAAGCATAAGCTACCACTTGTCTATTCTGCATCAACACACCTCCTAAACCCATCAAATAAGCATCACAATACACCACAAATGGTTCTACCGGATTAGGAAAATTCAAAATAAGAGCGGTTGTTAACCTTCTCTTAAGCTCTTGAAAATTAGCTTCGCATTGCAAAGTCCAAACAAAAGCTTGACCTTTCCTCGTCAACTGCGGCAACGGTAACGCCAACTTAGAAAATTCTTCAATGAACTTACGATAATAACTGTGACACCCCAAAATAATGCAATAAATAAATACTTATGATTTTTAATTATTAAATTAATTGAGGTCATAATTTATTTAGTTTATTGGATTATTAAGTTAATGATGGAATTAATTGTTGAATGAGAAATAAATAATTATTTTATTTATGTTAAAAGGAATAAAAGGAATTAAATAAGGAAAAGAGGAAAATAGAATCATTTTGGAGAAAACAAGACTACGTAGAAGTGAGAAGAGGAAAGAAGAAGGAAAACCTAGAAGTGTCGAATCTCAAGAACCCACAAGGTAAGGGTGATTTCGATTGATTATAACTTATTAGGTTTTGATGTTCATAATATAGGTTATAGCATGATAGAGAACTGTATTTGTGAATTCTAGGGTTCCATGAATGTGTCCCTATAGGTGTCGGATGATGTCGGATGATGTCGGTTGTGTCGAATGTATAGATTAATGGATCATGTGATATAGGATCATCAACGCGAATAAAACATGATATATTGTATGTTATTGATGATGAATTGGTGATTTTGTGGTGTTGGAATATATAGATACGTTTTGGAATGAATGAGGAAATGGTTTTGGGAAATAATCTTTATCAAAATTTTGGAGTGCGAGCGTCGTGGAAACCGGGTCCCAGTGGGAGAACCGGGTTCGACTTTAAAATAGTGAAAATGACATTTTTAGGCTGAGGAACGGTTCTGTGTGGGAGGAACCGGGTTCCCCAATTGATTTTCAGAGGATGAAAATATATTTTAAGGAACCGGTTCCTACTGGAGGAACGGTTCCCATACATTTTCGGGCGTGGTATTTTTGAGCTGTGGGAACCGGTTACTCGAGGGAGGAACAGGGTTCCATGAAATATTTTAAATTTTAAAACTTGAAAATTCATAACTTTCAATAAGTCCTTTTTGGCGCCGTTTTGGGACGTTATTTCCTAAATTTTATGCTCTACCTTATGAAATGAAAATATTTTAGAAAACTTGAAATTATTTTGGAAAGGGTTGGATTTGAAATAAATGATTTTATGAGACACATAAGGATGTATGTGTAGTAGAAGTAACCTTGGTGATGAGGACCTTTGGGAATGTGTAGGTGTAATAGCATGTTTATGCATGTATCATGTTGATTGGTTTGCATGTTTATGCTTTGATGTTGATTGTATGCATGATTGGGTGAGATATCATGTTGGATGGTTGTTTCGATTATGTTGAATTGATGTATTACATAGGTGATTAATGTTGCATCTATTGATGTGCGTGCATATGCATTGTTTTGGTGAAGTTAATTCCCATTGTGCGAATTTGACTTGGATTGCCAATAATGCGAGTGAGGATGGGTGGTTAGATTTGGATTCGTGTCCAAGATGGATGAATCGATGATGCATGTATCCGGTTGATAATGGATCGGTGTTGGGTGACTTAGTCACGAAGTCGGTACCGCATGCATTGAGTCGCATTTGTGTTTGTATGGAATTGTAACATGTTAGGATGTTTTCCGATGTTGCAATTCTTTTATTGTTTATTGATTATGCATGATGAATTATATGATTATGGTTGTGCGTTGGATTACGAATGGTGTTAAGTGGTGGAATAATATGCTTGCATTATATTATTGATTGAAAGACTTATAATATGCTTTAATTATGAGAAGTCTCACCCTTACTTTACCATTTCGATTGAGTTAGCGGTGAGGAGTCGGTGAGGATGGCTCTAGAGCTTATCTTTTAGTCCGTGTATTCATATACGATTAGATTGTAACAACTGAGGAGCAGCTTAGTTAAGAGAATCAGTATTGTTTAATAGTTTGGTTTTGAATTCCCTTGAGAACTATGATGATTTATTTAAATTGATTGATTTCGGTATTTCCGCTGTGTAAGACACGGTCTTATGATGATTTGAATTGTTGGATGATGATCCTCAGTGTAGCATGGCTACTGTTTTGATGAAGTTGTTTTAATTATCAATTGTGACATCCCGTATTATACCGTGTTAACTCTGATTAAAGATGATTTAGATATTAATTTAATTAATATATTCGGGGTATCTAGATGGGGTGTTACAATAACCATCCAAACCAAGAAATTTTCTAATCTCAGAAACAAATATTAGAGCTTCCCAACGAGATAAAACCTCAACCTTAGAAGGATCCACAAAAATACTACCACTCGAAGTCACATGCCCAAGGAAACTCAATTCCTTCAACCAAAACTCACACTTAGAAAGCTTAGCATACAACTTCTTTTCTTTCAACACAGATAACACAATCCTTAAATGCTCAACATGATCTTCTTCACTCTTGGAATAAATCATAATATCATCAACGAACACAACCACAAATTGATCCAAATACTCATGAAAAATCCTATTCATATATTCCATAAATACACCAGGAGCATTAGTCACACCAAACAGAATTACAAGATACTCATAGTGACCATACCTTGTTCTAAAAGCAGTCTTCTGAATATCCTCAGCTTTCACACGAATCTGATGATAACCAGACCTCAAATCAATATTACTGAAAACACAAGCACCAACCAACTGATCCATCAAATCATCAATCCTTGGAAGTGGATACTTGTTCTTAATAGTCACCTTGTTCAGTTGTCTATAATCAACACATAACCTCATAGAACCTTCCATCTTCTTAACTAACAAAACAGGTGCATGCCACAGAGATACACTCGAACAAATAAACCTCTTTTCAAGAAAACCCTCAAGTTGACTCTTCAACTCCTTCAACTAAGAATCAGACATCCGATACGGAGCCATCGAAACAGGACTAGTTCTAAGAACTAAATCAATCAAAAACTCCACCTCATGCTCTGACGGCAAATCAACTACATCTTCAGGAAATATCTCAGGAAAATAAAAAACAACAGGGAATTCACCCATAGCTTATTTCTCACCGAGATCCAACGATGCCAAAAAGAAAACAACACAACACCATCTTTTAAGATTCATCCACTTGGAGAATAACAAATCATTCTCGACACGAAATCAAGAAAGATAGCAAGAATTGTCAAAGCGATTGATGAAAACATGATTGTATTCCATCCAGTTCATACCAAGAATCATATCAATTGATTTAACGAAGACAAACTAAATCCATTCGAAAATCTCTACTCAACGGACAATTCAGACATGCAACAGAAGTACAAACAGAACCCATAGAAGGAGTATCAATAATCATATTTCCATGCATATTAGACAATTCAAGATTCAACCTCTTAACATAATCCATAGAAATAAAAGAATGTGTTGCACCAGTATTGTCATACCCCAATTTTTGATCTAATATACCACCATGCATCATTTGCATCACTATGATTTGAAATAGAATAGATCGTGCGTGGTTTCTAAAAGTCAAAATCAGGGTTTCTTCAAAATTCATCTGTTCAAGATGTGATCAATTAGGGTTTGAGTTTCCACTATCCTCAGATGATCTATCTTAATCAATCATCAACATTTGATCTTCAGATTCCCAACTTTTTCTCATGATCTATCATGAATCAACCAATTAGGGTTTTTATCGAGGATAGTGAATCATTGACTTTCTGCTCAATGAATGACCTATTTTCTTGGAGATTGATCTTAACATCTTAAATGCAACATCTTGACCTAATTTCTTGATTCAAAACATCACAAAAATCCATGTTTCTTTATCAGACAAATTCAGAATCGTCTGATAAAACTTCATCTGCTCTAAAAAGTCAAACTTTGACTTTTGGTCAACTTTTTCAAGACCAAACTTTTTCAATCATAAAAACATTTCAAATGATCCAACATGATCATAAAAATCAAGAAATGTGAAAAAGTCAACAAAAAGTCAAGATTTGAAAAATTTCTAACACTTAGAAAATTTTTAAGTGTTAAGAAACATGATTTTTTCCTACTTTCATGGACATTTTTCACCTAGATCCATTTGGATTCAGAAAAAACTCAAAACATGAAAGTTGTAGCCCTTGTTACAAGCTTTCCAAAATGTCCAAGAACTTGAAAAAACATTTTGTCTAGCTATACGTTTGATTTTGAAACATAGAGCTCCAAAACCATGGAATTTCAAGTACATGCTTCAAAATTATAAGTCATTTTTGCAATTTCTCCTTCTAGAAGCCTTGTCATCACTTAGAGGTGTATTATAACTGATAAATATCAGTTTGAATGATTGAGAAGTGGATTGAATCAAAGAGGAAAACTTAACCATGGTTGAAAGTTACTTTTGCATTAAATTCCATTATTACCTCTTAACCAAGTTGCAAGTTTCCTTCAATGATATCTTTGCCAAATCATTCAGAATTCTTGGCCTATAAATAGAGGTCATTTACTCATTTCCAAACTACACCAAAGCTATCATAATCAAGCTTTCACTCTTCCTTTCTTGAAATTCAAGTTTCTAAGTCATAAGAGAATTTTGCAAATCGAAATCTTGCAAAATTTGAGTGAACTTAAGTTTCTAACATGTTCTAAATATCATTTAGAAGTAGTTTAAAACTTAAAACAACCACAAGTGATCAAACTCAGAAACATAATCAAAAACCAAAAGCTTGCAATTTGTGCCTTAACATCCAAACTGCTAATTTGCTCGAGCTAGCTAAGGTTTAACACTTCAAACATCATCCATATACTTCATATAAGTGATCCAAATCATTATCCCTGACCTGTAAAACCTCCAACCTCGAATTCGAAACTCATACCAAGAAGATGCAGTTGGACTTGGGTGGAATAATCCAGATCATTTCAAAGCAAGCATAGTGTTCAAACACCTTCCATAAGGTCTAGTGGTGCTATAGCCATCATCAAACAACAACTGGAAACACTTTAGAAGGGATTTCGATTTCAGTTTGAAGTGGTAAGCCACTCATACTTCAAACTCTATGATTCATGCATTCCGGTTCAAAAATTTCTTGGCCGTTTGTTTCTGCACCTTCACTGATCATTAACCCTCAATCAATTTAACAAATCATGATCCATACACGATTTCATGTTGATTCTTAGAATTAGGGTTCATCTAGGCACGATCAGAATTAATCATTTTAAACTAAAAATAAATGAAATTAACCACGACCATCATGTTCCTGGGTTTAAAATGAGCAAGTTTGATGTTTATATCATTCAATTTCATCAAGAAACGAAGAATCTATGGTTGAATGAAGATTGTAGGAAGAGGAAGAACAATGCGCGCGTTTTCTTGTTTTCCAAAAATTCAAATAATTGCTTTATAATATAATAACATGAAAGTAAATAAGTGAACGGATGTATAGCCACCCCAGTGGTAGACAACACACTTTTCATGTTCCTTGCCTTGCCTATGGTCCAGGGTTCGAATCCCCCTGAGACCATTTTGTCATTTTTTCACATTCTTTAATTTTTAAAACATTTCAAAAACTTGTTTTTAAATATAATTAATTGGAAGCGTGTAAATAACAAGACAAGCACTTGGCTCAGTGGTAAAAATATTCAATTCCAAGCCAAAGGTCATGAGTTCAAACCTCCTTAGGACCAAAACCAAATTTTTATCACTTGTTTTCTTCACCTTTTCTACCAAACTTCAACATTTTCAAAAACCATTCAAAACTTCTCATTTTGAGATGATTTTTTTTGCATACTTGTCATTTAACATACCTATTTTATGATTATGTCAAAAAAATCCAAAAATATTTTCTTTTGATTATATTTTTATTAAAGTAAAAAATGAAACATTTTACATATTTCTTAATACTTTTCAAAGATGTTTTCTTTCAAACTTTCAAAACTCAAATCTTTTCAAAACTTCTTGTGAATATACTTCACTTTTCAAAATCATTTTCAAAACTTTTTAAAAACATTTCATCAAACTTACACACCTTTTTCCATGATCGATCCGATTTGAAGATAAAACCGAATCAGTTTTTCCTCAGATTTCTTAATTGATCATGGGCCTCCCTCATGGTGTAAGTCCCAATCCTTTTATGTACATATTCAATTTTCCTTGTACATATACAATCATCTTTGTAAATATTCAAGCATAAATAAACTTCTTTCGTTTGTTTTCACTCGCTTGTTTATACACTAATTCCATTGGTATTAAGAGAAGAATTATTCCCAGTGAAACTCCTCTTAAATCAATGGGCCTCCCTTACGGTGTAAGTCCCAACCTTCCTATGTACATATTCATTTCCTTGTACATAAATACCCCTTCGTGTGCATATTCATTCCCTTGTACACATTCAAACTCGTAAATAATCAAGTTACACTTGCTTTGAACGCTCGTTTTATACACTTGTTTATATTTCCTTCATAAACTCCTGTGAATACATATCACACTTGTTCATATAGCTACTCATTTATAACATGACAATTAGCCTAACAACTAGGTTCCCCTTTTAGCATCCTCTTGGGCTTTGTGCAAGATAACTCATTTACTGAGTTTAGCCTCCGCTTAGGCTTCATATAAGACAACACTCCCCTGCTGAGTCAGCCTCCTCTTGGGCTTCGTTCAAAAGAACTCCTCGTTGAGTTTAGCCTTCTCTTGGGCATCAAACAAGAAAGAGACCGGAAATCTCTTGTGACCTCTATTGGGCTTCAATACAAAGAATCACCCGCGCTAGGATAGAACCCTGAGAGGATGATTTCCCGGTGAAATCACTCTTGAATCCTAAGAGGATGGTTTCTCGGTGAAACCACTCTTAAAGCCAAAGCCAACCATACCCTATAGGTTCTTCTTGAGCTTCATACAAGGACCCTCGATGACCCTCGGAATGCCTTCTCTTGGGCTAATAATTCAAGGACCCTCGATGACCCTCAGAATGCCTCCTCTCGGGCTTACAATACAAGGACCCCCGAGCTTCTTAAAAGCATTCCTCTAATCCAATAAATTTCTCCTCAAGATTTAGACATTTATCATCTCTATGGAAGAAGTATCTCATCTATCATATCACATACAATCAAAAACTTTTCAAACTCTTTTCAAACAAAAACATCTCTTAATCGTAAGTGGTAACGCTTGTACACTCAAGCAAAACACCCAATGCTTACAATTAAAATATTCAATCATTTTTCAAACATCTTTCTTAACTCGTAAGTGGTAGCAGCACTCAAGCAAAACCCACATAACTTACGATGAAAGATTAAATCAATCAATCCTTTCAAAATGTATGTGATGAAATAGATTAGATACATTTTCATTAAGATGACATTTGTCTTTGTCTCTTAATAACATCCGTTGCTTCCACTAGCATAAGTAGAACTACGATTGCTCGACTTTCTCAACATCCCTTTGAGAATACGTAGGCACAAGTCTCATCCTTGGCGAAAAACTTCTCCCTCAAACCAACAAACCATAGCTCCCTTTAGATCCGAGCTACAAATGCTTTGATTCCCATTAAGGGATATGTATGCGAGAAGATCCCAATGATCTTTACGAGCACAATAACAAAACCTAGGATCCCACATAATCTTCCTTTCTTAAAATCCAAAGGAGAAACTTTCCCAACAATAGAAATAACAATTAAAACACACAAACATATCAAACATATTCATATATAAAGCTATAGATAACTATATATATTTAGGGTGCCACATCTATTCCCTTTATATAACAAACCCCCTTGCCCAGAATCTCCATAATGCGTTGCGTCTAGTTCGCGCTAGTCGTAATGCATATCATATCAATTGAGGGTATTGCAGCTTTCCCATTTCTTCATAATCATTTTTCTTGCTTTCATGAGAACTTACGAAGTTGAGTGGCTGTAGAACACATAACCCATCCTGGCTATTTAGGATGTAGTGCGGAAACTATTCAGGGGTAAGCTTAGAATAGTTGTCATGCGAGACTACGATCAGGCGAGTTTTTCTTGAAAAATATTATTGGACTTCGAGTATTCGACAAATCTGATAATATTTCAAAGAGAAGCGTTGAACCTGTATTATCAGTAGATCCCGTTTCACAGATGAATAAGCCCTTAGAACTTAACCGCGTTTGGTTCTTATCATTGGCCTCATGCTCGTGACTTCGAACGCTTGACCATGTGTATAACCACTAACCATGTTTGAATATTTGTGGCATTGATGCATTCATTCAAAAAAAAAACTTCACTTCTCTTCCCATTTCCAAAGAATTTAGAGATTTTTCTTTGTAAATATTTTAGGTTAGAGTGATGGACGTCAGTGGAAGATTCACCAAGTAATACAGTTTTAGAATTCCTGATGTAGGAAAGTTAAAAGAGTTAGCATCCTTGGTAGAAGATCCCTCGGATTTGAACTATGGAACTCTTTTAAGCATCACGAACACTAACATTGATGAAGGACTTCTCAAAACTTTCGTTCGATTTCTGATCGGTTTATCATTTGTTTCACTTTCCACGACTATCGATTGATGCCTACTTTGGAAAATGCGCACACATTCTAGGTATCTCGATGTCGGATAAGGTGCCTTTCAATGGTTTGGAAGCCATTCCTAAGTCACCGATCATTACAACAATGACTCACTTAAAAATCTAAGATAGACAAAAACCTAACTACCAAAGGAAAACTCTTAGGACTAACTTCAAAGTTCCTAATGGAGAAGGCTCTTAAATTCTCTGAAGCCGGTAGTATGGTAGCCTTTGAAGCTGTTTTAGCTTTACTCATCTATGGATTGGTGTTGTTTCCCAACATCCCAAGTTTCGTTGATATCAACGCCATAAGGATCTTTCTGATTGGAAATACCGTTCCCACTTTGCTCGGTGACACGTATTTCTCCATTCATCATAGGAATCGTCAAGGAGATGGAACTATTGTGTGTTGTGTACCTTTGTTATTCAAATGGATTGTCTCACATTTGCCTAAATCTCCTATCTTCCGCGAAAACAAAGACGATTGGCATTGGTCTCGAAGGCTCATGTCTCTTACAAACAACGATATCCATTGGTATACCTTGGCAAACAATGAGATGGAAATCATTGAAAGCTGTGGAGAATTTGCCAACGTACCTCTCATCGGTACAAAAGGAGGAATCAACTACAACCCAGTCTTGGCGAGACGTCAACTCGAGTATGCAAGTTCTAGTAAACCCCTTGGTTTTACAGTAGAAAGCTACTTTTATCATGAAGGGGAAGATTCCCAGGTTTGAAAGCGAGATGATAAGGCTTGGCATCACATCCGAAGGAAGGAAAAGGGTAATGCAAGAAATTGCGTAGCCATGGAAATCTACACTTCTTGGGTGAAGAAAAGAGCAAAAATTCAGATGCCTTATGCTTATGAAGAACCCATGTTCTCAACGACTTCGAATCAACAATTTTTCCGTCGAGACTATGGGAGAATACCAAAAGCTTTGGCCAAGATGAGGCTTGAGAAAGAGGCTTTGGAAGACAAGTTCTTTAAGGCTGACCTCGAAAATGAGAAGCTTAAGAAGCAGGTTAAAGATCACGAAAAGACGCTCTACTTCGAAGATGAATGGCTCATGGAGAAAGATGAGAAGATCCGTCGGAAGATAACGCGATTAAAAGATACATCAAAGAAAGAAAAAGAAAGCTTGAGGAAATAACAACCAGCAATCCTGCTCTGTGGAAGAAAGTCATCAACAAGCTAAAAGCCGAGAAAGCTGAACTGAAAGCTCACTATGGGAAAGAAATCCTGAAGTTGAAGCTACATCAAGCCTTTGGTTCTTCATCCGACGAGGACGATTAATTATTTTAGCTTTAGCTTTATCATTTATTTTATCATTGTAAGAGCTATGCTCAGAAACAAAAAATTGTTGTTGTAATTTTCTTTCAATAATTAATAAAATAAGTGTTTTCCATCCAAACATTTGCTAGAAATTTCTCTTTTATGTTAAATTCTTTGGAAATTCTTTTCTCTTTACATTCATAATCATGCATCATACTTTGCATTTCGAGTTTGTTGTTTAGAATCTTATCTTTTGGAATTTTTTCCATAGAGAAAGATCATCAAGCTGTCGCGTCTTAGAGTTTCTCAACTACGTTCACAGCCAACTCGCAAATACAATACTCGTGCAAATAGGAGAAAAGTAATGGAAGATTTTGAGCAAGAAAATGTTGAGCTTCGTAGCACAGTGACAACACTTCAGGAGGGAGGTGGAGAGACTCACTTCTTTGGTAAGTTCATTAGCAACTACGCAAAGTCAGCAAGCAACATTAAGCAATCAAAATCAAGCGACAATTTCAGAGATCACTACTACTCCAGTTTTAGCTGTTGCAGTCAGTAATCCTCTCTTTAGTATGCCAGAAGGTTATCCATGGGGCATGCCTTTCAATTTCGGCATTGGATTTCGTCAACCCACTTCTGAGGTACAAGCAACCATGATTGAGGTTCCTACTTTACAGAACTCAACATTTACTCCACAGAATAGAGTAACCTTTCCTCAACCGATCATGACAAACTCAGCTTCTGTAATTCACGCTACTGCGGACGAAGAAGTCTATCATAACCCAGGCGACAACACGAATCCTCGTGGCCAAATGGAGAATCTCCAGGAACAATTCCATAAGATGCAGCTTGAGATCAAAACAATCCGTGGTAAGGAATTGTTTGGGAAGAATGCCCACGATCTATGCCTAGTTCCTCACGTAAGGATACTCGCTAAGTTCAAAGTCCCTGACTTTGAAAAATATAAAGGAAATTCCTGCCCGCAGAGTCATCTTACAATGTATGCTAGGATGATGTCTACATATAATGACAATCACCAATTGCTCATTCACTATTTCCAAGACAGTCTCACCGGTGCCGCACTAAAGTGGTACATGGGGCTAGATAGTGCAAATATCCAGACATTCAATGACCTAGGTGAAGCCTTTCTCCAGCAGTACAAATTTAATTTGGACATGGCTCCAAATCAAGATCAACTCCGCTCCATGTCTCAAAAGGAAAAAGATACGTTCAAAGAATACACCCAACGTTGGAGAAATTGCCTGAAGTTAATCATTAGAGGAGAAAGAAATGACCAAGGTTTTCTGAACACTTGGCCCATTCTACTAGACGCATGGTGACGCTCGGAGATTTCACCAAAAGGTAAGCATGGGAATCGACTAGAAGAAGGAGTCCGACAGGGCGCCCTAAAAAAAATAGGTCTTTAAGCGGAACCAAGAGGGTGGAGCGTTTCCGAAGAAAATAGAACATGACATAGGAATGGCATCCAGGAAACTAAGGAAAAATGTCGATCACCGACAATGGTAGTCACAATAGCACTAGTTGTTAATGCAAGTTCAAACGTGGGTATTACCCGCAATTCAACAAACTCAACGCCTCGACAGCGGGCTCAACAATTCAACAATCGAACCGTGCACCAGGTCTCGGTTTGATCAATTCGATGACATACAGAATTATATCCTGCATTGATAGAAAGAATCTTGTGCAAACAAGGTCACCACCTACTGTACCGACAAATTAACATGGTGGTACAAAGATATGTCTTGCCCTTTTCATCAAGGGCACGGGTCATGATCTTGAGCCTTTGCACTTTGGCCAGAAGTTAGTAAGGACTAATCTTCTCTCCTTCGAGAATGCAAATCAAACGTGCAAGCAAATCCACTTCCCAATCATAGTGGACATACCGTGAATTTGATACTAAGGAATACAGATCGATATCTTATCAGCGACATAAGTATGATAAGAAAGCTTGGTACAACTCCATGATACATACGATACAATGGGCGCCTTCGCTAAACTAACTACATGCGAGAATGCTTGAGAATCTTGAGGATGTCAACGTGAGAGAAGACATTCAACGGTTAATAGACATTGGTGATATTGAGATCTTGAGAAAGCGAGAAATGATTATGACGTGAATATGGTAGGGCATTATCCGCATGAGCTTTTAGTCTCAGATATCAACTCGGAAATTCCCGAAGTAAACGTCATTATCCCTTGTTTCAATATGCCCAAGTGTGTAGAAGTCAAGTACAACGGCCCGAAAAGTTCCAGAATCACCTTTGGTGATCATCTCACCGTCTGTTCCTTACATTACGACAAAAATTCCCTATCAATACAGTGCAACTATGATAGAAGATGGGAAGGAGAAACCCATACCAACTCTTTCAGCTGTTGTTAACATTGCTGAAATCGGACGAGTGACATGAAGTAGACGTGTGTATACCCCGTTGCCACCAAAGCAACCCGTTGTTCCGTATGGGACAAAATCCGTTAATACACCTCCAGAATCCCATGGGGATTCCCATTGTAATCAAACATAAACGTTGGTCCGTCTGATGGAACCAACGTCAACTCAATTCGACGAGATTCTAAAACTAATCAAAAAGTGAGTATAGGTTGTGATCAACTAATGGGACTCCTCAAAATCAATACTATCTCTACTTACGATTCCGAAGCCCAGAAGCCTTGATGAAAGTGCTAGATCAAGCTTACGTGATCACGGCGTGACTACAGATCAATTTGGTGGAATTGTAGGCAACATAACAACACAACAATTTAAGCGGTGATGAAGAACTCGAAGGAGGAATAGATCACAATCTTGCTCTACATATCTCTATGATTTGCCAAACAGTCTCTGTCCAATGTGCTAGTAGACACCGATTCATCCTTGAATGTAATGCCAAAAACGAATCTCGCTCGTTTATCTTACAAAGGAGCACCGATGAAATCCAACGATATAGTGGTCAAAGCCTTTGACGGGTCAAGGAAATCTGTTATTGGGGAAGTCGACCTTCCAATGACGATTGGTCCGCATACCTTCCAAATTACCTTCCAGGTCATGGACGTGCCAGCTACTTACAGTTGTTTGCTAGGAAGACCATGGATTCACGAAGTAGGAGCTGTGACATCCACTCTCCACCAAAAGCTAAAATTCACAACAAATGGGAAGCTAGTAACCATCATCAGTGAACAAGCTTTACTAGTAAGCCATTTGTCCACCTTTTCTTTCATCACCGCTGACGACGTTGAAGGGACACAGTTCCAAGGACTTTCTTTAGAAGGTGAACCTACAAGGAAAAGCAGATCGTCTATCTCCTCTTACAAAGAAAGATAGAAGAAATTGGGGACAAATAAAACACATCAACAACGAGACAAAAACCGAACTTGGATTTGCTCCAGTATTTCCAAAAGACAATCAAAGGGATGAAGCACTTCGTCCAATCAAAGAAGTATTCCACAGTGGGGGTTTCTTAAACCCTGTTCTTCAAGAGGTTAACGTTCTTACCGATGAAGGTAATGAAGACAATTTCTCCGAATCTGAAGAGTGGAGCACTTATCTTAATAGTTCTAAATATGTGTCCTAGGAAGAATCGTACGCGCCGTTCTATCCTCCGACTAACCAATTCAAAGGCATGTCCCTACAAAAGAATGAGAATGAAAATCCACCTATCCCTTCTGAAATTTGGGATACCTTGGGAGAACCAAGTGGAAAGTTTGACTACATGGTGAAATACACTGCACCTGAAAGCTAAAAAATCAGAATTGAAGACATCCAACCAACTGGATGGGACGGTCCTTTTGAGTATCCTAGTCAACCAAAAGAGTTATACACATCTTCTCGATCTCATCATCAGATTGAGATCCCAAATGAAGATCTCTGCTTTAACACGCCTGCCGAGTTTGTTAAGACAGATCTTAACTATCACTACATCAACGTAATTGCTGAAGATCAAGAGAACAATTCTGGAAACGAGTTGGAAAGCGTCACAGATAATGAGTCTCTCCACTCAGAATATTGGAAAGAACATCCCAAGAATCCAGGATACATGCCACTTAAAAGCACATATCTTTATATCAACACCTTAATCAAGCAGAAGAAGATTGCTTCAGCAGCACAAAAGGCAAGGTCAACCGTCTAGAGACTTCCAAGCCTGTTCGACCAACGACCAAAGTCTACACAAGAAATAAGCCAAAAGGAAAACTACCAGAGTATCTAGACTTTCAAGGAGTTCGCCACTATTGGAAGCCTGTTAAAGCTCAGACTGATGTTCATAGTTCTAAGTAGTTTATCTTGCTTTTGTTTTGAACTCTCGCCTCGCCAAGCGAAGAGATGTTTTATATTTAGCTTTTAAATAATTTCTCTTTGTCTTGCCCAAGACAAATGAGTTTGTATTTAGGGCCCTGTTTCATATTGTGAATCATAAATAAAAGCGTTGTTTTGATTCCACATTTTGTGTTTGTTTTCGTTTTTACCCTTTTCTTGAAATGGTAATCCTAAAAACCAAATAAAAACAAACAATCTTCAAAAATAATAATAATAATAATTTGCATACACTTTCACATTAACTTTTTCTAAAGAAGAAGAGTTAATTAATCAAACATAAATCAAATATGCAGATTAGCAGATGGACAAATCCATTGAACGCAATAACTCTATGCTCTCTCCCGACTTTGAATTCCATGTGTTCGACGCCGAGGAAGAAGTTGAAGAAGAGATCCCGGATGAGATTTCTCGACTACTTAAGAACGAGGAAAGACTCATTCAACCTCACAAAGAACCTTTAGAAGCAATCAACTTGGGTTCTGCAGAAGACGAAAAAGAAGTGAACATCAGAGCTCTACTCGACAGCAACGTCAAGGGAAAACTGATAGATTTTCTCAAAGAATATGTTGATGTGTTTGCTTGGTCCTACCAAGACATGCCAGGTTTAGATACCAACATCGTGGAGCATCACTTGCCATTAAGACCGGAGTGTTCGCCAGTTAAACAAAGACTGAGAAGAGTTCACCCAGACATGGCCGACAAAATCAAACAGGAAGTTCAAAAGCAGCTCGACGCAGGTTTCCTCGTCACTTCTGAATATCCTCAATGGTTAGCCGACATAGTACCCTGTCTCAAAGAAAGACGGAAAGGTCAGAATGTGTGTTGACTACCGGGACTTGAACAAAGCAAGTCCAAAAGATAATTTCCCGCTACCGCATATCGACATGCTTGTGGATAGTACTGCAAAGTTCAACGTCTTTTCCTTCATGGACGGTTTCTTTGGCTACAATCGGATCAGAATGGCTCCCGAAGACAAGGAGAAGACATCCTTCATCACGCCATGGGGTACATTTTTCTACAAAGTAATGCCGTTTGGATTAAAGAATGCAGGCGCAACTTACCAAAGGGCGATGACTACTCTCTTTCATGACATGATGCACAAAGAGATCGAAGTCTACGTAGACGACATGATAGTAAAGTCTGACACTGAAAAAGAGCATATAGAATATCTCTTGAAGTTGTTTCAATGAATAAGGAAACTTCAGATCCGTCTGAATCCTAACAAATGCACCTTTGGGGTAAGATCCGGAAAACTCCTAGGTTTCATCGTCAGTCAAAGAGGTATTGAAGTTGACCCTGACAAAGTCAAGGCTATTCAAGAAATGCCTACGCCACAAACAGAGAAGCAAGTAAGAGGATTTCTTGGACGGTTGAATTACATCTCAAGATTTATCTCTCAAGTGACTGCTACCTGTGGGCCGATATTCAAGCTTCTCCGCTAAAATCAAGAGGTTGTGTGGACAGAAGATTGCCAAAAAGCGTTTGACAATATCAAGGAATACCTTGAACCTCAATCTGCGATTCCTCAATCGAAGGAAGACCATTAATCATGTACCTTACCGTGCTAGAAGATTCCATGGGCTGCGTGCTTGGACAACAAGATGAAGCCGGTAAGAAGGGCATGCCATCTACTACTTGAGTAAAAAGTTCTGAGGCCCTTCGAGAAAACATGTTGTGATTTGGTGTGGGCTGAAACGTCTCCGCCAGTACATGATTTTCATACCCCAAAATTTTCCCTCCACCATCTCAAGACATTTCATACCTCCGTACTCGAGGATTCTTGAGGGTTGATCGAATGAGCCTCTCTAGACCATCAACCCAAACTAGGGTTTGACAATTCTCAATCAAGATGGACTTCAACATCTCCAATGGTCTTCATGCCTCCTCATATGCTTCAAAGATTCTCCATGTCAATTTCAAGCTACATGATCATGTTTCCTCAGACAATTGCTCGGATGGTTGAAAATCGATTTATATGGACAAAAAGTCAATTATGGTCAACATACAGTCAAACTTCATAATTTTGGTCAACATCCTCATTTTGAAGTTACATTCATCATTTGATCAAGGGTTGATCATGATTCATCAAGAAAACTCAAGATTTGCTCAAAAGTCAAACTTTCTAAATTAGGGTTTTGAAAAGTCAACCAAACTTTGGTGAGCATAACTTCTTCATAATTTCTTAGAAATTTTTCCCCCTCTTGTTTTGAAGAAATTCAATTCTCTACAACTTCATGTCTCACAAGAATGTTCAAAAAATGTTTCATTTGGAAGGTATGGATCAAAACATTACAGGTCCTTTTCAAAGTCAACAAAAAGTCAACATTTTGTTTTGAAGATATATTGAGCATGGAAACTCCAATTGAGATGAAACCAAAGAGGTTGGTTAGTGGACTCTTAGAGCTTTCTAAAAAGACCAAGAACACTCAAAAATATGTAAAATTGAGCAAGATACACTATTCACAAATTGGGAAATTTTGAAGAAATGCACAAAGAGAGATACTTGTAAAAATCAAAATTTTTGCAAATGGGCTTACTTTTTCTTCATCCAAACTTGTTCCTTATACAATTAGGAATATCCAAGCCCAATGCCACGAATTTTTATTTTATTTTTCTATTTAATTTGGATTTTATTCATTTAAATACAAATTAAATTCAAAAATAAGGTATAAAATCAAAATTAATTGCAAATTTGATATTTCTCTCTTCCTTGAGATCCAAGCAACCCAATAAAGCCAGCAAATTTCAAAATTTGATTGGATATGGCCAGAATTTGATTGAAATTGATCAAAAAAGAGAAAATTTGATTTGATACAAAATCAAATATATTTTGCATTGATTGATGATTAATTCTTTCTCAAATCAGCTTCAATTCCATACTATATATATACAATACATGCCACATGAATTAAGGTAGAAAAATTGGTTGGAGAAACCTATTCAAACTCAAAGAAACCGTGCATGACAAGCTGGCAGCCCCTAGTTTTGCTTGATTCAGTAATTCAAAGCTTCCATTGCATTCCTTGAGTCTTTAGAATCGATCAGACCTTTACATCATCCAAAATCATCAAGAATCGAGCAAATACGATTTCGGTTTGTTCTTATTTTCCAAAATCAATTACATTTATCATGCATTATTAACGAGTTTTGATGTTTGTTTTGTGTTTAGAATGAAGCTTGCAAACTTTCTGGATGGTTTAATTGTATTTCTATGGCCTGAAACACGAATCACCATGATTAGGGTTTTCTGAACCGAATTAGGGTTCCTCTAATTAGGATAAATTGGACCAAACCGATGCCATCAGGATGATCAGTGGACCAAGACGAATCGAACCAAGGCTTTAGATTTCATTTATATTACTTGTGTGTGATTTTTGATTTAGCAGGGGTCATAGCGTCGAACTGAAGCCGACGCAAAATTCCCAGAATTTAAAAATGAAGAAGATGAAGTTTGGCGCGGGGACGATGCAGTCAGGGAGTGACACCCGTTCACAATCTATTCGCTCCGGTTTTCAAGCAGTTGTGCCTCTCCATCGGTTCATGAGCTGCGCGTTTTCCACAGGGTCATTGATTCGAATCCAGCCTTGACATATTATTTTTACAAGTTTGCAATGTTTTCTTATTTTCTTATTTTCTATTTAATATTTTGCATTCATTCTAATTTATTTCCATAATTTTTATCATGCATTAAAAAACACCAAAAAAATATTTTCCTTTTTGCATTATTTTCAGAAAATGTTTATTTAATTTATAAAATTAAAAAATATTATTTTGCATGCATATTTAATTTATTTGCTAATTTATCATTTAAATCACATTTAATTAGTTTTTAATTATTAAATTACCTCCAAAAAATCCCAAAAAATTATTTTAGCATATTAATGTTATTTCCAATGAAATATTTTTCTCATTTAAAATTATTATTTTTACTAACATGTTTTCTTATTCGATTTCCTCGTATTTCGATTTCTCATCTTTTCAGGGTTATCTCGTTTGGACGGTTTCTTTTTATCTTTTCTTTATTCAATTATGTAATTGCTTATGGGATGTAATAGTTAATTAGGGCTTTTATTTTCCATTTTTAAATTATGTATAACCCCAAAGCCATGTAATAAGCGTATCTTCTGCACTTTAATTTCCATAATTTACTTTCCGCATCTTATAAAGTAGTAATTAGGCGTGTATGGCAAGACTAAAATTGAACATAGCTCACTCTAATCTTCAAGATAATATCTAAATCAACACACTCTTTTCACATGCACCCTTAGGTAATTCTCTCTCGTTGCCTTTACGAATTCAATGGTCATGTCCCTCGAGCGTAGAGGTATCCTAGCACCGTTGCCTTCAAAACAAATCATCATAGTCCCTTGATACAAAGAACATAGACCCACGTAGCCTGAATGCATGATTTGACCCTCGATTGCCCCTCTGAAAAATGATGATAGTCCTTGAATGTGCTAGGATACTTCAAGTTGCTTTCTATGACCATCGATGTCCTTCGAATGTCCGTTTACATCCAACAAATAGAGTTACCTACCAACTAATGGTATGGATAGCTATTCTAAAGGCGTAAAATAAAATGAAAACGACCAATTCGAGTAGGTAATAAGACTTTCCACCTCACACTTTTGTCAAAGTTCAAACTCTTTTCAAAACTAAACATTTAGAACACTTTGTATACATTCCTACATGAATCATTACAAAGTCAAAGCGAAAATGCCTTTTCAAAACATTTTTGTCAAACACACAAAGCACAATTTTAAAGTGATCTAAGAGCAACTAAGAGCCGTAGATAACTACGGATGGAAAGGGTGCTAATACCTTCCTTTTCATAACTTCTCCCTTACTCGAGAATCAAATCTAACTGCTTTTCTTCCTTCCCTTAATTGGATAAAATAAAAGTCGGTGGCGACTCTTTCTATCGCACATTTGATACAAAATCCTACAAAGTCAGTTCACGTGTTCAGCTGGCGACTCTGCGATACACCTAAAGAGAATGCCTTAGGATTTCTAGATCACCTTTATTGCTTTTGTTTGACTTGCTTGCTTTATCTTTAAGGGTTGCTTGCGTATTATATTGTTGGGGGATCCACACGGATCCGGGTTTCCTTTAGGTAAGTAGCAATAAATCGTCGCGACCGTTAGCGTATCGAAGCAGTCAACATGATGGCTACGTTAGTGTGACACTTTGGATGTCACGATACTCTTCATTCCCAAGTTGAGGATAGTATTTGGCTTAGCGTGGTGTCATCAAGCACTTAAACTTTTAGAACCGACCCATGGCCATTAGAGGTAGTGAGATGGCCGACTTTAGATCTGACTAAGGTTGGTTGATACTCGATGCTACGCTCATTGAGATGGACTTTTAGGATATTTTAAATCGACCACTTGATGTATTGAAATAAACTCGAGAAAGATCAATGATATGAGATTCCTAGAACCCGATTACTATTATAGGACAGGATGAACCAACTCAAACTTTTGGTGGGGTAATCACCTATACCCCTTGCAAGCCTTAAACCTAGGCTCATTGTGTGAATTGTTTGTGTGTGCTAAACATGACATCATGACATCATTCACATTGCATATCATTTCTAACTATTTCAAGGACCTAGGTTTATCTTTGCTTTCTGTTTTGTAGGAATTATGGCTTCTAGAAAGACTATCCGAATCAACTTCATGGGTATACCTTCTCAGCTCAAAGAATTGGTTTCAGAAATTCCCGACCATGCTCAGTTCATCAAAAGACATGGTTATTTGCTTGACTTGGTTACCTCCGGTTTTGAAGAAGATATGATGCATGTCTATTCAGGTTCTTGATCGAAACACCATTGCTTTACATTCCTAGATTATCGGTTTGGTTCCTACCTTGGAGGAGTTCTCTAAGCTACTTGGGATACCTATTCTTGACCAAATGCCATTCAACGGTTTAGAAAAGGTTCCTAGAGTGCGAAGACATTGCATCATATACATCTTAAAGCTCGGACATTGAAGCCAATTGGGAAACAGGAAGTGGAGTTAAGGGTTTACTTGCTAAGTTCTGATTAAGGCAGAAATTCCTCAAAGTTATGAGTTTCCATGCATTTGAAGACATTGTGGCCTTGCTAATCCATGGTTTGGTTCTATTTTAACTCGGATCAATTCATAGATGTCAACCATCAAGTTGTTTCTTACCGATCGATGTCTACTTTACTTGGAGATATCTTCTCTCTCATTACCATCAAAAGACAAGGAACTCTAATGTGTTGTATCCGTTACTTTCGGGTGGTTTATTTCGCACCTTCCTCCATCAGTTTTGAAGAATGAACAAAGGTTGAGATGGTCTCAAAGGTTAATGTCACTCTCATTCGGATATTCGTTGGAGTCTTTTCTCTCAAAAGGACTTCACCTTCATTGGCGTTGTGGAGAATTCCCTAATGTACCACTACTTGGTATAAGGAGGTATTACTTACAACTTCTAGCTCTACGTCAGTTTGGTCGAAGAGATGGTCCTCATGATATGCTTCTCCAAGATATTGTGTTCGATTACAATCATGATCTCCAGAATTACCGACGAAGGTTCATACACGCTTAGGGCATGGTAAAGAAGACTGATACCAAGACTTTGGGGCACCAAAACTCCATTCCTTGGGAACTTTACCTCAAATGGGTGCGAGCTCGAGCTCAAAACCTCATGATGCCATTACGCTGTTTACCGTAATTATGGAACCTGTTGCTATAGGTGACGTACCCTATACCGTTCTCCATCCTGACATGCCTACTGATTTTGAAGACTTGAAGAGATCCTGGATTCAGCTTAAAGAAGAAAGGGATACCTTTGAAGCTCAGTGTTATACAAGCAAGAAGAAAGTACTAGAGTTGACCAAGCTACTTCACGAGGAGCGAAGCATTAACGCCTACCTCGGCACCAAGAGGAAGCGTCCTTGGGAGACTTAGAGCTCTAGAATTTATATGTTTTCCTTTTGTTGTTTTGAACTATCTCTTGTACTTAAAAAGAAAAATAAAAAGAGAACTAATAAATGTTTGTTCATTTCTTGTTTAACAAATTTAAATCTCTAAGGTCCTTGAAAACATTGCATTGCATTCGCATAAACATTGCATATCATAGCATAACATTGCATCATAGGTACATTGAAGATTGGTTTTCTCATTTGCTCGCTATTTATTTTAGCAGAAATGGATCTTGAGCAGATCATCAAAGATCTCAGGCTCGGAATGCTCGGTTCAACAGATGTTCACCAGTTTGGTCCAAGGCCAAGAAGATCGAAGAAGCTCATCAACGAAAGAAGAAGGTTGTTGGTCTTCTCGACATGGGAGGGCCTACAAAGGTGGTCCTAAGAGGTCGATCGGATAGAGCTCTCGAAGGAAGTGTCAAGAATGAGGGAGTGTCGGGGTAATGAAGATGACCAGCGTGACTAAGAAGGAGGAAAAGATCGCTCCGACTATAGCGATACTCGATGAAGATGACAAGTACAAACATGAAGACCTTTGAATCTTGTGGAAAACACGAAGATGTCCGGGTTGAATTTGATGATCGAGTCTTGTTCCTGGTGTGGTGATTCCTCCCAAGTTCAAAGTTCCCACTTTTTCCAAGTATGATGGCATTTCTTGTCCGAAGCTACATTTAAAGTCCTATGTTCAAAAGATCAATCCCTTGATAGAGAAAGTTGTGGATGCACTATTTTCAAGAGAGTTTGTCGGAACTCGGTTGGGTGGTATTATCAGCTAGAAATGGCCGTATCCGTTACTGGAGTAACTTAGCGGATGCTTTCTAAGCGATATGAGTACAATCTTTGAATTGACACCCACTCGCATGCACTATAGAGCATGTCTATGGGTCGTGATGAGAAGTTTAAGAGTATGCTCGAAATGGAGAGATTTAGCAGGCAGAGTTCAGCCACCCTTGTCCAATAGGGAGTTGGTTGATATGTTCATGGGAACCTTGACAAGCCCATTCGCAATCATCGATTGGAAACTCTTGATAGGATTCAAGATGATATTGATGATGACGTATTGAAGTGGTATCAAAGTGGGAAGATTCAGATAGAGACATCTTAAATCTGCAAAGATCTTTTGGTGGTAATAAAGAAACTAATCTGTGTATGGTGAGAAAAATCGAGCCAAGACCGGCCGTGCTCAATCTGTGGGAAGTTGTGATCTCGATCCTACATCGGCCTGACCTCGGTGAGACAAGCGGCGTGTAGCGAGCAGCATACGAAGGCGGTTCACGAAGATCAACATGCCATTGTCGCAAGCCTTGCAACACATGTTGAAAGCGAGATGATCACCTTGAGGATCCTCCTCAAAACATCAACACTTCCTCTCGAGATACAATCCTAATGCTAAGTGTGCTTACCACTCCAATAGCCACAGACATAACGCGTGATTGTTGGGCTCACGAAGAACAAGATTCAATATATGATTGAAGCTAAGAAGATCGAGTTTGATCCCCATTGAGACTCAAATGTGATTAAGCGCCATGCCTAACCATGACAAGAGTTCCAATCTTGTTGGCGATGATACTATGTTTTCAACATAGATGACTTGACCATTCCTCGATGGTATTAAGAAGAATTTGCTACAATGGTGTTAACCAGGATGCCCGGAAGAATTGTCGTTGGTGCCCATCACTGATGGTTGTGCTTGCTTGAGAAGGCGTGTTCGATGCATGATGGATAACCGTGAGATACTATTCCTAAAACCACCTGCGGAAGCTGTGAAGATATGTCTAAGCGAAGATCGAAGATGTGAATGAAGCACCATCATGTGGGATACCTTGGGGCAGCCAAGTGGAAAATATGATTACATGGGATACTGTTCTAAGAAGCTACAAGATTCCTATTGAAGATGTTAAGGTAGCAGGATGGGGTGACGATTTCCCAGAAGACTATCTGATGTTAACACCATAAGGATTTCCTCTGCGATCCATGCCTAAGTGGCACCTCTCATCATTACTTCTCCCGGACCAGTATTCCTCGACAAGGCTATCCCTTGGAATTATGGGTGATGTTTACTATCATGGCGTCAAGCAAGACCACGACTATTGAAGATCTTACAGTTGAAGCTACCATTCCGACATTGACAACATCACGGATCAAGTAAGGTGACGAACGGAAGGGTTTCTCTCCAATCTCTCCTCCAAAAGACACGCGACTCCGGCTCGCATTCCGACTATTCAATCCATTCCCCAAGCTAGAGGAAAGAATCGGTGACTCACTTTCGACGAAGTACCAAGGAATTCTTGAAAGACACCTCAAACGAGAAATGGAGAAATCGAAGATTATCAAGAAAAGTGACTACAATGTTGTGGAGCAGTTGGGACGAGACTCCGTCCAATCTCCATGCTTGCTCTGCTCTTGTGCTCCGAGGCTCGTACTAACGCCTTGGTGAAGTTTCGAAGAATGCTCACGTACCGCAAGACACTACTTGACCGGTTTGAAGTTTGTATTGCTGCTGGCTGCCAACAACGACTAAACTTCTCGATCTTGATTTGATTCTAGGAAAGAAACACAACAAAGCCTTGCATCTACATTGAATGCAAGGCATTACATATCTCATGTTTTGGTTAATCTGGTTCTGCTCTAAATATCCTTCAGAAGCTTTTCCGACTTGATGTCGAAGGGTTGGTTACGAGACCGGTGACATTATTGTGAGAGCTTTTGATGGTTCTAAGCGAGCGATGCTTGGAAGCTCATTACATGATCAAAGTCGGTTCCCGACTTTTGACTCACTTTCTTTGTCATGGACATCCGTCCGGCTTACTCTTACCTACTTGGGCCCTTGGATACATGGGGCGGTCTTACCTCTACCTTGCATCGAAGCTGAAGTACCGGTGAAAGGGAAGGTTATTACAGTATGTGGTGAAGAAGAAGTATATGGTAGTCATCTACAATCATTCCGATATCTAGATGGAAGGTGAATTCTTGAGACTCCATATCAAGCTTTTGAAACAATACCGAGTCATACTCTTGACTCTCCTGTCCTCTGAAGTTACACAAGTTCCGCCTAGGATGGCCTCATTGAAAGATGCTCAATTCTTTGTTGAAGGAGGAGGTAGTTCTATTGGGGACAACTCCTGATCTTCCTTTCAAATCGACAAGGCTGGTTTAGGCTTCACTATCAAAGGTCAGAAGACAATACGCCGCGAACGTGCCGTCCAGCTTCCTTTCCGCATCAGCCAAAGTGGAATCCATGCTATAGAAGACGACGACAACGATCTCGACATCGGCAAGTGGATCTTCCACTCGGACAAAGGCTCAACAATTGGAAGGCGAAAGCGTCATACCAATCTCCTTTAGTCGGAGTAATTGCTCTTGTTTTGTTTTGCTTTTCGTATTTCTTTAGGTTTTGAACAATAAACTCTAAAGCCTAGTGCCTTGCCCGGGGCATCATGGCTCGTTTGTGAGGGTTATTATCTGTCATTTGCATATCTTCATTCAATAAAATCGTTGGACTTTTGCATTCAATTGTTGTTTTCTTTCTTTTACTTTATCACCCTTTCAAAAAGCTATGTGTTTCTTACACACACCCGTGATACACTGCGAGTCACTCGAATCTAGTTGATAACTATGCTATTACTAAATATGACTTGATAATCCGATCTACCAAGCGAAGGCGAAAGTGAGGAAGATTGTGAAGTGCGGAGAACTTGTCGGGGCTACAGCAAGAAGAACGAGTTATCTGACCACCACGAAGAAGCGAGTTGAGGTTGTGAATTTGGGTACTGATGAAGCAGAAAAAGATCAAGATAGGAGGGTCTTGAGAAAAGTGTTAAAGAAAGGTTGGTTCAGATACTACGAGACTACATTGAGGTTTTGCTTGGTCATACGAAGACATGCGGGTTTAGACATTGATATTGTGGTACATTGCCACAAAAAAAGGTTTCTCGGTGAAAGCGAAGGTTAAATCGCATCGTCTGAGATGTCGAGAGAAAATCAAAGCGAAGTTATAAACAGATTCAGCGCGGTTTCTTAGGCTTTACTTCTTATCCAATGGGTTGCTAATGTGGTGCTGTGCAAAGGATGGCAAAATACGAATGTGTGTAGATTACGAGAGATGAACAAAGCGAGTCGAAAGCGATTTTCCTTCCTCGTATTGACGTTACGGTTGACAACACGCTCGGCATAAGTTTTCTCCTTCATGGATGGTTTCTCGGTTACAATCAGATAAGATGGCTCACGAAGACATGGAAGACTACTTCGTTACAGTGGGGTACTTTCTTACAAGGTTATGCCGTTGGTGAAGGCACGACTTATCGGTATGGTGACATTATTTCATGACATGATTCATCACGAGATAGAGTCTCGTCGGCGACATGATAGCTCGGTCACAAACTGAAGAAACATCTTGATCATTTGCGGAAGCTGTTTGATAGATTGAAGAAATACAGGTTGAGACTTAATCTAACAAGTGTACCTTTGAGTCGAATCCGGAAAACTCCTAGGGTTTGTTGTCGATGGTAAAAGGTATTGAAGTTGACCCAAGGTTAAAGCTATTCAAGAGATGCCGCTCCCCACCGAGAAAGAAGTCGAGAGGTTTCTTGGGCCGATTGAATTACATTGCAGATTCATTGCGCATTAAGCTGCTACTTGTGAGCCATTTTCAAGTTACTTAAGAAAGATCAAGTAGTGGAATGGAGCAGCGATTGCCAGATCGCGTTTGACAAAATCAAGGAGTACCTCAGAATCCTCCTATCCGATGCACCGCCCGCGAAGAAGACCTCTTATCATGTACTTGCGGTGTTAGAGAACTCAATGGGGTGTGTGTTGGGGCAACATGGCCAGTGCAGTCGAAAGAGCATGCAATATACTACCTTAGCAAAAGTTTACCGATTGTGAAACAAGATACTCACGGCTCGAGAAAACTTGCAAGCGCTTTGGCTTAGCTGCTCGCCGACTAAGGCAATATATGTTGACTAACACTACCTTGTTGATTTCAAGATGGATCCGATAAAATACATATTTGAGAAACCACTCTCTCGGAAGAATAGCAAGATGGCAAATGATCTTGACCGAATCGACATCGGTACACTTCTCGAAAGCGATCAAAGGAAGTGTAGTAGCCGATCATTTGGCTCATCAAGCCGTAGATGACTATCGATCTATGCGGTTCAATTTCAGATGAAGATGTTTTACTAGTCACATTGAAGAACGAGGCCGGACGAAGGACGAACAAGGATCCCGATGGACCATGGTCTTTGATGGAGCCTCAAGCGCACTTGGCAATGGCATTGGCGCCATCATTACATCCCTAGACGGACATACGCCTTTCACCGCTGAGACTATTTTTGCACTAACAACATGGCGAAGCGTGCATCATGGGTATCAAAGGCTATTGACTTAGAATCAAGTTCTTGCAAGTGTATGGAGACTCGACTTTGGTGATCGGTCGATTAAGGCGAGTGGGATCTGACATCCGAATCTTATTCCGTATCGAGCATGTTACAGTTTGATCCCTACTTGAAGAAATCACTTTCAATCACATTCCACGAGAAGAATCGGTTGGCGAGCGCATTGGCTACTATGTCATCTATGTTCAAGGTCGGATGGGACAACGAGCTCCCGGTCATCATTGAGAGTTTGATGAACGGCATATTGTTATGAGCTTGACACGGAAGAAACCTTGGTACTATGGCGTGAAGAGGTATCTTGAGACTCGAGAATATCCTGAGGGGCATCATCAATGATAAGAAATTCTTGAGAGATTTGCATCAAATTCTTCCTCGGCAATGGCATCTATACAAAGCGCAACCACGACTTGTGCTTACTTATTGTGTAGACGGAAAAGCAGTGGAGCGAATCATGGAAGAATTACGAAGGCGCATTTGGTACCCTCCGGTGGACACACATGGCTAAGAAGATTTTGAGAACAGGTTACTATTGGTCCACCATGGAAGCTAATTGTCACTACGCTCGATCTTGTCACAAATGCGGATATATGCAGACAAAGTGCGTACTTCCGTACCTCAGATATTCTAACAGCTCCTTGGCCTTTTGCAATGTGGGGCATTGACATGATCGGAGAAATCAAGCCCTGACTTCCAGCGGACATCGTTTCATCCTTGTGGCAATTGACTATTTCACCAATGGGTAGAAGCGACCTCGTTCGCATCATTACCAAGAATGTTGTGGCTCGATTCATCAAGCATAATCTTATTTGTCGGTATGGCACTCTGAAAAGATTATCACAGATAATGGCTCTAATCTCAACAATAAGATGATCACCGAACTACGCACGCGTTCAAGATCAAGCATCACAACTCTTCTCCCTATCGGCCTAAGATGAATGGCGCGTGGAAGCCGCCAACAAGAACATTAAGAAGATTATCTGAAAATAGCGGTGACTTACAAAGATTGGCATGAGATGTTACCATTCGCTCTTCATGGTTATCGCACTACACTCGAACATCAACGAGCGACTCCTTCTCTCTTGTATGCGGTATGGAAGCGATTCTACCCATCGAGGTTCGAGATACCCTCAACGAGTCCTCCGGGCGCGAGTTAGCGAAGCGATTGGATCGGACTCGCCTTGACCAGATTAACTTGATTGATGAGAAGCGATTCGCATCCATACGCCATGGACAAATCTATCGAAGCGAATGATCGAGCATTTAACAAGAGGTCAAGCACGAGTCTACAAGTCGGTGATCTAGTAGTCAGCGCATCATTCTTCCACAAGGTGATCCTAGGGCAAATGGACTCCCACCTCGAGGACCGTTTGTAGTCAAGCAGATGTTTTCGGCGGAGCTATGATACTTAGCACCATGGATGGTGAAGACTTCCCACACACATGAGCAGACATAGTCAAAAATACTACGCATAAAGAGACCCGCTAGGTCGGTGACCTAGGCAAAAATAAGGGCATCTGGCGAACAAAAGGGTTCGGGCAAAAGTTAAGGATATATACAAAAATGTACACGGCAAGTCGAAAACACGAAAAAGCGGCTTGGGCAAAAAGGTATCATGGTGAAAACCGAAAGGCGGTCTAGGCAAAAGTTAGGGATTTAAGCGTCGACTATGTCGTCGGATCACCTATCTACTTCTAGACTACTATCAGCACTCAAGATTCAAATGGCGAAGATCAGTCTACTCACTTTCTACTGACAGCAAGGAGATGAGATAGTTGAAATATATGAGTACTAGCATAGTTGGAACTTAACGAGATTGTTTCCGCATAGCTTTTTACCTTTTTTATGTACAAACTACTGGGCCATACGCCACATTTCAAATTAATACAAGTTCTTTCTTTACAATTTTTGCTATTGTTGTTTGCATAAAGTCCAACGTTTGCTTTGAATGATTATATGCATCTAACAATAAAATCCACTCACAAACATGCGAAAAAGAACATGCAAAAGTAATTACTGAGGCTCCGGAATTGAGATGGCGAAAGTCACCAATGCATTTCCCATGAGCATAATCCCCGAGATGTCACTCACCACAAAACCTTCCCAGCAGAAAGAGGACCCCCAGCGGTGATTCCACTCAACTTAATCGGGCCACACCGTCTTGAGCAATAACATTTCATCCCCGTAGGTATTTATCCCACAAAATATCTCTCAACAATCCCTTTCCCAAGCGGCGGTATCGGACTTGAAACTTGGTCAGGTAGTGCACCGGAGGAAACCTACATCCTTTTTCCCCAGCTAGTGATTACAACGGGCCCCCAGATCCTTCTAACCCGGTCTCCCAGCAACTATCAAACACTCTCCAACAGGATTTACATACAAGATCCCCAGCAGAGTACCTCCCAGACTCTCCCCAGCAGGGTCTACATATGAGATCCTCAACAACGTGTTTCTCGATCTCTACCATCCTCAACAATATCTAGGCCCAAGACTTGGTCAGATAGTGCATCGGAGGAATCAAAGTTTTCTTTCTTCTCAGGATCTCCATCCGTTCCGTCCCCAAACAGAAGTCAGAAATCTCCAAGCAGAGCATCCGCATCTTCTTCAAGATGGATATGTTTTGAAATACCACAACATCTATCATTCATACATTTCTCATATATGCATATGTCATTCATACACATCGTCATGCATCATACTTTGCATAAGACTAACAAATATTCTATCAAAGTTTCTCTTGTTTTCTCCAAGCAGGTGAAAAATCACGGCATAATGGTCCGAATAATACCGAATCGACGGAGAACTATCGAAAGACCACCCCTAGTTGTCCTCCGACAACTGGTCGAGATAAGACCGAATCCGACGGAAAACTATCGAATGACCGCCCTCGTTGTCCTCCGACAGCGGATCCAGATTAATACGAAGCTGGGCGAAACCTATCCGAGCGATCACAAGTTATCCTCCGATATGAGCGGTGGATCAATACCCGATGCACAAGGAAGCTATCACATTTGCAAACTACTACCCCGGAGTAGTCGGCCACGAAGAACTATTCGACTCATTCTCATTATCAGCAGCAACTCTGTCGCGTCGACTCGATTGCCTTGGATGGCATCTTAAGCCCATCTCCGACTACTTATCAACAACTCTCCACCTTGAGAATGCATATTTGGTTAAAACCAATACAAACCAATAACTTCATTCAAAGATGAGCACGAAGTCTAACGTCGACTCCTCGATGGCATCTTAAGCCATCCCTTTCACTTCGGAAACATCTACGAGCCTAGCGTACGACTCACTCCTCAGCACCGACCTTTCCGGATGGCATCATAAGCCCATCCCCGTCAATTCTCCTATCAACAATCCCAAGTCTAGCGTGCGACTCATTCCACAGCGAAGTCTCCAACTTCTCCAAATGGCATCTATAAGCCCATTCTCGCATCATCAACCAACCGCGAGTGCAAATTTTCAGGTGTACTCAAGTGTTCAATCATCTTCTACCTCCAGGTCACGAAAGGCGAACATACCAATCTAACCCTTCCAGTACAAGAAGATTGAACAGGGGCAGCTGTCATACCCCAAAATTTGCCCTCCACCATCTCAAGACATTTCATACCTCCATACTCAAGGATTCTTCAAGGGTTGATCAGACAAACCCTCTCTTAGACCATCAACCCAAACTAGGGTTTGACAATTCTCAGATCAAGATGGACTTCCAACATCTCCAATGGTCTTCATGCCTCCTCATATGCTTCAAAGATTCTCCATGTCAAGTTTCAAGCCTCACAAGTCAAGTTTCCTCAAACAATTGCTCAGATGGTTGAAAATCAGTTGTATTGGACAAAAAGTCAACTGTGGTCAACATACAGTCAAACTTCATAATTTTTGGTCAACATCCTCATTTTGAAGTTACATTCATCATTTGATCAAGGGTTGATCATGATTCATCAAGAAAACTCAAGATTTGCTCAAAAGTCAAACTTTCTAAATTAGGGTTTCTTAGTGAAAAGTCAACCAAACTTTGGTGAGCATAACTTCTTCATACTTTCTCAAAAATTTTCCACCACCTCTTGTTTTGAAGGAAATTCAATTCTCTACAACTTCATGTCTCACAAGAATGTTCAAAAAATGCTTCATTTGGAAGGTATGGATCAAAACATTACAGGTCCTTTTCAAAGTCAACAAAAGTTAACATTTTGTTTTGAAGATATATTGAGCATGGAAACTCAATTGAGATGAAACCAAAGAGGTTGGTTAGAGGACTCTTAGAGATTTCTAAAAAGGTCAAGAACACTCAAAAATATGGAAAATTGAGCAAGATACACCATTCACAAGTTGGGCAATTTTGAAGAAATGCACAAAGAGATACTTGTAAAAATCAAAATTTTGCAAATGGGCTTACTTTTCTTCATCCAAACTTGTTCCTTATACAATTAGGAATATCAAAGCCCAATGCCACGAATTTTATTTTATTTTTCTATTTAATTTGGATTTTATTCATTTAAATACAAATTAAATTCAAAAATAAGTATAAAATCAAAATTAATTACAAATTTGATTTTCTCTCTTCCTTGAGATCAACAACCCAATAAAGCCAGCAAATTTCGAAATTTGATTGGATATGGCAAAATTTGATTGAAATTGATCAAAAGAAAATTTGATTTGATACAAAATCAAATATATTTTGCATTGATTGATGATTAATTCTTTCTCAAATCGACTTCAATTCCATCTACTATATATGAAAAATTGGTTTGGAGAAACCTATTCAAACTCAAAGAAACCGTGCACTTGAAGCAACTGGCCCTAGTTTTGCTTGATTCAGCCAATTCAAGCCTTCCATTGCCTTCCTTGAGGTCTTTAGAATCGATCAGGACCTTTACATCATCCAAAATCATCAAGAATCGAGCAAATCGATTTGGTTTGTTCTTATTTTTCCAAAATCGAATTCTGTTTATCATGCATTATTAACGAGTTTTGATGTTTGTTTTGTGTTTAGAATGAAGCTTGCAAACTTTCTGGATGGTTTAATTGTATTTCTATGGCCTGAAACACGAATCACCATGATTAGGGTTTTCTGAACCGAATTAGGATAAATTGGACCAAATCGATGCCATCAGGATGATCAGTGGACCAAGACGAATCGAACCATGGCTTTAGATTTCATTTATATTACTTGTGTGTGATTTTTGATTTAGCAGGGGTCATAGCGTCGAACTGAAGCCGACGCAAAATTACCAGAATTTAAAAATGAAGAAGATGAAGTTTGGCGCGGGGACGATGCAGTCAGGGAGTGACACCCGTTCACAATCTATTCGCTCCGGTTTTCAAACAGTTGTGCACTCCAGCTCAGTTGGCAAGGCTGCGTGTTTTCCACCCAGGGGTCATCAGTTCGAATCCCAGCCTTGGCATATTATTTTTACAAGTTTGCAATGTTTTCTTATTTTCTTATTTTCTTATTTTCTATTTAATATTTTGCATTCATTCTAATTTATTTCCATAATTTTTATCATGCATTAAAAAACACCAAAAAAATATTTTCCTTTTTGCATTATTTTCAGAAAATGTTTATTTAATTTATAAAATTAAAAAATATTATTTTGCATGCATATTTAATTTATTTGCTAATTTATCATTTAAATCACATTTAATTAGTTTTTAATTATTAAATTACCTCCAAAAAATCCCAAAAAATTATTTTAGCATATTAATGTTATTTCCAGCATGAAATATTTTTCTCATTTAAAAATTATTTTTTTGCTAACATTTTTCTCTTATTCGATTTCCTCGTATTTTCCGATTTCTCATCTTTTCACAGGTTATCTCGTTTCGGACGGTTTCTTTTTATCTTTTCTTTATTCCAATTATGTAATTGCTTATGGGATGTAATAGTTAATTAGGGCTTTTATTTTCCGCATTTTAAATTATGTATCTGCCCCAAAGCCATGTAATAGCGTAGGATTTATCTTTCTGCACTTTAATTTCCGCAATTTACTTTCCGCATCTTATAAACTGTTAGTAATTAGGCGTGTATGGCAAGACTAAAATTGAACATAGCTCACTCTAATCTTCAAGATAATATATCTGAAATCAACACACTCTTTTCACACATGCACCCCTTAGGGTAATTCTCTCTCGTTGCCTTTACGAATTCACATGGTCAAGTCCCTCGAACGTAGAGGTATCCTAGCACCGTTGCCTTCAAAACAAATCATCATAGTCCCTTGATACAAAGATCATAGACCCACGATGTAAGCCTCGAATGCATGATTTTGACCCTCGATTGCGCCTCGAAAAATGATGATAGTCCTTGAATGTGCTAGGATACTTCCTACAAGTTGCTTTCTATGACCATCAGATGTCCCTTCGAATGTCCGTTTACATCCAACAAATAGAGTTACCTACCAACTAATGGTATGGATAGCGCTATTCTAAAGGCGTAAAATAACAGCGACCAATTACGAGTAGGTAATAAGACTTTTAGTTGCTTGCTCAAACAAAATACTTTTCACACCTCACACTTTTGTCAATGTTCAAATTTTTTCAAAAACTAAACATTTCCGAACACTTTGTATACATTCCTACATGAATCATTACAAAGTCAAAGCGAAATGCCTTTTCAAAACATTTTTTGTCAAACACACGAAGCACATTTTAAAGTGATCTAAGAGCAACTAAGAGCCCGTAGATAACTACGGATGGAAAGGGGTGCTAATACCTTCCCTTTTCATAACCTTCTCCCTTACTCAGAATCTAACGAAGGTCTTTTTCTATACTTTTTACCTTCCCTTAATTGGATAAAAGAAAAGTCGGTGGCGACTCTTGCTATCCGCACATTTGCGATATAAAATCCTACAAAGTCAGTTCACCGTGTTACAATGATCAATCACACGACTTGGTTAATCTCCAAAATGGATCCAATCAAGTACGTCTTTGAAAAGCCTGCCTTAACAGGAAGAATTGCTCGATGGAAGATGCTATTATCTGAATATGACATCCAATACCGTGTTCCAAAAGCGGTCAAAGGAAGCATTCTCACCGATCACTTGGCTTATCAACCGATCAACGAATACCAATCTCTCAAGTTCGACTTCCCTGACGAGGATGTTATGTACTTAAAGATGAAAGATTGTGACGAACCATTACCTAAAGAAGGTCCTGATCCAGAATCTAGATGGGGTTTAATCTTTGATGGAGCAGTTAACGTCTTTGGCAATGGAATTGGGGGCAGTCATCATCACTCCCGAGGGTTCTCATATCCCGTTTTCTGCCAAATTACTATTTGATTGCATCAACAACATCGCAGAATATGAAGCTTGTATCATGGGTATCGGAGAAGCCATCGACTTGAGGATCAAGATCCTTGACATATATGGAGATTCAGCCTTTGTGATCAATCAAATCAAAGACAAGTATGAAACTCATCATCTTGGTTTGATTCCCTACAGATATTATGCAAGACGTTTGTTGACTTTCTTCAACTAGATCAGAATCGAATGGCAAACGCCTTGGCTACTCTATCTTCCATGTTCAAAGTCAACAATTGGAATGATATGCCTAAGATCCATATCAGACGCCTTGAAAGACCCGCATATGTGTTTGCAACTGAAGAAGTTTTCGATGATAAACCGTGGTTCCACGACATCAAACACTTCCTTCAAACTCAGGAGTACCCACTCGGGGCATCGCACAAAGATAGGAAAACTCTAAGGAGGCTTTCTAGAAATTTCTTCCTGAATGAAGATGTGCTATACAAAAGAAACTTCGACATGGTCCTGCTCAGATGCGTGGATAGACACGAGGCAGACATGACAATTCACGAAGTGCATGAAGGTCCTTTGGAACCCATTCAAATGGGCATGCAATGTCTAGAAAGATCTTGAGAGCAGGATACTATTGGATAACAATGGAATCCGATTGCTGTAAACACTTCAAGAGATGTCACAAGTGCCAGTTTAGTGGCCTTTCTCCATGTGGGGCATCGACATGACTGGGATGATTGAACCAAAAGCATCCAACGGACATCGTTTCAGTTTAGTGGCTATTGATTACTTCACCAAATGGGTCGAATCAGCATCTTACGCCAACGTTACAAGACAAGTGGTTGTGAGGTTCATCAAGAACAACCTCATTTGCCGATGTGGAGTTCCAAGTAAGATCATTACAGATAATGGATCGAACTTGAACAACAAAATGATGAAAGAACTATGTGAGGAATTCAAGATTGAGCATTATAACTCATCTCCTTATCGGCCAAAGATGAACGGCTCCGTTGAAGCTGCCAACAAGAACATCAAAAAGATCATCCAGAAGATGGTCATCACTTACAAAGACTGGCACGAAATGTTGCCATTTTCTCTGCATGGGTATCGTACTTCAGGACGCACGTCCAGAGGCAACTCCCTTTTCTCTAGTATACGACATGGAAGCAGTGCTCCCCGTAGAAGTTGAGATTCCGTCAATGAGAGTTCTCATGGAAACTAAGTTATCTGAGGCCGAATGGTGTCAAAGCAGATATGATCAGCTGAACTTAATCGAAGAAAAGCGCCTGACCGCTTTGTGTCATGGACAACTATATCAATGAAGGATGAAGAAAGCCTTCGACAAAAAGGTTCGACCTCGTGAATTCCAAGAAGGCGACCTCGTGCTTAAAAAGATTCTGTCTTTTCAACCAGATTCTAGGGGCAAATGGACTCCTAATTACGAAGGCCCATACATCGTCAAAAAAAGCTTTTACGGCGGTGCTATGACTCTCACAACCATGAGCGGTGATGAACTCCGCATCTGTGAATGCTGATGCGTCAAGAATACTTTGTTTAAAAAACAAAGAACATTCGGTAAGTCGAAAACCGAAAAGGCGGCTTAGGCAAAAGAAGCGTCTCGGTGGTGAAAACACGAAAGGCGGTCCGAGCAAAAATTAGAAACAATAAACAGAAATTATCTTGATAGATTGAAAACCTGAAAAGGCAATCTATGAAAAAATTAAGGATAAAAAATGACAAAGTAACTGCATCAGTCTGTACTTCGTCAATTTGAAGAATCTTCCATCAACTGATCTTCAATAAAATCTTCTAAAGCAACAAGCACAGTTGGAATTCAAAGTTGTTAGGGATAATAGTGGTTATTACTTTCAATGTAGCCTTTTCCCAATAAATTATCATTTCCAACTCTTGTAAATAGTTCATGGAATCACGCCTTTGGCTGATTACCATTCTATCAATAAATTTGAGCCTTGTGCCTATTTGTTTGCAATTCCTGCTTTATTCTGTTTTGCAAAATAATGCTTTTTCTTGTGAAAATCACTTTTGAAACTAAAAAAAAAAGTTTTAAATGAATTTTTACTTCAAAATTTTGAAATAAAAGCGAAATTTTCCTTTGAACTATGAACACAGAAAGAACTTCAACAGTTTTCTTCATGAGTGTTTCGACCTCTGAAGGATAAAACAAGCTGCTAAAGAAGTTTTCTTCTCCTCAGAAGAGATCATCAAAGGACGGTATTCTTATCCAAAAAGAATTCCCAACAAGGTTGCCATTGAAATGCCTTTTTCAGAAAATTTTAAAGCATGCAACTCGGTTATCATCGATAGCGTCTACACCATGGCTTGATTTTCTGGTATTTGTTTGAAGCTGTGGTCCTTTTCCCAAATACCTTTTTTTGTTGTCTTGTCAAGTATCGTCAGCATGCATATGACATTCATGACATTCATCATTCATTCATATATAGCATCATTAATGCGTTCCTGCATTTCTTAAATGTTTGCTTCTATATCACTTGTTTAGGTTGCATTTATTCCCAAAAAAACAAGTGTGGGTGTCATCTCTCCAGTAGATTATCCCCAAGCAGAGAAATATATCTTTTTCTCTATCAAGTTCCCCAGCTGAGATCATTCCTCATTGGGAACGAAGTCTTGATTGACTCTTTCTTTCCAGTTCATTCCTGGATAGAATCTCATTTCTGATCAACTCAGGATTAGAGTTCATAGAAAAAATCTACCTACAAACAATAAGCAATAGCCTCGACATCCGAGCTGCTTATTTCCTTTTCATCTTGAAACTTGTCATAAAAGATTGTTCTTCTCAACAAGTTCAAATCATGAAAGTTCAAGAAATCTCTGCAGTTGTCTTTCTGTCTAAAGAAAACTTGTGTCCTTTCAATCAAAATGCCCGCATCTTCTCAAGAGAGAGATCCCCGGCAAGTTTGTATCTACGAAAATAGAAACTCATTTGAGATCTGTTTCCATCATTGGCTGTTATTCACAAGGCTGAATACTCAGTAATTTTCTCAAGAATTACCTTGTTATAGTTATCACTTTGCTGATAATTGGTAATTTCTTCAGAACTCAATACCTTAAACATTGTCACAAGGCTGACAGAAGGTAATCTCCTCGTTTCCCAAAGTGAAACAGATATTCACATGCTTTGTGAATCTATTTTCCCAATGAAACACATTGCTTGTTTCCCAACAAATAGGATTCTCCTTTCTTAGACAGATTGAGTCATCCTCACAATCATTCCCCGGTATATCAATCTTTGATATCTCCTGGGTGAACTTTTGCAATCATTTTGCATCATCCGCGTTTTTTGGTATCTTAGGTCCAAAATTTGCGTATTCTGATATTTAAGTCTCTTCCCACCTATCGAGATGAAGATCCTCATCTTCATATCTCAGGTTAAAGAAACTTAAATAGGGGCATCTGTCATACCCCAATTTTTGACCTAATATAACACCTCACATATGCATCACTACATCACTAACAGTTTCAGAATATAATAGATCGTGCGTGGTTTCTAAAAGTCAAAATCAGGGTTTCTTCAAAATTTCATCTGTTCAAGATGTGATCAATTAGGGTTTGAGTTTCCACTCACCTCAGATGATCTATCTTAATCAATCATCAACATTTGATCTTTAGATTCCCAACTTTTTCTCATGATCTATCATGAATTGACCAATTAGGGTTTTTATCGAGGATAGTGAATCATTGACTTTCTGCTCAATGAATGACCTATTTGCTTGGAGATTGATCTTAACATCTTCAATGCAACATGTTGACCTAATTTCTTGATTCAAAACATCACAAAAATCCATGTTTCTTCATCAGACAAATTCTGAATCGTCTGATAAAAATTCATCTGCTCTGAAAAGTCAAACTTTGACTTTTGGTCAACTTTTTCAATCATAAAAACATTTCAAATGGTCCATCATGATCATAAAAAATCAAGAAATGTGAAAAAGTCAACAAAAAGTCAAGATTTGAAAAATTTCTAACACTTAGAAAATTTTTTAAGTGTTAAAAACATGATTTTTTCCTACTTTCATGGACATTTTTCACCTAGATCCATTTGGATTCAGAAAAAACTCAAAACATGAAAGTTGTAGCCCTTGTTACAAGATTTCCAAAATGTCCAAGAACTTGCAAAAACATTTTGTCTAGCTATACTTTTGATTTTGAAACATAGAGCTCCAAAACCATGGAATTTCAAGTACATGCTTCAAAATTATAAGTCATTTTTGCAATTTCTCCTTCTAGAAGCCTTGTCATCACTGAGAGGTGTATTATAACTGATAAATATCAGTTTGAATGATTGAAAGTGGATTGAATCAAGGAAAACTTAACCATGGTTAAGAAAGTTACTTTTGCATTAAATGCAAAAGATTCCATTAATACCTCTTAACCAAGTTGCAAGTTTCCTTCAATGATATCTTTGCCAAATCATTCAAATTCTTGGCCTATAAATAGAGGTCATTTCCTCATTTCAAACTACACCAAAGCTATCATAATCAAGCTTTCACTCTTCCTTTCTTGAAATTCAAGTTTCTAAGTCATAAGAGAATTTTGCAAATCTCAAATCTTGCAAAATTTGAGTGAACAAGTTTCTAACATGTTCTAAATATCATTTAGAAGTAGTTTAAAACTTAAAAACAACACAAGAAGTGATCAAACTCAAAACATAATCAAAAACCAAAAGCTTGCAATTTGTGCCTTAACATCAAGCGCTAATTTGCTCGAGCTAGCTAAGGTTTAACACTTCAAACATCATCCATATACTTCATATAAGTGATCGGATCATTATCACGACTGCAACACCTCCAAACTCGAACTCGAAACTCATACCAAAGAGATGCAGTTGGACTTGGGAGGAATAATCCAGATCATTTCAAAGCAAGCATAGTGTTCAAACACCTTCCATAAGGTCCAGTGGTGCTATAGCCATCATCAAACAACAACTGGAAACAGTTTAGAAGGGATTTCAATTTCAGTTTGAAGAGGTAAGCCACTCATACTTTGAACTCTATGATTCATGCATTCCAGTTCAAAATTTGCTTGGCCATCTTGTTTCTGCACCTTCGCTAATCATTAACACTCAATCAATTTAACAAATCATGATCCATACACGATTTCATGTTGATTCTTAGAATTAGGGTTCATCTGGGCACGATCAGAATTAATCATTTTAAACTAAAAATAAATGAAATTAACCACCACTATCATGTTCCTGGGTTTAAAACGAGCAAGTTTGATGCTTACATCATTCAATTTCATCAAGAAACGAAGTATCTATGATTGAATGAAGATTGGAGGAAGAGGATGAACAATGCGCGCGTTTTCTTGTTTTCCAGAAATTCAAATAATTGCTTTATAATATAATAACATGAAAGTAAATAAATGAACGGATGTATAGCCACCCCAGTGGTAGATAGCGCGCTTTTCATGTTCCTTGCCTTGCCTATGGTCCAGGGTTCGAATTCCCCTGAGACCATTTTGTCATTTTTTCACATTCTTTCATTTTTGAAACATTTTAAAAACTTGTTTTTAAATATAATTAATTGGAAGCGTGTAAATAACAAGACAAGCACTTGGCTCAGTGGTAAAACTTTTCAATTCCAAGCCAAAGGTCATGAGTTCAAACCTCCTTAGGACCAAAACCAAATTTTTATCACTTGTTTTCTTCACCTTTTCTACCAAACTTCAACATTTTAAAAAACCATTCAAAACTTCTCATTTTGAGATGATTTTTTTTGCATACTTGTCATTTAACATACCTATTTTATGATTATGTCAAAAAAATCCAAAAATATTTTCTTTTGATTATATTTTTATTAAAGTAAAAAATGAAACATTTTACATATTTCTTAATACTTTTCAAAGATGTTTTCTTTCAAACTTTCAAAACTCAAATCTTTTCAAAATTTTTTGTGAATATACTTCACTTTTCAAAATCATTTTCAAAACTTTTTAAAAACATTTCATCAAACTTACACACCTTTTTCCATGATCGATCCGATTTGAAGATAAAACCGAATCAGTTTTTCCTCAGATTTCTTAATTGATCATGGGCCTCCCTCATGGTGTAAGTCCCAATCCTTTTATGTACATATTCAATTTTCCTTGTACATATACAATCATCTTTGTAAATATTCAAGCATAAATAAACTTCTTTCGTTTGTTTTCACTCGCTTGTTTATACACCAATTCCATTGGTATTAAGAGAAGAATTATTCCCGGTGAAACTCCTCTTAAATCAATGGGCCTCCCTTACGGTGTAAGTCCCAACCTTCCTATGTACATATTCATTTCCTTGTACATAAATACCCCTTCGTGTGCATATTCATTCCCTTGTACACATTCAAACTCGTAAATAATCAAGTTACACTTGCTTTGAACGCTCGTTTTATACACTTGTTTATATTTCCTTCATAAACTCCTGTGAATACATATCACACTTGTTCATATAACTACTCAGTTATAACATGACAATTAGCCTAACGACTAGGTTCCCCTTTTAGCCTCCTCTTGGGCTTTGTGCAAGATAACTCATTTACTGAGTTTAGCCTCCGCTTAGGCTTCATATAAGACAACACTCCCCTGCTGAGTCAGCCTCCTCTTGGGCTTCGTTCAAAAGAACTCCTCGTTGAGTTTAGCCTTCTCTTGGGCATCAAACAAGAAAGAGACCAGGAAATCTCTTGACAGCCTCCTATTGGGCTTTCAATACAAAGAATCACCCGCGCTAGGATAGAACCCTGAGAGGATGATTTCCCAGTGAAATCACTCTTGAATCCTAAGAGGATGGTTTCCTGATGAAACCACTCTTAAAGCCAAAGCCAGCCATAGTCTATAGCTTCCTCTTGAGCTTCATACAAGGACCCTCGATGACCCTCGGAATGCCTTCTCTTGGGCTAATAATTCAAGGACCCTCGATGACCCTCGGAATGCCTCCTCTTGGGCTTACAATACAAGGACCCCCGGGCTTCTTAAAAGCATTCCCCTAATCCAATTAATTTCTCCTCGAGATTCAGACATTTATCATCTCTATGGGAAGTATCTCATCTATCATATCACATACAATCAAAAACTTTTCAAACTCTTTTCAAACAAAAACATCTCTTAATCGTAAGTGGTAACGCTTGTACACTCAAGCAAAAAACCCAATGCTTACAATTAAAAGATTCAATCATTTTACAAACATCTTTCTTAACTCGTAAGTGGTAACGCTTGTACACTCAAGCAAAACACCTATAACTTACGATGAAAGATTAAATCAATCAATCCTTTCAAAATGTATGTGATGAAATAGATTAGATACATTTTTCATTAAGATGACATTTGTCTTTGTCTCTTAATAACATCCCGTTGCTTCCACTAGCATAAGTGGGAACTACGATTACTCTGACTTTCTCAACATCCCTTTGAGAATACGTGGGCACAAGGTCTCATCCTTGGCGAGCAAAACTTCTCCCTCAAACCAAACAAACCATATCTCCCTTTAGATCTGAGCTACAAATGCTCTGATTCCCATTAAGGGATATGTATGCCGAAGATCCTAATGATCTTTGCGAGCACAATAATAACAAAACCTAGGATCCCACATAATATTCCTTTTCTTAAAATCCAAAGGAGAAACTTTCCCAACAATAGAAATAGCAATTAAAACACACAAACATATCAAACATATTCATATATAAAGCTATAGATAACTATATATATTTAGGGTGCCAGATCTATTCCCTTTATATAACAAACCCCCTTGCCCGAAATCTCCCCAATGTGTTGCGTCTAGTTCGTGCTAGTCGTAATGCATATCATTTCAATTGAGGGTATTGCAGCTTTCCCCTTTTTCATAATCATTTTTCTTGTGTTGGAAAAAATAAAGCTTGATGCTCGCGTCATCTTTATAAACAAATCAAAAGAGTAAATCGTTTCGAGTCAGAGAATCCGAATTCAGATTCGATTCCCTCGCGCGTCACTTATTGATCGCGACTTTATCGTCTATTAATCAGGAGACTGTAAGTGCACAGTCCTATCGCGTAGTTTTAAAAGATATCGAACCCACGAGACTATAAATCGATCTATTGTTATCCTAAGTTACGGTATCTGACTAAAGCGAATAATTCTTTAAGATTTTGGTTAAGGAAAATATAATAAATAAACAGATATCAGTATGTAATTAAATCTAACCTAAGGGGATCGAATTTCCAACGACTTATTACTCAAGTTGATAAAAATCCTATTTGACAAACAATATTCATCTAAAATCCTATCTCAAACTTTCGCTCTGTTGAATCGGATCATGCAATTAAATCTAACGTATGCTCTGCTATCTGAATTTAAAAACACTTTTGAAAATAAATAAAGTTTAATCTCTTTTAAAAGCGCTTTCATGATCTTTAAAATTAATACCTAGTATCCACTATCTGGCTCTAAACCTCAAACTCTCGCTCTGTTGGTTTCTAACCTTAGTCCAGTTTATTAACCTCAAACTTTCGCTCTGTTGGTTTCTAAACCTTTTAATAAATTAAATTAGATATCTAAGTCAGAAAGAATACTTTTTAACAATGTAACATTATTCCAGTTTAATTTGGATTCCTTTGGATCGACTAATTTACATACCAATATCAGAACGATTTAGCCAGACATATTAATTAATTCAGACATGCATAAATAATATGGTTTAATATATTTAAACATTTCCGAAATCAAATAAATAATATCAGGCAACAATAAATTAAATAAAATAAAATAATTAAATTAAACCTGAAATTAAGAATACTGGAAATAATCTTGTTCTTCGAAATAAGCGAGCATCCACCACAGGTCGGTTGGATCTGCTCGGAGACTTCTTGAATTCGAAAGAAGAAAATAAACAAGGAATAAAAAGCACTAGATCTAACGTAAGGTAAGATCAGTGAAAACGAAAAGTAAAATCAAAGTAAAAAAACTGAAAGGAAAATAAATTGCGAAATAAAGAATTAACGGTTGTTCGGTAAAAAATGCCGACCCTAACTCTGAAACTTGAACTTGTATTTATAGCTTCACTTGGTAACTTCCCATTCCATAAACTTCGTATGCAAGATGTGATCGTGGAGAAAATGTTGCCTTAGGAGTAGGAGGCGGACTCCTCCACGTGGCAAGAGGAGACTGAGATGTGCGTCTCAAAATGCATGGGAAAGTGGTGGACCCCACGTTGCTAAGGAGGTGGGCGCCTCCAAGTGAAGAGAGGGGTTGAGACGGTCGCCTCATTTCGTACGTGTACGTGGCGGTAGCTTCGTCTTTGAGCTCAAGCGGCACCTTGTTGTGGGCTTAGTCTCTTGGCTTGCTATAATTGTTTTCTCCTTCTTAACCCATCATTTTTGCTATATCACCCCTTTGCTTCATTTCTTTTGCTTTTTAAACCGATTTTTCCTCGATTTTACTTCTTTGCTCGATTTATCTTTATTTAATGCAAATACCTGAAACATAGAAAATACCAACGTAATACAGAAATAAAGTAATATAATTAAATAAAAATAGTAACATTGTTTATGAAAATTACGTCAAATATGTTATATAAATTCGTGTTATCAAACTCCCCTATACTTAAACCTTTGCTTGTCCTCAAGCAAAAAGTAAAAATGAAAAATCACTTAAGCATAAGTCGACCTAATACTTTTGTTTTGTTTCACCCGCTTTCATTCTTGCGCAATCACATTAAGCCCTTTACCTTACGCGCACATAGTGGGTAACCGTTAGTGACTTTGATCTTTATAATCCATTAGGAGTCACAGTAATTATATTTGGTACTCCTTTATCAATTACAAATTGCGGGATCGGATCGTCATCCTACCAAGTTCGACACAGGACCAGAACCAATTCATAATGGATGTTTGCATAAATATTTTATAGTTTACATAGCTGTTGAATTAAATGATCGGTAAGGACCATCTAACTTAATAAGCGCATCTTCTAATAAAAATTTTCTTTAAAATTCTTGATCAATCACTTATATTCATCGATTCTCCACGTAGTTTGTCGTTTAAGGCGGTGCCGACTGCTTAATAAACTACCCGGGGCTACTTTAAAACTAAGTTTAAAGGTGTTGGTATAATAAGTACTTAAATCAATCTAACACGTTGGGGGTTTTGGAGTGTTAGGACGATAACAATTTTGCTAGGTCGCGCTCGAATTCTTATTTTAAAAATAGGCAACCTTAGTATTATTTGAGTGTGTTAATATATGCGTTTTAATTTTTGTTAAAATTTGTGGTTATGGCTCAAGAAAATGGAGGAATTCGAATATGCACGAGAATTAAACATAAAAGAATTAAAATTACATAAACATGTATTTTATTGAATAGAAATTTTGTAATACAAAGAAAAAGAAACAAAAAGGAAATGCTAAATAGAGCAAAGAAAATAAAAACGAACAAAGAAATGTTCAGACTCCCCTAAACTTAAAATAAGCATTGTCCTCAATGCGATAGAACCAGGAGAAATCAGAAAAGAGAAGGGTGATCACTCGTCGCTCGGAAAATGTTGTCCACTTGCTCCTCTACCTCTAGTACGAGGTCTTCGACGCCTGTCGGAATCAGAATCATTAAGGTTAAGCGCATCCGCTATGCGAGCTTGCAATGCTTCGAAGTTACGATCATTGCGAAAAGCATATTCTTGGTGTTCGCGTCGCATGTCTTGTTGGTTGTGCTGGATTTCCCGTTGATCACGTTGTAACTCTTGTACGAGACGTAAAGTCTCAGCTTGGTTTTGTTGCATGGCGTGGAACAACTGATCTTGATGATTCATGTGAGCCTGCATAGCTGCGAAATTTGCAGCGGGATTTTCTTGTTGTTATGCGGCAGGTGCATCAAGAACAAATCCCCAATTAGCGCGGACTCGGACGTCGATTTGATTAGTACAAGGTAACACAACTCTAGGTATTTGACGACGGTTTATCATTAATGTATACCGGCCATCTTGTCGAGGAGATATGATGTGAGAATCACGACAATAGATGACATCTAGTAGATTGGCCGGCATCATATATTGTGACAAAGACAATAGCTCGGAGGAAAGGCCTAAAGCATATGCTAAAGATATGATGATGCCACCAAAAACAAACGGGTTTGTACCTGCTGCGTTGACGCGTGTGTGGATGTGGTTGAGCAAGAAAGGTGCGGCGCTGAAAACCTGACCATTGAGAGCACAAAAAATAATAAATAACTCATTTTGGTTGACCTTGTGATTGTTGCTCGTACCAAAAATGGTGTTAGCAAGAATGCGGTGAAAGTACCTCAATGCAGGATTATGGATGTGAGAAGCATATAGGTCACATCAACTTTCCGTGGTTTGACCAGTTAGATCATTCCATAAGGAGAAGCCGACTTGATCCCAAGAGAAATTGCTGTCGTCGTCGAATGGTTTGTAATGAACGTGCTCACCACGAGTTAAATGTAAGAGCTCGGCGACTCTTTCTTGATCAAGAGAGTACTCTTGGTTGAGCATGCGAAAGTTAGCAGTGCCGGTTGTGTAAGGGTCGTCGGTAGGTGTTGTGTAGGAGAAGGAACTAAGGAATTCAAGCACGAGTGGTTCAAGGGTTGGATATGGGTTTGTGCAGAGACCGAGTAAACCGGTGTTTGTGAGCATGAATACGATGCTATCCTCAATTCCTAATGTATCCAAACAATTGGAATCCACATATTTCGTAGGGACGACCGAACGGGTATAGAATTTGAGATATTTTGTGTGTTGTTGGCCGTCGTCACTATCGCGGAAAACAATATTGGATAGGTCGGGTGGTGGTCGGTCTGGTTTAACTTGACGTTGATTGTTTCGTGGAGCCATAGAAAAGAGAGAAATGATGAAAAAGGAATATGGTAGAAATATGGGTTGATGAGAGGAAATATAAGAGTAGTAGATAGAATGGATGTGGAATGAGAAGAAGTGAGAATGAGTATTTATAATGGTATGAGATTTAATAGAAATAAATTATAATAATAATGTGTTTGAAAATGAAGAGGGAAAAATTTGAATTGAATTTATGGTGGGAAATGGATTGGTTGAATGGAAGTAAATGTGGGAGAAGAAATGAAGAGAAACGGACGAAAAGTTAAATCAATCAACTAGAACAGAAGAGATAGCACGCGTGAAGAAAGGGAAGCCCGAGGCGGGGGCCACGGGACAGGAGGCGGGCGTCTCGAAAATTCAATTGGGCAGAGTGAAAGTGGCGGGCGTCTCATCATTGTGTGGGGACTTGAGGCGTCCGTCTCCCAAGGCAGATGAATGGCACGAAAAATTGGAAGCTTGCAGGCATGCGTGCACGAATAATAACAACCAGGGAATCTAACATTGCTTCTCAAGAAAAGATGTGACATAGGGAATAGTTTCTTCAGATCACATGCTACATATATTTTGTACATATATATATATATATATAGTTAAATCAGAATTTTAATTAATTAATATATATAATACTAATATATATAATGCCTTATAATTAATATAATAAATATTAGGAAGTATTGATTCGGTATATTAATAGAAAAATACGATAATTAGAATATTCAATTATTATATAAATATTAATGCAGATTATTTAATTGAATATAATTATTGGTATTACTGGGAAATAGTTCGAATGCATCAGATGAAAGGGTGCAACCGATAACCGAATAAAATTTAAAATTTAACATAAAATAGAAAAATTGAAAATACGAAAAAGAAAATTTAAAATTAGAAACTAGAATGACTACTCGTTGATTTTCCATGGCCACTTATCAAACCATCTCACATATCCCTCATCTTTTCTTTTCTTACGTCTGTAGGGTGGTTTATTCTTTCGAAATTTTGGTGGCGGTTCTGGATCTGAACTAAGTATAAGTTTTTCAATTTTGGGCTTAGTGATTTCATCCGTCGCCTCATAAGTTAACCTCACCCTTTTAACAGTAATTATATTCTTAATTTTATGGTCCTCTAATTTTCGCTTTTTAGGTAAGACTTCAAATAGTGGTGAATTAGTATGGATATTTTTCAATACCGCAACGTACGTTTTAGATTGGGAGTCTACCGGAGTTTCCATAAAAAATTTCGGGAAGGGAATCAGTGGGATGTAGTGATTCGGGATTACAATAGATGCTTCCTTCTCTACCTTTTTTACAACTTCCTTTTCGAACATTGTTGGTTCATTTTTCTCAATCTCCACTATTTTCTCGTCAGAACTTTCCTCGGCCACAATATCACTCTCCTCAAACTCGTCATCACTTTCTAGATTTCCAAGTAGTTTTTCTATAATGGTTGTTTCAACATCCACATCTTCCTCGGGTGAAGGTCCTAGAAGATTTTGTTTGAGTTGGGAGATTTGAGTCTCTAACGCCATACTGTGAGACGCGAGGGATTCAACCATAATAGTTAGTTGGCTAAGGGTTTCATTATTTTGAAGACTTTGTTTTCTTGCTTCTTCATTTTGGATAGTTTGTGTCTCTACAAAGTGCTCAATCATAGACTCTAACCTAGAGTTAGTTATTATCTCATCAGAATCCTCCATTGATGTTTCGAAATTAAAATCTTGCGATTCTTCAGAGTCTTGAAAGTAAGTTAAAGTCTCTTTTTGTGTTTCCCCAAAGCGTTCTATCATCCTACATGATTCATTAAAGTTCTCCATTAATATTTCGAGGTCAGATTTATATGGTTCTGGTGATTCTTCAAAATATTGGGTGTGATAATTGTAGGAAGAATTGGGTTGAGGAAAAGTTTGGTTGAAATTATAAGTTTCTTGTGGTTCTTCAGAATATGAGGATTGGTAGTTTTGGAGGTAGTTTGGGTAAGAGTAGGTTTGCGAAGCATTAAAGTTTTCCATTAGTATTTCAAGGTCGGATTTATGGGATTCTTGTGGTTCCTCAAAATACTGATAATGGGCGTAGGAAAAATTTGGGTTATACATGGTAAATAAGGTAAAAGTGCCTTAGTCTATACGGTGTAACACCAGAGTTACAATATCGACTTAAATAGTCCCCGGCAACGGCGCCAAAAACTTGATCGCGACTTTATCATCTATTAATCAGCAGACTGCAAGTGCACAGTCCTATCGCGTAGTTTTAAAAGATATCGAACCCACAGAGACTATAAATCGATCTATTGTTATCCTAAGTTACGGTATACAACTAAGGCGAATAATTCTTTAAGATTTTTGGTTAAGGAAAATATAATAAATAAACAGATATCAGTATGTAATTCATCTAACCTAAGGGGATCTGAATTTCCACTGACTTATTACTCAAGTTGATAAAAATCCTATTTCAACAAACAATATTCATCTAAAAATCCTATCTCAAACTTTCGCTCTGTTGAATCGGATCATGCAATTAAATCCTAATGTATGCTCTCGCTATCCTTGAATTTAAAACACTTTTGAAAATAAATAAAGTTTAATCTCTTTTAAAACGCTTTCGCAGTCTTTAAAATTAATACCTAGTATCCACTATCTGGCTCTAAACCTCAAACTCTCGCTCTGTTGGTTTCTAACCTTAGTCCAGTTTATTAACCTCAAACTTCTTTCGCTCTGTTGGTTTCTAAACCTTTTAATAAATTAAATTAGATATCTAAGTCAGAAAGAATACTTTTTAACAACGTAACATTATGCCAGTTTATTTTGGATTCCTTTGGATCGATTAATTTACATACCAATATCAGAATGATTTAGCCAGACATATTAATTAATTCAGACATGCATAAATAATATGGTTTAATATATTTAAACATTTCCGAAATCAAATAAATAATATCAGGCAACAATAAATTAAATAAAATACAATAATTAAATTAAACCTGAAATTAAGAATACTGGAAATAATCTTGTTCTTCGAAATAAGCGAGCATCCACCACAGGTCGGTTGGATCTGCTCGGAGACTTCTTGAATATGAAAGAAGAAAATAAACAAGGAATAAAAGCACTAGATCTAACGTAAGGTTAGATCGGTGAAAATAAAATCAAAGTAAAAAAGCGAAAGGAAAATAAATTGCGAAATAAAGAATTAGGTTGTTCGGTAAAAATGCGACCCTAACTACGAAACTTGAACTTGTATTTATAGCTTCACTTGGTAACTTCCATTCCATAAACTTCGTATGCAAGATGTGATCGTGGAGAAAATGTTGCCTTAGGAGTAGGAGGCGGACGCCTCCACGTGGCAAGAGGAGACTGAGACGTGCGTCTCAAAATGCATGGGAAAGTGGTGGACCCCATGTTGCTAAGGAGGCGGGCGCCTCCAAGTGAAGAGAGGGGTTGAGACGGTCGCCTCAGCTACGTGGCACGTGGCGGTGGCTTGCGTCTTTGGCTCATTGGGCACCTTGTTGTGGGCTTAGTCTCTTGGCTTGCTATAATTGTTTTCTCCTTCTTAACCCATCATTTTTGCTATATCACCCCTTTGCTTCATTTCTTTTGCTTTTTAAACCGATTTTTCCTCGATTTTACTTCTTTGCTCGATTTATCTTTATTTAATGCAAATACCTGAAACATAGAAAATACCAACGTAATACAGAAATAAAGTAATATAATTAAATAAAAATAGTAACATTGTTTATGAAAATTATGTCAAATATGTTATCACTTATTAACGCGAACAAGTATCCATGATAGCAATCAAAGGTGTACCATTAATAAAGCACGTACCTCGGATAAGCCTATCCTTAACTGGAGTCTCAGCACCAGATAATGCAAACACTTTCCCCTTAGCTTACTCCTTCCTTGGCTTCTCACACTTAGTACTAATATGACCTCGTCCACCATAATTGTAATAAGTCAAATCCACTAAATCTACACTCAACAATTCTGTGACGTGCCTTGCCACACCTAAAGCATTTCACAACATCTTTCTTAACTTCCTTTCCATAATCAAAAGCACGATGACCTCCACACCACACTTGTAACACTTAAGCGGAGCAGATGATCCTCCCCTACTTGACTTCTTGCCACCTCTAAGTTTCTTCTTATCCTCATAAGGTTTCCCTTGGAATTGACCTTTTCCATTCCTATCATTCACATTCTTATAGTAAGAAGCACTCTCCCTACTATCCTTATCATAAATCCTACTCTTGTTCACCAACTCAGCAAAACGAGTAATCTGTTGATATCCAATAGCCTTCTTGATATCAGGTCTCAAACCATTCACAAACTTTAGACACTTAGATCTCTCAACATTCATAGTATTGTAATGAGAATAATACTTAATTAGCTCTTGAAATCTTGCAGCACACTCAACTAAGGTTCCATTAGCTTGCTTCAACTCAAGAAATTCCACCTCATTCTTTCCACGCACATCTTCTGGAAAATAGTTCTCCAAAAATGCATCACAGAAAAGAGCCCAAGAAACTTCAACACCTTCCTCATCAAATCTCTGAGCAATGTTGCTCCACCAATCTTCAGCTTCCTCCTCCAACATATGAGTACCAAATTGCACCTTCTACGCATCCGTACAATTCATAACTATGAAGATCTTCTCAAACACCTTCAGCCATGCTTGAGCCTTGTCAGATTCATGATAACCCTCAAATATAGGAGGATTGTGCCTTTGAAACTTCCCCAAAGCACGAAACTCATCTTCCTCAGCTCGGTGTCCAGCATTCGCCTGTGGAATCTGCCGAAGAGATCTAGCCAACAATCTCAAAACATCAGCAATAACATCATCATTCCTTCCCGCAACCATTGTCCTAAGACATTCAACAACAGACAACAACATTGATCATGTCAGATACATAAATCAAATACAACAGGAATTAAATCAATTAATAACCTGGCCAAATAAATTTGACCGACCATTTCTTTGATACCATAATGTAACACCCCCTTCTAAATTCCCCAAATATTATATATATATATATATATATATATTATAAAATAAGAGTAAATAGAATGCATAACAAGAAGGCGTCACATGATATTTATTTCAATATTAAAATCATACATGCACACTGATCATAATCATAACACATATTTGAATCTCATGCTTTAGAACAATTCATGTATTTTCACAGCGGATCATCTAATATTCACTGATACTATCAATGATTACTTCCCATACTATAACCAATGGATGAAAAGTAATGAATCCATAATATAACCAAGTCATTAGAATTCATGCATCGGCACCAAGGTGACATCAACATAGTATCTCAATCATACATATCAAAATAGATGAGAATTCATTACAAATCTCGTCAAAGCAGAAATCCAAATAAATCCCGTGTTACATGACTAGAGCAATGATTCAACTACCTAGTAAAGGATAAACTAGATAGACTCCTCAACTAGTCCCGTGCAAAGCAACGCTATCATTGGAACCTGCACGTTACCCACATAGAGGCAACATCATTACATAAGGGTGAAAATTCACATCATTATCCAAAAGTATATAAATGGAAATAATATAGAAACAAGATCTATTCACGGATTCCACACACTGCAAGTGATATTCCAAGGTAACATAATTATTCAGACATTCCAATTATAACATATTCATATTTATTACACATAGCATAAATGTCATCCATCCAAATGATTTAATTATCCATACGATTAAACATCACAATTTCATTACACACATCGCATATTCAATAATGACTCACGTGACAACAATGAAATGTGACTCAATATGCATGTGGTACCAATCTTGGGAACACTTCATTAACCCCGCTTCCGATTCATTGTCATAGAATCCAAGCCACTTCCAACCAAAAGCCTCCGCTACTTATCCCCAATGGGATCGAGCCAAATATGAACCCAACGTTTCACCGCTACTTATCTATCATGAATCGAGCTAATTGTGAATCCAAAGTTTCACCGCTACTTATCCACATAAGGATTGAGCCAAATGTATGCATGTATAACTCATCAAGACAACATATGCAAATTAAGATTATTCACAAAACCTCAATTATCCAAGCATATCATCATCATTCAACTCATGTGAATTATACATCAATTGCACATCATCATGTTCCAACAACAAAATCATTACATGTATCTTCTACATATCATCACATATAACCAATAACATTATGACATATAATTCCACCAATGTTATTCATAGCATTCAATTAAGAATAGCACACACTATATTCAAGTAATCATCCATACATTGAAATAGTATTCGAACCAATCCAAAGCACATTCAATCACGATTGGATCAATTAATCACATACATGAAAATACTACAATAAATATAATCATATAAGATTTCATGTCAAAAGATCCTAAAAATAACATTTTTTATTCCAGGTCACGCTAAGACCGGCCTATCGCGTTAAGCGCACCTTCCTGAACAAACAAACCCAAAAGTCATAATATTTCATGCTAAGCGGGCTTCTCCTCGCGCTAAGCGCGGTTTGTGATACTGCACTTTTTTTGCTACGAACCAGCTTCTTTCTCCCACGAAATTAGCACATAAAACCCATTTTATCAACCAAATAACATCATTAAAGGGTATCCTAACATGTTTCTAGTCATGGGTCATCATTCTAAGTTGAAAAACATAAATTCCTTTCAAACCCTAACATTTAAAGATTCTAGAAATTGAAATTGAACAACCTATCATGTTACTAATTATTACCCACAACATATAATCAAACAATAACATGGATTCTCCCCCTTACCTTTTGAATATTCCTCTTCTAGGGTTTCCTCTTCACTTTTTGCCTTTTCTCCTCTTCTCTTCTCTTCTTTCCTCTTTCTCTTCTTTCCTCTTTCTCTTCTTTCACCAAATGACAATTCTAATTATGATTTCCTTCTAACCCTTTACTAACTAGGATTATCTTATTGGGATTAATACTTAACACCTCTATATTACTTCTGTTTTCATAAATAGGCCCAATACTAAATAATCACTATTCTACTCATAAAACACAATTATTTAAATAACACACATATTCAAATAATTCACATTTAAATTAAAACACCCAATTAAATTAATTATCACATAATATAATATATAATAATAATTAATAATTATCTATAAAAATTGGGATGTTACATCAGATAATGTTCAAAATGTGAACTCTCTTTTTGCAAGGATCTGCACCAGGAGAAAATTATAGAGGCAACCAAAATAGAGGAGCTCCTTCTCAGCATGTAGTGCCGCTTTTTACTAACACTTCAGTAGCGGTATTAAGGAAACAAATGGATGATAGTAACCATGAATTGGTTAATATGTTAACTAATCAAATGGGAAACGTATTTAACCCTATAGTACAAGAGTCGACTGAGACTAATAGGCAGTCCGCTAAACAATTCAACAAGTGATTTCCCAATTAACACATCTGTGTAAATATTTGGGTGCTCCCCAAGTGCCTGTTCGACAGGCACCACCTGTTCGACTAGCTTCCCCTGGTCAAATAGACATGGGGGCAATAAAAGATGAAACTGCCCATGAAGGACAAGCTGCAGTTCCTCAAAGGAATTTGGTTGTCGACCCATCAAGGGTATTAGTACATCTACAACAAGAGGATGATCAAATTGTTGATCAAGTTAGATAAGAGGAATTAGATGTAGAGAATAATCTAACTACGATTGTCGAAAGAATTATGGCTAGGAATAGTATGAATACCACACTTCAGAGGCCAACATATTCTTCCCCTCTGTATGAATATATTTTACAGACTGAAAACCCTAGAGGAAGGAAGATTCCAAAGTATACCAAATTTGTGGGAGAATTTGGGGAATCGACAATCGAACATATTGAAGGTTGAGAAAACACTTAGAAGTGGGGGCGGGGGTTGAATAAGTTTTTCCTCTTTTTAATTTTCTTTTATGTAACAACAAAACACAGTTATTTTTATCCTAGTTCGTTTGAAACTCAAACTACTCCAGTCCAGCCGCCAAGGTGATTTTGCCTCTCTCAACGCGGACTTAGTTCGCTATAATAAAAAATGATTACAATTGCACAACCAACTGTTGTGACTAACAATACAGTGCACAAGCCAACTGCATGTGACTAACACCTCTAAGACTCTCTAGTCCTAGCCCTCTTGAGAAATATGACCCAACTGGTCTCTCAAGGAAGAATTACAAATGTAACTTCTAACAGTGTATTAATTTTCTTCTAAAAAGCTTTATCATATCTGAGATGTTTTTCACTAAGTTTAAGCTCAATAGGAAATGATAAAAACTCAAAGTATTTCTTTTCTCAACTTTTGTTCAGCGTAAGTTTTCTAATGATAGACGTTAGTTTTTCCTTTGAATGCCTGAACTTATATACAACTTCAGAATTAATCGTTGCATGTCTTGAACAAAGATAATGTAATTAATGTTTCTTGTCTTCTTGTACTTTGTGTTTTCCATGTACCTTGAACTTTGTTCCACTTGAGTACTTAAGTCGTCTTAGCCTTAATAGAGTAAAAGTACTATAGTTGAACTTGTCTTAGAAGATGACCTCTTGATAACTTACTTCTTTATCTTGATAAGCCTTTGTTATCTTATCTTCTATTAGAGGTTCCTTCAGCGCTTCTATCAGAGTTTGCATAAGCATGCTTCTATCATAAGTTTCTTTCAGCGTGTGTGTTCAGAAATTCCTTTCATCTTTAGAACTTCTAATCTTTTATCTTCTTAGCATAGTTTGATATTTCACTTTCTAGAGTGCTTGAGTCAGAACATCTTCTGAAATGAAAACAATACTTATCAGAGTATCATATTTACTATACAAAATTTGTTTCACTTGTTATCATCAAAACTCTAAGATATGATTAGAACCAAACTATGTTCTAACAATCTCCCCCTTTTTGATGATGACAAAAACGTTTAGATTTTGATTGAAATTTTTGTTATATATGTGAAAATCTCCCCCTGAGATAGACAATCCCCCCCTGAGATAAATACTAGAAAAGAATAAATATAAGGTAGAACTTCCGTGAGTTTGTTCTTTTCTTTCAGAGTTTGTTTTCCAGACTTTTCATTTAAGAACTTGGAGTATAGAGCTTATATTTTTCACTTCAGAGTTTTCTTCCAGAGCTTAGATATTCCTGCATACTTCAGAAGCAAATACACTTGTATTCTTGTTAGAAATGTTTGACACTTAGTCCCAATAACTGCTATATTTAATCAGATCAAAATCATAGTTTCTCCCCCTTTTTGTCAAAATCAAAAAGCATAAAAATAATGAAAACACGTTAAAGCGAGTCAAAATATTTTAATATTGATGCCAAAAACTGCTTGAGTACAAAGGTTTCATAAAAAGGCAAGAGCAACAAAAAATAGTGAAAAACAGATGCACAAAAGTTTCAAGGAGAGTGAGACGAAGTTTGACAAGAGACTAGGGATAGCAGAAGGTTCTTGATTTCATTAGAGGATTTTTCTTGCTTCATCATCCAAGATTTGATCTCTTTGTTTATCTCATCTTGCTTGTCCAGACGTCCACGAAAAACTTCATTCTCCTTCTCTAACTCCTTCAGAGTTTCCATCACAACAGAAGTTGGAGTAGCATCTTCAGAAGTAACATCCTTAAAAGTAGAACCAACAGCTCTAAGACAAAAGACACTTGAGAAAAGTGTGTCAAGATCAATCATTAGTGTTGGTACCTTCTTACGGGTATCTCTTGGATGAAAAACAGGTGGACGATATAAAACCATTGCTACAGAGTTTGGATCATCAACGTCTAATTCAGAAGATTCATCATCAAAAATACCCATAGGCTCAGCAGATGGTTGCCAAGGAGTGTTGTCTAGCTGTAGTAGAGGCTTCTTGTTCCCGATATTGTAAACTGTTGTGTTCAGACCATTCAAACACTCAGTAAATTTCTCATGAACATGAGAGTAACATAGGTCTTTAAGTTTGAGGGATTCAATGTTGAATCTCCTTTGAAATATTCTCCACAGAGCAGCTGATGAAGTTGGGTTTAGGTTGCTGGTATAATCTTTCTTCAGTAGTTCTATCCACCCCTGAATTTCTGTTTCAAAATTCTTTAAAAGCATACTAACATATGTGTGAACAGGTTTGGGAACAACTTCCTTTTTGGGTAGTGATTCAATATCAACTACAGTCCTTAGAAAGTCAGATGTTTGATGGTTTAGAGGTTCTGGATTGGAAGATAATTTTTACGGGGAAGGTGAATTTGGTGGGGAAGATGAAGGCTTAGAGGATGGATTGACAGTAATTTCTGGGGAGTGAGGTGGTGGAAGTTCTGTAGAGATGGTGGTTTGTTATGGAGATGGAGTTGGTGGAAGTTCTGTAGATAAGGTGGTTTGGTCAGGGGAGTGAGTTTTGGGAAGTTCTGGAGAGTTAGGTGGTGGAAGTTCTGGAGAGATAGGAGTGATGGTAGGTTCAGAAAATGAAGTGGGAATTTCCTGTGGAGACGTAGGCACTGAAAAAATATTTGTTGATGGTATAGAGATAGAAGGAAATTGAGTGGTCATAGGCACATTGATGTCTGGGATTCTTCAAGATCCATCATACTATTCAGTGGATTTTGGTGACAATGGTCTTATGGGGTATGTTTGAAATGATTTTGGAAGTGGTGTTTGAGGTGGTGCTTCAGAGGCAAAATTTGGATTTGTTTGGTGGGGAACATAAACAGGAATTTCCTGATGAGAACTTGACAGGGGGATGGGTGGTGATTATGTTTGAGTGGTGTGGGGTGGAACTTCTATGGTTGAAACATCAAAGTTATCTATATTAGATAACACTTGAGCAATTTGAGGGTTGATTTCTTGAAGGTCTGGTGAAGTTGTGAGGTCAATATCTACATCTATGTTTCTAGAAGTTTGTGGTGCAGTAGGGTTAGAAGTTTGAGTGGTGCGTGAAACATATGTTACTATATTTTAAGAATTTTCAACAGAAATGGGGTCAGAAGATGTACATGTGGTCTTCTTCTTATTCTTCTTCTTCTTCTTCTTCTGAGTCTTGTAGAAGTAGCCTTTCCATCTACTTTCCTTTTCTTTGTTTTCTTGACTAGACTTGGTGAACTTCTGCCTTGAAGCCATGTTGGATCAATTGGAATACCCTTTTTTTTGCATCTTCTGATGTATTCTTTAATAGTTTCATCATGATCACTAGCGTTGAATGAAGGAAAATTGTTCAGACAGACTCTCCTTTTCTAGACATCTCCCCAGATGTAAGGAGTAGGTTCAACCAGAAGTTTATCAATAATCTTCCTTTTCACCAGATTTTTCCTAGTTAGAGGTTTCCCACAGATGGGGTCCAATTCTCCAAGTAAATTGGAATCCTATAAGTAAGCTATCATACCATTGTCAGTCAGAATATATGGTATCAATCTGGACAGAGGGATCCAATTTCTTTTGGCCTTAGGATTTTTGGTCCTTGCTTCTCCTCTGGTTTCTTTCACATGCAACCACAAATGGCTGAATAGAAGATAGGGCAGTTCAATTTGATGTTGGTTCCAAGACAGAACAAAAGATATTGTTGGTTTGCATTGATGTAGTAAGGAGAACTAGTTTCCTTCCTACGATGAGTGCAATTATGGATAATCTTCGCCCAGATCTTGTACTGGTCCTTCAAGTCTTTAATTTTGTTGGAGGCTTTTCCAGAAGTGAAGATTTCAGTATAAAATCTAGACATATCAATCCGTCCTTCAGGGACACCAATGACTCCTTCTCCTTAAATACTTAGCAATGTTCTGATGAGATTTTTTGTGATGGATATTTCCTTACCCAGAACAAATGAAAAAATAGCTTTGTGGGTAACAATGGCGTGAAGCCAAAATTCTTTGACAAGATGTGGGAACACAAGCCCAACCAGACGGTCAAAAATTTGTTCCATCCTTGAAATTCCACCACCAGGAACAAGTTAAACCCATTATCCCTCAGATTTTCCAAATCAATCAACATTTCACAGGCCACTTCTAAGCTATCAGTAGGAATCAGTGTCGTTCTTGCTGGAGTGATGTACTGGCATGATTGTTGTGGGTTGTTTAGAACAGAGTTATCTTGGGTGTTTGTAATTGCGGTTTCTGGGTGAGAGATTGAAGATGAATCCATGGTTGAACTTTTAGGTTTAAGGTTTTTGAATAGAGATAAGAGAGCGCAGAAGTGCATAAACTTTGAAGATGAAAAGAGTGAAAAGTGAAAAAGGAATTTTAAAAGGGTATTTATAGCGAGAATGAATGCAATTTAGAAATAAATTTGAAATTAAAAAGTAATTAGAAAAGAAAGTTAATCATCACAAGCATTTAATAGCAACTGACGTTTGAGGGATTTCGTGTGATTTGAAAAGATTTGGAACAGTTACCTATGTGGAGCAACTCATTTTTCAAAAATAATTTAAATTAAAAAAAAACAGTGAAATCACCACCTAATTTTATTTGTTCTAAAAAAAGAACGGGAAAATATAGATAAAACCCACGACATCGGATAAGGCGGTCTACATGACCAAAGGATACGGTTTGAGTCGGTTACATAAAAGGTATTAGCACCCCCATACTCGATGAGACCCATTTAGTTCGAAGTGTTTTATTCGCTAATTTCTAAATTATGAATAAGAAAGAAATTTGTTTATGATTATTTTGAGTTTGTACGGTTTGAAACGTGTGCCTACATATTCCCTTCGTGCAATGGGAAAGTCAAAACTCTGTAGTTCTTATTGAAAATGTTTGAATTGGTTGTATTGATTTTAATAGAAATGTTTTTGATGATCTCATATGAGCGAAAAAGAATTGAATGGGTTGAGTTGATTTTAAGTTGTGGATGACAAATACTAAAACGTTAGGCTATCATCTAACGATTCAAATACTTGAAATTTGTGAGTGAGCTCGACCAATCATCTCTCATCCAAAATATTTATTATGAAAAGAGTGAGGTGAAACAAAGTTCACATTTATTAAGTGTATGGAATAAAAGTATTTAAATTATTAGGCTATCATCTAACGATCCAAATACTTTAAATTTAATTAAATCGTCGGGCTGTCATCCAACTATTTAATCAAATGCCACAACACGATATTTTTTGTTTTAAAACATGGATATAAATTTTAAGTTTATTAGGCTAACATCTAACAATCTAAAAACTTTGATTTGTTTAAATCGTTAGGCTATCATCTAACAATTGAAACAAATCTCATCCAAATGTTCTTTTATGAAAATTGATAAAAAACAAATTCAATTAATTATTTTAATTGGAAAGTGTTTTAAGAATTTCGGTATTGATCGGAGAGAAGTAATGATTCGGGTTATGATTAACCAAGTATGTGGACTTGATTAACCTCGTGAGGATAGATGCTCATATCCCCAACCATGAGACCCTGGTGCATGGATAATTGGTATGTGGACCAATATTTATTCGGGTTATGATTAATCAAATCAATAAGGGCTTTGATTAACCTTGTGAGGATGGCCATGCCCATCCCCAACTATGAGACCCTTAGAGAATTTGGTATGGGAACCAAAATGAGAGATCGAAGTCGTTTTATATTAATTGCGGGTGGAGTGTACAATCATGTAATAAAGTATACAAGCGAATAAACGGCGGATAAAATTATCACACAATACAACTAAAATTTAAATAATTATTAGGATGGATTTTTTTTATTTGATAAAAAATCAACTAATAATTTAATCGATAATTTCGCAAATAAAAACTATCATATACTAATTATTATTTAATACATCAAATTAAAATACTTGCATAAATAAATAATTTAAAGTGAATTTAGAAATGGGCTGTGATTGTAGTCGGATCTGTGTGAAGCAAGCAAGCCTCCGTATCTTGTATGGACAACTCCATGGAAATGTAGAGTGGACTATTGGAACATTTTTGGATTTGAGAAGATCGCGGTTATAAGGAAAGACAAAGTTGCTATTATGGGTGTACTACGGATCAAATATGGACCATATAAGCGATGACAAGTGTCACGGACTAACTAAACAAAATTAATCCTAATTAATATTTAAACTAATACTAACCTTTTTTATAAATAAATTCACGAATAATACTAATCCTAATTATTGTTTAAACTAATAAACTAACATAATAAAAAATAAGTAAACTTAATCTCTCTCTCACGATCTCTTCATCTCACTCTCACAAAAACTCTCTCTTTCCCTCTCCTCACGTTCCTCCTCTTTCCATTCCTCATGATCGCTCTTTCTGTTCCTCACGATCGCTCTCCTCTCATCCTCACGCCGCGAAAAAAAACGCGCTCGCCGCCCGCTCATCCAGACCATGGTTTCTTTATGTTTTCTCATTTGCTTTTGTTGAGCCTCGATTTTAAGTTGGTTTTGTGATTCTCACAGGTGAAACCTAAATCTGAAAGGGGAAAGAAAACCCTAGTTTCTAAATGGTGTCCGATAACGGCGGTTCATACGAAAAATGAAAGAAATGGAAGAGAAAGAAGGAGCGGCCATGGGGTTCGCAACCTCCTCCTCTTCCTTGAAAATCCTATTACCTTTCGAAACTCTTTCTCTCTTTGCTTTTCAATTTACGAAGGATTTGTGTTTGAAATGATGAACTTATGTTCTTTTGGGTTTCGAATCGTGGTTTAGGTTTAATGTTGTTTATTAGGTTTCGGTTTCGATATTTGTTTTTAGGGTTTGTAATGAACAATGGTTGCCTTCCTTTTCTTCGAAATTTGTGCCCTTCAATGTCTTTATAGTGATAGAACTAGGGTTGCCTTGCCTTTGTTCTTTGGACCTTTAGTGCATGTAGAAGGCCTTAGTTAGTCGTTTTGGGCTTTACACTTGGTCACATTGATTTTCTGATTTCTGAATTGTTGGGCTGAACCTATTGTTGCTGATCTTTGGTACCAGACTTTGTCCTTTCTGCTACTTTTGTATTTACTTGCTGCTATTGATAACCATGATGTTATTGGGCTGAAACTGAAACTCTGGATTTGTACTTGTTGCAGTTGCCTTTTTAAAACTAGTGATTATGATCTTTGTCGAATCACACCTACCTGAACCAACAATAAAGAGTTTTGTGATTTGCAAAAGGTAAGGTTTTCTTGTTGAACATGATTGAGAAAATAAAATCCCTAAGAAAACTGATTCCACATACATAACCCTAATGATGAGATTGAGAATATGTGTAAGACCTTGTATATTCAATGCTGCCCATTGCTTGCTAACCACTCTTTTTCTTTGTTTTCATGAGTTGCAACGATGGTGAGGATGGATGGTAGAAGAAACCTTGGATAAGAAGGAAGGGCTTGAAGATGGAGCAAGAAAGCTTGGAGGGAAATTCAAAAAGGAAAGCAACGAAGATTTCTGTTAGAAAATATAGGATTAGGATATAAAACATGTAATATTGCTTGTATATTTGAAACTTTAGGCCATATAACTCGTATGCTTAGAACTCTTGGCCAATTTGTAATTTGTGTTTGTAACCTTGAACAAATAACTTGAAACTTGAAAGTTTCTTGAAGTGAATTTGAATGATAATTTGCATCATGCGAATAAATGAGTTTGAACAAAATAAACTTGCCAACTTTAATTGAATGTTAAGTTCAGAATTTTGATTCTACTTTGTAAATGGGCATTCTTTGAATGTCGTCTTAGAATTGAATGAAACCTTGATCCTCGAATGATAAGATTGGAAAAGATAAATTTCGAATGTTTGAATGTATTTGCTCGAGATTTGGCTCTTTGAATTGAGACTTGATTCTTATGGTTGGAAAAAAAATTCCTTGAAAGCTCTTGATGAAGAAATCATGTTATAGATATAACTAGGCCATAGGAAATATAACATGAGACAACATATTCTACAAATCATGCCGTAGGACATGAATTCTCCTTGCATATTCATGAAGTAAATCAATGTAAGTTGATGAGGTATTTATGCTATTTGAAGCTTATGGGTGAGAACGAATATTTGTGAAAATAGTATCTTGAAAACACATTCAATTTTCTAAATCCTCTTTCAAACTCAATAATGCATTGAATATACATTATAAAAGCTTTGAACTTGTAATCCAAAGTCTCGAAATCCAAGTTATCTTGTAATTAAAATAATCCCATTTGAATGATAGACGCCATCTTAATTTAAAACTCAATCCTTCAAGAAAGTTCTCAAAGAAAATTGTAACCCATGTGAGCATAATTCTTCGGCTTCACCTTCTAAATCTTTTGATGAGCAAATAACTTGTGGAAGGAGATAAAACTCAACGTGACCTCTGAAACAGAAACCCACACATAAGATCCGATGGATAAGAGAAAATAAGATTCACTGCTAAAACCTTGTCATTCTCAACACTCTTGGATTAATTAAAAACACAAATATCTTCCACATCTCGTGAAAGACACACGGGGAGCCACTTCAAATCCCCAACAATATAAATGCCTGAGCTTGCAATGATGGGTACTTTACAACCACAAAATGATGTGAATTTTGGTTTATAATGACCTTCGGTCAGTTGAGCAAATGAGTATTTAATGCCAATGGCCTAACAGAAGTGTATGCATATGAATGTGAAGCGAAGCCAGGTAAAATCAAGATAGGAGGGCAAATTTTGGGGTGCAACACTAGGGACGACATGTCAATAGCTTGCACGCATGCGTGACCTTTAAGAAGTTTTGAACACGTGTTCAAATTCTAGGTTAAGAGCGTTACAGTTGTTTGATGTAATGAACTTCTTAACCATATTCGTAATGAAACATTATAAAATATTTCAGAACTTCTAGATATGGTTTCTAATTTAACTTCTCTTCTAACTTATGAAGTGATGTTAACTAGAACATTCATTTAAGAGAAGAACTACTGACAATAATAATAATAAACATAATTTCATTCAGGACAAAATGTCATACTGATATTTTTCAAAATGAATTTAAATCTATCTTCAGAAAGAGGTTTAGTAAAAATATCAGGCCATTGATGGTCTGTGTCTACAAAGTTTAAACTTAAAACATCTTTCTGAATATAGTCCCTTATGAAATGATGTTTAATCTATATGTTTTGCCTTAGAATGTAAAATAGGATTTTTTGATAAACATATAGCAGAAGTATTATCACAGAGGATAGGAATGTTACGCTCATAAAGATGATAATCTTCTAGTTGGCTTTTCATCTAGAGCATCTGAGTGCTACAACCTGCAGCAGCTACATACTCTGCCTCTGTTGTTGATAGTGCAATGGTGGCTTGCTTCTTGCTGTACCAAGAGATCAGGTTTTCACCCAGAAACTGAAAGCTTCCAAAGGTGCTTTTACCTTCTACTCTATCTCCAGCAAAATCAACATCATAATAACCTACTAATTTAAAATCTTTGGATCTTCTGCAAAACAATCCAACATTAGTAGTACCTTTCAGATACCTCAGAATTCGCTTAACAACAGTTAAGTGAGATTCTCTAGGATATGATTGGAATCTTGCACATAAACAAACACTAAATAGAATATCTGGTCTAGACGCAGTTAGGTAAAGAAGAGATCCAATCATTCATCTGTAGAGCTTCTGATCTACTTTCTTACTTACCTCATCTTTTCCCAGGATGCATGTAGGATGCATTGGTGTTTTTGCTTCTTTACTTTATGATAAATTGAATTTTTTCAGAAGTTCTTTAACATACTTTATTTGATGTATGTAAGTACCTTATGGAGACTGATTTATTTGAATTGCCAGAAAGAATTTGAGTTCTCCCATCATGCTCATTTCAAATTCTGCCTACATAGACTTAGAAAATTCATTTCCAGGAGAGACATTAGAAGTTCCAAAAATAATATCATCTACATATATCTGACAAATTAGAATATCATTTTTAAATGTTTTTCGAAATAAGGTTGTGTCCACTTTCCCTCTGGTAAAATTCTTATTTAAAAGAAAGTTACTTAAGCGTTTATACCAAGCTCTGGGAGCTTTCTTTAAACCATATAAAGATTTTTTCAATTTATAAACATGTTCAGGAGATTTTGAATCTTCAAAACTAGGAGGTTGACAGACATACACTTCTTCTTCTATGTAACCATTTAAAAATGCACTCTTAACATCCATTTGATATAAAGTGATGTTATTTTGAACAACAAAAGAAATTAATAATCTAATAGATTTAACCTGGCGACTGGAGCAGAGGTTTCATTATAATCAATTCCTTTTTGTTGACTACAACCTTGTGCAACCAGTCGTGCCTTGTTTCTGACAACTTCTCCTTGCTCATTTAGCTTGTTTCTGAATACCCACTTTGTTCCAATGATATTGAATCCTTTAGGTCTTGGAACTAGATCCCATACGTCATTTCTTGTAAATTGATTATGTTCTTCTTGCATAGCTATTATCCAATCATTGTATTGAAGAGCTTCATCTATTGAGGTTGGTTCAATTAGAGACACCAATCCAAACAGTGATTCTTTATTATTTCTAAGAGAGGATCTTGTTCTTATGGGATCATCTTTCTTTCCTATAATCACATCTTTTGGATGTGCTGAAGTGATTCGAGGAAATCTCTTCCATGAGGGTTCCTCAAAAACTCTTAAGTTATCCAAAGCATTGTCAATAGGAGGATCTTCTGAGTTTTATTCAGACTTTTCAGAGGTTGTTAATTGAACTTTTGTACTTGCAGAGTTTTCAATCTGCTTTGTCTTTTAATGGCCAAGCTTGTCCTCAAATCTTACTTTGATTGATTCTTCAACAATCAAAGTTTTTGTATTGTACATTCTATAGCATTTTGAGCGTTCAGAGTATCCAAGTGTAACACCCCCTTCTAATTCCCCAAATATTATCTATCTATCTATATATATAATATACAACCAGATTAATAGAATGCATAACAAGAGGGCGTCACATGATATTTGTTTCAATATTAAAACCATACATACACATTGGTCATAATCATAACACATATTTGAATCTTATACTTTAGAACAATTCATGCATTTTCACATCAGATCATTTAATATTCACCGATACTATCAATGATTACATCCCATACTATAATCATCGGATGAAAAAGTAATTAATCCATAATATAATAAAGTCATCAGAATTTATGCATCGGCACCAAGGCCACATCAACATAGTATCTCAATCATACAAATAAAAATAGATGAGAATACATAACAAATCTCATCAAAGCTGAAATCCAAATAAATCCCGTGTTACATGACCAGAGCAATGACTCAACTACCTAATAAAGGATAAACTAGCTAGACTCCTCAAATAGTCTCGGGTGAAGCACCGCTATCCTCGAAACCTACATGTTACCCACATAGAGGCAACATCATAACAGAAGGGTGAGAATTCACATAATTATCCAAAAGTATATAAATGGAAATAATATAGAAACAAGATCTATTCACGGATCCCATACACTTCAAGTGATATTCCAAGATAACATGATTACACAAACATTCCAAGTATAACATATTCATATTTATTACACATAGGATAAATGTCATCCATCCAAATGATTCAATTATCCATACGATTAAACATCATAATTTCATTACACACATCGCATATTCAATAATGACTCATGTGACAACAATGAATTGTGACTCAATATGCATGTGGTACCAATCTTGGGAAAATTTCATTAACCCCGCTTCCGATTCATTATCATAGAATCCAAGCCACTTTCGATCAGGACAAGACCAAAAGCCTCCGCTACTTATCCTTAATGGGATCGAGCTAAATGTGAACCCAATGTTTCACCGCTACTTATCCATCATGGATCTAGGAAACTGTGAACCCAAAATTTCACCGCTACTTATCCACACAAGGATCGAGTCAAATGTATGCATGTACAACTCATCAAGACAAAATATGAAAATTAAGATTATTCAAAAAACCTCAATTATCTAAGCATATCATCACCATTCAACTCATGTGAATTATCCATCAATTGCACATCATCATGTTCCAAAAACAAAATCATTACATGTATCATATACATATCATCACATATAACCAATAACATTATGACATATCACTCCACCAATGTTATTCACAATATTCAATTAAGAATAGCACACACTATATTTAAGTAATCATCCATACATTTGAAATAGTATTCGAACCAATCTAAAGCACATTCAATCACGATCGGATCAATTAATCACATACATGAAAATACTACAATAAATATAATCATATAAGATTTCATGTCAAAAGATCCTAAAAATATCAGTTTTCATTCCAAGTCACACTAATCCCGGCCTCTGGCACTAAGCGCACCTCCCTACACAAATAAACCCAAAATTCAGAACATTTCGCTCTAAGTGTAACACCCCAATATTACCGAAGGTTTTATATGCAAAAATCAGAGTAATTTAAAATTTCATAAATTCAATACTGAGGCATCACACCTTCAAAACCAAATCACTTTAAACAGTTTGCTTTAAAGTATAAATCTCGGATACATAGCATCGTCGGAAATCATAAATTGATTCATAAAAATCAAAACATCTTCTTTATTAAACTTCATTAACAAATCATATTTTCATAAAGTATGATTCTTATTTACAAAAGGAAAAACAACAAAAGAACAACAACAAGACAACATAATTATTCCCCCCGAGTGCTACGTATCAGAGCGAAACCGACTCGACTAATAGCAGCTATAAACTCCATCTTCATAACACCCGTTACCAATATAAAGGTAACGGCGAAACAAGTAAAGGGTGAGATACTCCAAAACATATAATTAAAGGCATGATAAAATATATATATAGTTTCGGAATTATAAAGGGTATAGATTAATAAGTGCAATTCCAACACATATCCAAAACTCACTTACTCTCATCGTCATACTAACGTGTATAATCTACACTTTATCGCCATAACCTCATCGCCATAAATCATCACAACAACACATAAATGTTTGTTACCACAAAATCATCACAAATCAATACGTGACTAATCAACACGGCAATAATAAAGGATAACATCAAACAATGCTAATAACATAAGCAACATAAATAAAACCATCACAAATTGGCTAAAGCCCATCGTCACAAATATCATCACATCATATTTGCATTAAGCATTTCATCAAGGTTAAATCATCGCAAAACTCATCATTTATATTCATCGCATAGTTATCATGAAATTAGCAAGTCATATTCATTTCATGTTCATCATAAAGATCATCACCAAACAATCCAACATAATCCATCAATTAAAACCCCACGTCAAGCAACTCAAACATAAACATAACCGACTCCATGAGACACGACTATGTTATGCATGTGGTACCCGTTGCTTTGTCCATAATTAGGAACACTTGGCATAAAGCCCATCGTCGCTCGGCATAAAAGCCCTCGTCGCCAATGCAATGTATGTGACTCGACAATAAAACAACACAACATAAAAACATCATCATCGCTCATCAAACTTGGCATAAAGCCCTCTGATACGGTGAACTGACTTTTTGTGTTTGGTATCGCAAATGTGCGGATAGCAAGAGTCGCCACCGACTTTTATTTTTATCCAATTAAGGGAAGGTAAAAGTACGAAAAACCTTCGTTAGATTCGAGTAAGGGAGAAGGTTATGAAAATGGAAGGTATTAGCACCCTTTCCATCCGTAGTTATCTCAGGCTCTTAGTTACTCTTAGATCACTTTAAAATTGTGCTTTCTGTGTGTTTGAAAAAATGTTTTGAAAAGGCATTTCGCTTTGACTTTGTAATGATTCATGTAGGAATGTATACAAAGTGTTTGGGAATGTTTCGTTTTGAAAAGAGTTTGAACTTTGACAAAAAGTGTGAGGTGTGAAAAGTATTTTGATAGAGCAAGCAACTAAAGTCTTATTACCTACTCGAATTGGTCGTTTTATGTTATTTTCGTTCCTTTAGAATAGTGCTATTCATACCATTAGTTGGTAGGTAACCTATTCGTTGGATGTAAGCGGGACATTCGAAGGGGTCGGATGGTCAAAGAAGGCAACTTGTAGGAAGTATCCTAGCACATTCGAAGGACTATCATCATTTTCGTGGCGACAATCGAGGTCAAGATCATGTATTCGGAGGCGACATCGTGGGTCTATGATCTTTGTATCGAAGGGAGTATGATGATTTGTTTGTAGGCAACGGTGCTAGAATACCTCTACGTTCGAGGGACATGACCAATTGAATTCGTAAGGCAACGAGAGAGAATTACCCTAAGGGGTGCATGTGTGAAAAGAGTGTGTCGATTCGGATATTTTTATCTTTGAAAATTAGTGGGCTATGTTCATTATTATCTTGCCATGCACGCCTAGTTACTAGCAATTTAGAGGGTGCTGAAATTAAAGTGCGGAATGTAAAGATGCGGAAAGGTAAATGTCCTACGCTATTACATGGCTTTGGGGCAGATACATAATTTAAACTTGCGGAAAATAAAACCTAGTTTAAACTATTACATCCCATGAACAGTTACATTATTGGAAATAAGAAAACAGTAAAAGAAAACGTCTGAAACGGAATAACCTGTGAAAAGATAAGAAAATCGGAAAATACGATGAAATCGAATAAGAGGAAAATGTTAGTAAAAATGCAAGTTTTTGAATGAGAAAAATATGACATGCTGGAAATAACATAAATATGCTAAAATAATTTTTTGGGATTTTTTGGATGCAATTTAATAATTAAAATACAATTAAGTTTGATTTAAATGCTAAATTATGAATAAAAATAAATATGCATGCAAAATAATATTTTTTAATTTTTTAAATTAAATAAGTATTTTCTGAAAATAAATGCAAAAGGAGAAAATATTTTGGTAATTTTTTAATGCATAAATAAAATATGAAAAGAAATTAAAATTGAATGGAAATATTAAAAGAATTAGAAAATATGAAAAGTGAAGTTTGTAAAAAGAAAGATGGAACCGGTGCCAGTGAGGATCGAACTCATGACCCTGGAGAGTATCTGTGCACAGTCCACGCCTTAACCAACTGAGCCAAGTGTGCAAGCGTGTATGGAAATCGGAGTGAGTGGATGTAAACACGCGTCGTCTCCCTATTGCCACGAACTCGCGCCAATCTTCATCGTCCCCGATTTGAATTTTTGAAACTTCAGCATCGGCTTTTGCTCGACGCTACAGACCCTAGCAAAATTGAAAATCAAGCACACATAATATAAATAAGTTCTAAGGCCATGGTTCGATTCCAGACATCATTCCGAACACGATGGGCATGGTCTCATAGTCCAATTTTTCCTATTTCGTGAAACCCTAAAACGACATGGGAAACCCTAACAATGGTGATACGTGTTCCTGGCCATGAAAATTCAATTAAAGTGCCCAGAAAGCTTGCAATCTTCCTACTAATCACAAAAACAAACACAAAACATGTTAAAGATGCATGAAAATTAAAACACGATTTTGGATTTTTCAAGAACAAACCAAACTCGGATTTTCTAATTCTGGATGGATTTGAGCAAAGTGAGGGTCTGGATCGACTCAAGAGGTATCAAGGAATGTGTTGGACACCTCAAAATCGATTGAAAACGGCTGCAAATAGGATTGCACTTTGCTTGTTTGCCACGGTTTTTTTGAGCTTGGAATAGGGTTATTGAGTCAAAATTTCTACCCTAATTCGTGTGGTATGTATCATGTATATATAGTAGAAGGATTCAGAATTGTTTTGGGAAAGATTTAATCAATGATCAATGCTAATCAAATTTGATTTTTGTACAAAATAAAATCTTCAAATTTTGATCAATTTTCAATCCAATCTTGCCATATCCATCAAATTTCGAAAATTGCTGGCTTTTAATGAGTTGATTGGATCCCAAGGAAGAAATAAAAATCAAGTTTGCAATTAATTTTGATTTTATACTCTATTTTTAAATTTAATTTGTATTTAAATGAATAAATTCCAAATTAAATAGAAAAATAAAATAAAAATTCGTGGCATTGGGCTTGGATATTCCTAATGGTGTGAGGAATAAGTTTGGATGAAGAAAAAGTAGGCCCATTTGCAAAGTTTTTGATTTTGACCAAAATGTCCTTTTGTGCAATTGTCCAAAATTTCCCAACTTCTGAATGGTGTATCTTGCTCAATTTTCCACATTTTTGAGTGTTCTTGGACTTTTTGGAAAGCCCTAAGAGTCCTCTAACCAACCTTTTTGGTCTCATCTCAATTGGAGTTTCCATGCTCAATATATCTTCAAAACAAAATGTTGACTTTTTGTTGACTTTGAAAATGACCTGTAATGTTTTGGGCCATACCTCTCAAATGAAGCATTTTTTGGACATTCTTGTGAGATATGAAGTTGTAGAGAATTGAATTTCCTTCAAAACAAGAGGTGGTGGAAAAATTTCTGAGAAAGTATGAAGAAGTTATGATCGATCAAAGTTGATTGACTTTTCACCTAGAAACCCTAATTTAGAATGTTTGACTTTTGAGCAAATCTTGAGTTTTCTTGATGAATCATGATCAAACCTTGATCAAATGATGAATGTAACTTCAAAATGAGGATGTTGACCAAAAATTATGAAGTTTGACTGTATGTTGACCACGATTGACTTTTTGTCAGTCTGTTGATTTTCAACCATCTGAGCAATTGTCTGAGGAAATTTGACTTGTAAGGCTTGAAACTTGACATGGAGAATCTTTGAAGCATATGAGGAGGCATGATGAACATTGGAGATGTTGGAACTCCATCTTGACCTGAGAATTGCCAAACCCTAGTTTGGGTTGATTGTCTAGGAGAGGGTTTGTCTGATCAACCTTTGAGGAATCCTTGAGTATGGATGTATGAGATATCTTGAGAAGATGGAGGGAAAATTTTGGGGTATGACAAGCCCACATCGCCATAATTTATCCACATCAAGATAAATATATCATCGCATCATAATTGCATTATGAAAAACATCACCAATAATTCATCATCATCTAAAGTCTTGCATTCACAAATCGGAAGCATTTATTAACAACATCAATATAATCATCATATCATCATGTACAAAGACTTATATCATTGCATCGCATATTATCAAGTATTCATTAATAAATACATCGCCGCAAACGTTATGTTTAATCACACCACATTATTGTCAATTCATTCACTAAATTCCGAATACGGAAAAATAGTCAAACACCTATAATCGTCGCGAAAGCCATTCCTAATAAGCGGCATTAATCATAATCGTCAACATCGCAATCAGATTGTCCATACGTATCTTAAAGCTACTAAAACGCAATCCGATTCAATTTAACTGTAAATTGGCCTATTTCGGGTCATTTCGTAAAAACTCATAATTTCGAAAAACTAACCTCACCACTACGTTCTACACGTCGAACTTAGCTAGCACGTCAATTTTTGTTGTATTCGGAGCAACTTGCTCGTCAAAAATCGAAATCGGAAAATCGGAACATAATCGAGTTCCAAATTTAATCGGCTAACTTATGCCCTAGTTATATTTTATTAATACTAACTAGTAGTGTATGGAATTGGGGAATTGAAAAGAAACTGAAGCAAATTATGCAGAAGAATAAATTCTGTAGAAAAACAGAAAACAGAAAACGCATCATATAGCATACAGAAAACTGAAAATTCGCCAACACCTCCAAGGCACAAGGGACGCTCGTCCCAGGGAGTGAGTGTAACACCCCAGTATTACCCAAGGTTTTATATGTAAAAATCAGATTAAATTAAAATTTCGTAAATTAAATACTGAGGCGTCACACCATCAAAACCAAATCACTTTAAACAGTTTGCTTTAAAGTATAAATCTCGGATACATAGCATTATCGGAAATCATAAATTGATTCATAAAATTCCAAACACTTTCTTTATTAAACTTCCTCATCAAATCATGTTTTCATAAAGTATGATTCTTATTTACAAAAGGACGAAGAACAAAAGAACAACAACAAGACAACATAAATATTCCCCCCGAGTGCTACGTATCAGAGCGACACCGACTCAACTAATAGCACTATAATCTCGTCTTCATAACCACGTTACCAATACAAAGGTAGCGGAAACAAGTAAAGGGTGAGATAATCCAAAACATATAATTAAAGGCATGAGAAAATATATATATATATATAGTTTCGGAATTATAAAGGGAATAGATTGATAAGTGCATTCCAACACATATCCAAAACTCACTTACTCTTATCGTCATTCTAAAGTGTATAATCTACACTTAATCGCCTTAGCCGCCTCGGCACAAATCATCACAACAACACATAAACCTCAGTCACCACGAAATCGTCACGAGCTAATACACCACTAATTAACACGGCAATCATAAACAAAAACATCAAACAACACATTAACCAATGCTAATGACATAAGCAACATAAACAAAATCATCACAAATTGGCTAAAGCCCATCGTCGCTTTTGGCATAAAAGCCCATCGTCACAAACATCATCACATCATATTTGCATTAAGCATTTCATCAAGTTAAATCATCGCAAAACTCATCATTTATATTCATCGCATAGTTATCATGAAATTATTAAGTTATATAAATTTCATGTTCATCGTAAAGATCATCACCAAAAAAAGCATCATATATCATCACAAATTCGACATCATCCATCATTTAAAAACCCAACGCCAAACAACTCAAACACAAACATAACCGACTCCATGAGACACGACTATGTTATGCATGTGGTACCCGTCGCTTTGTCCATAATTAGGAACACTTGGCATAAAACCTCGTCGCTTGGCATAAAAGCCTCGTCGCTTGGCATAAAAGCCTCGTCGCTTGGCATAAAAGCTCCGTCGCTTGGCATAAAAGCCCATCGTCGCCAATGCAATGTATGTGACTCGACAATAAAACACCACAACAAAACCATCATCATCGCTCATCAAGATTGGCATAAAGCCCACATCGCCATAATTTATCATCATCAAAAATCATACATTCACAATATCAGAAGCATTTATTAACAACATCAATATGATCATCACATCATCATGTACAAAGACATACATCATCGCATTTCATATCAACAAGTATTCATTAATAAATACACCGTCGCAAACGCTATGTTTATTCACACCGCATCATTATCAATTAATTTGCCAAATTTAAAAAACGGAAAAATAGTCAAAACATCAATAATCTTCGCAAAAGTAATTCTTCATAACCGACATTAATCATCATTGTCAACATCGAAATCGGATTGTCCATACGTGCCTTAAATCTACTAAAACGCAATCCGATTCAATTTAACCGTAAATTGGCCTATTTCGGGTCATCTCGTAAAAACTCGTAATTTCTAAAAACAAACCTCACCACTACGTTATACACGTCAAACTTAGCTAGCACATCAATTTTCGTTGAATTCGGAACAACTTGCTCAGTCGCCGAAATTACCGAAATCGGAAAATCGGAACATAATCGGGTTCCAAATTAAATCGGCTAACTTATGTCCTAGTTATATTTTATTAATAATAACTAGTAGTATTTTGAAATTGGAATTTAGACAGATACAGAAGTTGGAAAATTATGCAGAAAAATAAATTCTGCAGAAAAACAGAAACGTAACCCACAGAAACGCATAACAGCAAGAAAATGGTGTCCCTTTCTTGCAATGTGGGACGCACGTCCCACTCCTTATTTATAAATGAAGGCAAGGGCCTCATGTAGGGGGACATCCGCCCCATAGCCAGAGGTGGGCGCCTCCCACTCAGTAGCATCTCCCAAAATTTTGCTTCCCTGTAACCATGAAATTCTATAATAGACAGTGTTATGTTTTTTAAGTTTTCTGTTTTCATTTTTCCATTCTTAATACCTCAAGTTTCTATAAGCTAGCTCCTAAAAACCCACAATCCATACTCCTAATCCAACTCTTCTAATCTATTTCAACAAACAATCAACCAAAACCCTATAAATCAACTTATCAATTTTTCCCCAAATTCAAAATACAACTATCAACCCTAACTATATGAGATGGAAATCAAACCCCTTACCTCACAAGCTTGGATGATTCAAGATGCTTCAACACAATCCCAACTTCATGCTTGTTCTTGCTCCTCTTCTTCTTCTTCTTCTTAAAACCCTCTATTTCTCTCAAGCTTCCTAGTTTCTATTTTGGCTTTGGTTGTAGAATGGGAAGAAAATGAGGAAATGTGGTTTTATAAGTTGTTTTCTACTAGTAAGCCAAGGGTGAAAACCCAATCCTCAAAAATTTCTTTCCACACCCCTAACTTACTAAAATTATTAATTCAATTAATTAAAATAATTCTGGAGAATTAAATATCGGATCCGAATAATATTTTACCGAACCGAACGGAATAAAAACCGGACCGAACAAAACGTCGCCAAATATATTATCAGATATATTGAATAATATTAATATTCTCATCGCAAAATTAATATCGATCGGTATTTCGAAAATATGAATATAATATAATATTAATTAAAACGGGCATTACAACTCTCCCCCACTTATAAACTTTTCGTCCTCGAAATTTCAACCAAAACGAACAATTCGGGACATGCCTACGCATTCGTTCACTCAGTCCTCGCGTCAATTAAACAACACACAAAAGACATCAAAAATAAGGGTATCTCCCTAACCACAACGTCCAGTCAAGAACAACCATGCCGAGATGCAAAGCCCATACAATGCACTCGACAACCAACTAACACCCAACAACTAAACAAGTTGCAGACACACCGGTTCACTCGAGAACCAAACAAACAAGATCGATACTATCCTAACGTCTCAACCATAGAATTAGTCGCACACTCGAACCGACACCTCAGAAACGAGTCATCAAAGATAGGAACATAAAGTCCTACGACACAACACCGACACCATCGCTAAAACAAAAACAACAAAACAGTTATACAAACCAAAACTGAAACAATCAGAATAGGATAGAACCACGCGTGCTACGCAACCACGAAAAAGATGCCTTCATTCACGCACAAGTACGAACTCAAGAATTACACTTGCAGTTATCGCTCTCATTCCAGAAAATCACAAGGTCACATCATCCTTGTAGATCACCAACGTAACACCCTTGAACAATAACAAGTTACACAAACATAACAGAACTGCAATACACCACTCATTCTAGACGACTTGCGACTATAACTCACTAGTCCAAATCCAACAATCTCGCATACTCGCTAAAAATTCAATGCTCGATATCTAAACCATGCTGCGTCACTTTTATGCATAAGATGCCAACCGTAAAACAACTTGGTTAATCCTTAATTTCACAATTACTCAGAATGGATACATTCAAAGCGTACACCCATCAAGACACCTCGTAACATCAGTCTCATCAACTCGAAAAATCACTCATTCATTCTTGATTGATCCTCTAAAATACACGACATAGTTGACCTTTTCAAATATTGTCCAAATATTCACTTGTGAATTTCGACGTATACACTTGACTTCAACGAAGTCTCCTCTTATAACAATTCAATTCCCAAAATTGTATCAAGTAATCACCATCCTCGCACCGTCGCAATGATCAATACACAGGTTTCTTATTCGAAACACTTTCATAACTTTCAATCTTCCAAAGTGGTAATTCAAACCAAAACACTCCCTCAAGAACTCAACCAATCAACGTCGTCTCATACTCCTGTAATTACAACACAGGTTGGACTTAGAACCATAACATAATTTTTTGGAATCCAACATGAACACCTTCGCGACCAACTTCAGTCATAGATAGAACATTCTCCTTTACAAAACATCAATCGTCTTAAGGTACCTGTGGCTACGAAACCATCTCAAAATTCTTTACCGTCAAGACTTCTCTTAGTCTGTACGTAATAATCTACCACGACTATCAGTATCCAACGAAATCCATATGGTAGTAGTGAACAAACCCTCAATAACCTTCTAAAATTAATCTCAACAAGTGTCCCAAAACAAAACGCGACATTCTTCAAAATAATAAAATCCCAAATCAGATATTCTTGGGTTTTCCGCGATACCAACTTACTAAACTCAACAACAGACGAAGTCTCTTATAGATCGTACTCAAACTTGAATTGTCTTCCACAATTCCAATCTCCTCGTCGTTAACATCTGCACCTTAAGATTTCAAATGATCACAACAACATCAACCTCTAACTCACAAGTCCGACAATTTTTCCTTAAGAAAATCAAATCGTTCCAAGGTAGCGATACACTTTTCCAACTCTATGTCGAAATACATCTTAAGTCCAAAATGAAATATCACAATACACCACACAAGGTTCTTCAGTACTAAACAAGGCCAAAATTAAAGCATTCACTAAAGTTTCCACTAGCTCAAACAAATTCGCTTCCCATTGCGAAGTCCAAATAGTGACTCTATCTTCTCAAATCAAAGTACCCACGATCAATACCAACTTATAAAGAGATCTTCCATCAAACTCACAAAGCTAACCATCCAAAACAAAGGAACTTCTAAGCTCTGAAATAACCCCTTAAAGTCTTCTACAAGACACAAAATAAATCTTCACGGAACTGTCCAAAATATCACCGTCTAAGTCGCTTACTTAAGGCACTCTCGTCTACCAGTTCAAAACTCTTTCTTTAGAATACTCGACATGCACCGGTCTAACTTCATTGCTGATAACGCAAAGCTCAGATGCTTGCTACAATTCCTTAACTTGATGTGAACCAAATAATATCCATGAATACGAAATAACTCTTACAGCTACTCAAGAGAGTACTGTCTGAACACTCCAAAATTATACCTGACGCATCAGCCACACTAATGACATCAACAATTACTTGCCAGGACCATACACTATCTTGAAAACCATTGTCTAAACATCTTCAGTTCTCACACTAACTCGAAGACAACCCAACTTCACATTGATCCCACTAAACACAAAGGCACCCAATAACTGATTCATCCAACATTAGTCCTTGGAAGTAGATACTTGTCCTCAACATCCACTTTGTTACTTGACTGCAAACGACACACCAACTCGGACAGCCTTTGTTCTTCCTGAACAACACAACCGGCTCGCTCCATGGCGACCCGCTCGAATAAACAAACTCTGCTCAAATCAATCCCCAAGTTGACTTTTTAACTCTTACTCAGAAACAAACATCCCCTAAGGATACTTCGAATCACAACTAGTTCCAAAAACTAAATCAATCAAAACTTCAATTCGCACTACTGCGGTAAGTCACTCACATCTTCACTATATGCTTCAGACGAATTACAATAAGAAGTTCGCTTGCCAAAATCTTGTTTCTCATCAAAATCCAAATTCGCCCACAACTCAAGTAACCATGCACTACCTTGTGCCAATTCGTCTGCTTCACACACCATTAAGCTGGCAAGACAAGTCTATCCCAACCAACACAAATCCCAACTACGATCAACAAGAGATTAAGGGTGTTCAGTTCCTCAAGTTGTCAATAGACAGTCGACAATCATGATGGTGACATAAACCATCTTTACCAAAACCACAATAGCGTCTTCCAACTTACACTTCAAGTTACCAAAGCGTAACCCTGCTTGAGGCTCCATCTCTAAGCCACAAGCGCCACCAAGAAGTAAAACTTCTCCCCACTTGTTTCAAACTCATCTCTGTAGAAAAACAATTAGAAACAAGAAATTATCGGCAGTGCTTCACACACATATCGCATACAACATGGTTTAAACACATTAATAACCTGGCCGACAAACCGACCTGCTCTGATACCACTAATGTAACACCCCAATATTACCCAAGGTTTTATATGTAAAAATCAGAGTAAATTAAAATTTCATAAATTAAATACTGAGGCGTCACACCATCAAAACCAAATCACTTTAAACAGTTTGCTTTAAAGTATAAATCTCGGATACATAGCATTATCGGAAATCATAAATTGATTCATAACATTCCAAACACTTTCTTTATTAAACATCCTCATCAAATCATGTTTTCATAAAGTATGATTCTTATTTACAAAAGGAAGAACAACAAAAGAACAACAACAAGACAACATAAATATTCCCCCCGAGTGCTACGTATCAGAGCGACACCGACTCAACTAATAGCAGCTATAATCTCCGTCTTCATAACCGGCACGTTACCAATATAAAGGTAACGGTGAAACAAGTAAAGGGTGAGATAATCCAAAACATATAATTAAAGGCATGATAAAATACATATATATATATATATATATATATATATATATATATATATATATATATATATATAGTTTCAGAATTATAAAGGTAATAGATTGATAAGTGCATTCCAACACATATCCAAAACTCACTTACTCTTATCGTCATTCTAAAGTGTATAATCTACACTTAATCACCTTAGCTGCATCGGCACAAATCATCACAATAACACATAAACCTCCGTCACCATGAAATCGTCACGAGCTAATACATCACTAATTAACACGGTAATCATAAACAACAACATCAAACAACAACATTAACCAATGCTAATGACATAAGCAACATAAACAAAATCCTCACAAATTGGCTAAAGCCCATCGTCGATTTTGGCTTAAAATCTCATCGTCACAAACATCATCACATCATATTTTCATTAAGCATTTCATCAAGTTAAATCATCGCAAAACTCATCATTTATATTCATCTCATAGTTATCATGAAATAATTAAGTTATACTCATTTCATGTTCATCGTAAAGATCATCACCAAACAAAGCATCATATATCATCGCAAATTCGACATCATCCATCAATTCAAAACCCAACGCCAAACAACTCAAACATAAACATAACTGACTCCATGAGAGACGACTATGTTATGCATGTGGTACCCGTCGCTTTGTCCATAATTAGGAACACTTGGAATAAAAGACTCGTCGCTTGGCATAAAAGCCTCGTCGCTTGGCATAAAAGCCCCGTCGCTTGGCATAAAAGCCCATCGTCGCCAATGCAATGTATGTGACTCGACAATAAAACAACACAACAAAAACATCATCATCGCTCATCAAGATTGGCATAAAGGCCACATCGCCATAATTTATCATCATCAAAAATCATGCATTCACAAAATCGGAAGCATTTATTAACAACACCAATATGATCATCACACCATCATGTACAAAGACATACATCATTGCATTGCATATCAACAAGTATTCATTAATAAATACACTGTCGCAAACGCTATGTTTATTCACACCGCATCATTATCAATTAATTCGCCAAATTCCAAAAACGGAAAAATAGTCAAAACATCAATAATCATCACAAAAGTAATTCTTCATAACCGGCATTAATCATAATCGTCAACATCGAAATCGGATTGTCCATATGTGCCTTAAATCTACTAAAACGCAATCCGATTCAATTTAACCGTAAATTGGCCTATTTCGGGTCATCTCGTAAAAACTCGTAATTTCTAAAAACTAACCTCACCACTCGTTATACCGTCAAACTTAGCTATACGTCAATTTTGTTGAATTGAGCAACTTGCTCGATCGAAATTAGAATCGGAAAGTCGGAACATAATCGGGTTCCAAATTAAATCGGCTAACTTATGTCCTAGTTATATTTTATTAATTATACCTAGTAGTATTTTGAAATTGGAATTTAGACAGAAACAGAAGCAGGAAAATTATGCAGAAAAATAAATTATGCGAGAAAGCGAACGTAACCGAAGCATATGACAAGAAAATGGTGTCCCTCCCTTGCAATGTGGGACGCATGTCCCACTCCTTATTTATGAATGCAGGAGAGGGCCTCATGAAGGAGGATGGCCTCCCCATAGCCAGAGGTGGGCGCCTCCCCCTTAGTAGCATCTCCCAAAATTTTGCTTCCCTGTAACCATGAAATTCTATAACAGACAGTGTTATGTTTTTCTAGTTTTTTAAGTTTTCTGTTTTCATTTTTCCATTCTTAATACCTCAAGTTTCTACAAGCTTGCTCCTAAACACCCACAATCCATACTCCTAATCCAACTCTTCTAATCTATTTCAACAAACAATCAACCAAAACCCTATAAATCAACTTATCAATTTTCCCCCCAAATCCAAAATACAACTATCAACCCTAACTATATGAGATGGAAATCAAACCCCTTACCTCATAAGCTTCGATGATTCAAGATTCTTCAACACAATCCCAACTTCATGCTTGTTCTTGCTCCTCTTCTTCTTCTTCTTCTCAAAACCCTCTCTTTCTCTCAAGCATCCAAGTTTCTATTTTGGCTTTGGTTGTAGAATGGGAAGAAAATGAGGAAATGTGGTTTTATAAGTTGTTTTCTACTAGTAAGCCAAGGGTGAAAACCCAATCCTCAATAATTTCTCCCCACACCCCAAACTTACTAAAATTATTAATTCAATTAATTAAAATAATTCCAGGGAATTAAATATCGGATCCGAATAATATTTTACCGAACCGAACAGAATAAAAACCGGACCGAACGAAATGTCGCCAAATATATTATCAGATATATTGATTAATATAAATATTCTCATTGCAAAATAAATATCGATCGGTATTTCGAAAATATTAATATAATATAATATTAATTAAAACGGGCGTTATAGTGAGGAGCTAGGGGGAGGACGCCTTGCTAGCTGGGACGGTCGCCCTCCAAGCTGGGGTGGGCACCTCCCATGCTACAAGTGCCCCAAACATCTTCTTCTCCACGGCTTGTTGTGTTACAGTGCAGTTTTTCTGGTTTTTTCACAGTTTGTGTTTTCCATTTTTAATACTCCTAATTTCTACAAGCTAGCACCTAAAACACCCACAATCCATACTCCTAACTCAAACTTTCTAACTCATTCCACAATCACACATACAACTCATAAACCACAACATTAATTTTTATCCCAAATTTATGATATACCTATCAAACCCTAATTATAGGAAGTGGAAAATCAAACCCCTTACCTCTAGTGATTGAAGGATCCTTGATGATTCTACCAAAACCCAATCCTCAAGCTTGCTCATGCTCTTCCTCTTCTTCTTCTTCTCTTGCTCTTCTTCTCTCAAAACCCCTTTCTTTCTCTCTAGGTTACTATGTTTGGTTTTGTGTTGCAAATGGAAAGAAAAAAAATGAGAAGTGTTTTTATGTTGTTTCTACTAGTAAGCCAAGGGTGTACACCCTAATTCTAGGCAATTTGTCCTCACACCCCTAACTTATTCTAATAAATTAACACACTAATAATATCCAATAATATTATTAAATCAATTAATTAAAATAAATTCGGGGAATTAAATATCGGTCCGAATAATATTTTACCGAACCGAACCGAACGTCGCCAAATATATTAATAAATATATCGATTAATATAAATATTCTCGTCGCAAAATAAATATCGATCGGTAACTCGAGAATATTAATAAATATAATATTAATTAAAACGGGCGTTACAACTCTCCCCCATTTATAAACTTTTCGTCCTCAAAATTACGACCAAAACGAACAAAACGGGACATGCCTACGCATTCGTCCACTCAATCTTCGCGTCAATTAAACAACATACAAAAGACACCAAAAATAAGGGCATCTCCCTAACCACAACATTCCGTCAAGAACAACCACGCCGAGATGCAAAGCCCATACAATGCACTCGAAAACCAGCTAACACCTAACAACCAAACAAGTCGCAGACACACCGGTTCACTCGAGAACTAAACAAACTAGATCGATACCATCCTAACGCCTCAACCATGGGATTAGTCACACAGTCGAACCGACACCTCGGAAACGAGTCACCAAAGATAGGAACATAAAGTCCTACGACACAACACCGATTCCATCGCTAAAATGAAAACAACAAAATGATTATACAAACAAAAACCGAAACAATCAGAATAGGATAGAACCACGCGTGCTATGCAAACACGAAAAAGATGCCTTCTTTCACGCATAAGTACGAACTCAAGAATTACTCTTGCAGTTATCGCTCTCATTCCAGAAAATCACAAGGTCACATTGTCCTTGTAGGTCACCAACGTACAACCCTTGAACAAAACAAGTTACTCAAACATAACCGAACTGCTATACACCACTCATTCTAGGGCTTATACTGACGACTTACGACTATAACTCACTAGCCCAAATCCAACAATCTCGCATACTCGCTAAAAATTCAATGCTCAATATCTAAACCATGATGCGCCACTTTTACGCATAAGATACCAACCGTAAAACAACTTGGTTAATTCTCAACTTCACGATTACTCAGAATGGATATGTTCGAAGCGTACACCCATCAAGATACCTCGTAACATCAGTCTCATCAACTCGTAAATCACTCTTTCATTCTTGATTGATCAACGTCCATTGATCCTCTAAAATGCACGACATAGTTTGACCTTTTCAAATATTGTCCAAATACTCACTTGTGAAACTTCAACTATACACTTGACTTCAACGAAGTCTTCCCTTATAACAATTCAATTCCCAAAATTTGTATTAAGTAATCACCATCCTCGCACCGTCACAATGATCAATACACAGGTTTCTAAATCAAAACACCTTCATAACTTTCAATCTTCCAAAGTGGTAATTCAAAGAAAACACTCTCTCAAGAACTCTACCCATCAACGTCATCTCATACTACTGTACTTACAATAGAGGTTGGACTAAGAACCATGAAATAAATTTTATGGAATCCAACATGAACACCGTCGCAACCGACTTCAATCACAATTAGAACGCTTTCCTTTATAACAAATCAATCGTCTTAAGGTACCGTGGCTACTAAACCGTCACAAAATTCTTTACCGTCAAGACTTATCTTAGTCGCAACTAATAATCCACCACGGCTATTAGTATTCAACAAAATCCATATGATAGTAGTGAACAAATCCTCGATAACCTTCTAAACTTAAATCTCAACAAGTGTTTCCAAACAATCATAGATCATTCTTCAAAATAACTAATCCTCAAATCAGATCTTCTTGGGTTATCTGCGATATCAACATACTAAACCCAACAACAGACGGAGTCTCTTTATAGATCGCACTCAAACTTTGAATTGTCTTCAACAATTCCAATCTCCTCGTCGTTAACATTTGTACCTTTAAGATATCAAATGAGCACAACCGCATCAAACTCTAACTCACGCGTCCGACAACTTTTCCCCTATGAAAATCAAATCGTTCCAAGGTAGCAATACACTTTTCCAACTCTATGTCGAAATACATCTTAAGTCCAAAAATGAAATATCACATTACACCGCACAAGGTTCTTCAGTACAAAACAAGACCAAAATCGAAGCATTCGCTAAACTTTTCACCGGCTCAAACAAATTCGCTTCCCATTGCGAAGTCCCAATAGCGACTCAACCATCTCATGTCGAAATACCCACAATCAATACCAACTTATAAAAAGATCTTCCATCAAACCCACAAAGCTAAACATCCAAAACAAAAGAACTTCTAAACTCTGAAATACCTCTTGAGGTCTCCTACAAGATACAAAATAAATTTTTGCGGAACTGTCCAAAATATCACCGTCTAAGTCGCTTACTTAAGGCACTCACGTCCAATAGTTCAAAACTCTAACTTTAGAATACTCGACATGCACTGGTCTAACTTCACTACTGATAACTCAAAGCTCGGATGCTGCCACAATTTCCTTGACTTGATGTGAACCCAAAAATATCCATGAACACGAAATAACTTTTACAGCTACTCAGGAGAGTAGTACCTGACGCATTAGTCACACTAATGACATCAACAATTACTTGGAAGGACCATACACTATCTTGAAAAGCATTGTCTAAACATCTTCAGTTCTCACACTAACCTGTAGACAGCTAGACTTCACATTGATCTCGCTAAACACATAAACTCCGAATGACTGATTCATCCAAATATCAATCCTCGGAAGTAGACACTTGTCCTCAACATCCTCTTCATTCCTTTTGAACAACACAACTGGAGCATTCCGCGGCGACCCGCTTGAATAAACAAACTATGCTCAAACCAATCCTCACGTTGACTCTTCAACTCTAATTGAGAAGCAACCATCCCTTAAGGATACTTCGAATCACAACTAATTCCAGAAACCAAATCCATCAACAACTCACTTCGCACTACGACGGTAATTCACTCACATCTTCATAATATGCTTCGGAAGAATCACAACAAGAAGTTCGCTTGCCAAAATCTTGTTTCTCACCAAAATCCAAACTCGGTCAAAACTCAAGTAACCATGCACCACCTTGTGCCAACTCATCTGCTTCATACACTATTAAGCTGGCAAGACAAGTCCATCCCAACCAACACAATTCCCACCTACTATCAAGAAGAGATTAAGGGTGATCAGTTCCTCAATTTGTCAATAGACAGTCGACAATCATGATGGTGACATAAACCATCTTTACCCAACTACAACAGCGTCTTCAAACTTACTCTTCAAGTTACCAAAGTGTAACCCTGCTTGAGGCGCCGTCTCTAAGCCACAAGTGCCACCAAGAAGTAAAACTTCTCCCCCACTTGTTTCAAACTCATCTATGCAGACTAACAAATAGAAACAAGCAAGTACCGACAGTGTTTCACACACATGTCGCATACAACAGGGTCAAACACATTAATAACCTGGCCGAAAGACCGTCCTTCTCTGATACCACTAATGTAACACCCCAATATTACCCAAGGTTTTATATGCAAAAATCAGAGTAATTTAAAATTTCATAAATTTAATACTGAGGCATCACACCTTCAAAACCAAACCACTTTAAACAGTTTGCTTTAAAGTATAAATCTCGAATACATAGCATCGTCGGAAATCATAAATTGATTCATAAAAATCAAAACATCTTCTTTATTAAACTTCCTTAACAAATCATATTTTCATAAAGATATGATTCTTATTTACAAAAGGAAAAACAACAAAACAACAACAACAAGACAACGCAATTATTCCCCCCGAGTGCTACGTATCAGAGCGACACCGACTCGACTAATAGCAGCTATAGACTCCATCTTTATAACCTGCATGTTACCAATATAAAGGTAACGGCGAAACAAGTAAAGGGTGAGATACTCCAAAACATATAATTAAAGGCATGATAAAATATATATATAGTTTCAGAATTATAAAGGGTATAGATTAATAAGTGCAATTCCAACACATATCCAAAACTCACTTACTCTTATCGTCATACTAACGTGTATAATCTACACTTTATCGCCATAACCTCATCGACATAAATCATCACAACAACACATAAATATTTGTTACCATGAAATCATCACAAATCAATACGTCACTAATCAACACGATAATCATAAACGATAACATCAAACAATGCTAATAACATAAGCAACATAAATAAAACCATCACAAATTGGCTAAAGCCCATCGTCACAAACATCATCACATCATATTTGCATTAAGCATTTCATCAAGGTTAAATCATCGCAAAACTCATCATTTATATTCATCGCATAGTTATCATGAAATTAGCAAGTCATATTCATTTCATGTTCATCATAAAGATCATCACCAAACAAGCATCATATATCATCGCAATCCAACATCATCCATCAATTAAAACCCAACGTCAAACAACTCAAACATAAACATAACCGACTCTGTAAGTGTTTTTATGTTGGCCTTAATTTTTGGTAAAACTAGTTTATGTCAATGTCTTGATTGATGTCATGACATTCAGAGTTGAAGATAAATTATGCAGAAGAAGATTAATTCAAGTACAACTCAGATTGGGAGTTAGCTGCTTTGCTGGAAATTTGCAGAAGAATGACTGATGTCATAAACAATGTTATGACATTCTATGTGACATTTTACATTGATTCTTTTCCCGAGAGTTTTGAGTTTACATTGAAATTTGTTGTTATGAATTAATGTAATTGGATCACATGCTCACGTGGCTCTATGGTTAATCTTAGTTAACCCTAAATTGGTTTGTTAAAAAGACCAAGTCTTTAGGTTAAATGAAGTGAACCCTAGCTATAATTATGGAAGCCCAAAACTGAAGTAACATGACTGCTTCTATAATAGGAAAAGTACCCTTATTACTATCGCTTTTTTTGTATTGAAGATCTAGCAGGTTGTTTATTTGTGTATTCTAGTTACTCTTGTGAGCCAAGCAATTATCATTTGATAAGTGCCATGGACTAGGATTTGGTTGTAAGGGTTGTTTATCACTCAAAGCTTTGAAGCACAAGTGTTGTGTCTCTTGATTAAAGCTTTGAAGCAAATCAAGTATGTTTATTGAAGAGTGTCTTCACAATTCTATTAAACAATAGGTTTATATCACTGCTGTGATTGAGGAGGAGTGAGTAGGAACTCAGGTCTAAGTAGGACTTAGATTGAAGTTGCATTGGGTAGACTTTAAGTGAAGAAGATAAATTGGTTGGTTTATTCATGAATTAATACTACTAATAGTGAATTTCCTCCCTGGCTTGGTAGCCCCCAGATGTAGGTGTAGTTACACACTGAACTGGGTAAACAATTGATTGTGTTATTTACTACTGTTTCAATTAACTGTGTGAATTGTTAACAGACTGTCAGATACTGTGTCATAACATTCTTTGTGACATCACGTATCTGCTGCCAGGAATTTCAGACTCCATGAGACACGACTATGTTAAGCATGTGGTACACGTCGCTTTGTCCATAATTAGGAACACTTGGCATAATGCCCATCGTCGCTTGGCATAAAAGCCTCGTCGATTGGCATAAAAGCCCTCATCGCCAATGCAATGTATGTGACTCGACAGTAAAACAACACAACACAAAAACATCATCATCGCTCATCAAAATTGGCATAAAGCCCACATCGCCATAATTTATCCACATCAAGATAAATATATCGCATCATAATTGCATTATGCAAAACATCACCAATAATTCATCATCATCTAAAGTCTTGCATTCACAAATCGGAAGCATTTATTAACAACCTCAATATAATCATCACATCATCATGTACAAAGACTTATATCATCGCATCGCATATTATCAAATATTCATTAATAAATACATCGCCGCAAACGTTATGTTTAATCACACCACATTATTGTCAATTCATTCACTAAATTCCGAATACGGAAAAATAGTCAAACACCTATAATCGTCGCGAAAGCCATTCGTAATAACCGGCATTAATCATAATCGTCAACATCGCAATCGGAATGTCCATACGTATCTTAAATCTACTAAAACGCAATCCGATTCAATTTAACGGAAAATCGGAACATAATCGGGTTCCAAATTTAATCGTCTAACTTATGCCCTAGTTATATTTTATTAATACTAACTAGTAGTGTATGGAATTGGGGAATTGAAAAGAAACAGAAGCAAATTATGCAGAAGAATAAATTCGAGAAAACGATCATACAACATACATCTGAAATTCGCCAACACCTCCAAGGCACAAGGGACCCTCATCCCAGGGAGTGAGGAGCTAGGGGGCGGACGCCTTGCTAACTGGCACGGTCGCCCTCCAAGCTGGGGTGGGCGCCTCTCATGCCACAAGTGCCCCATACATCTTCTTCTCCACGACTTGTTGTGTTACAGTGCAGTTTTTCTGGTTTTTTCACAGTTTGTGTTCTCCATTTTTAATACTCCTAATTTCTACAATCTAGCACCTAAAACACCCACAATCCATACTCCTAACTCAAACATTTTAAGTCATTCCACAATCACACATACAACTCATAAACCACAACATCAATTTCTATCCCAAATTTACAATATACCTATCAAACCCTAATTATAGGAAGTGGAAAATCAAACCCCTTACATCTTGGGATTGGAGGATCCTTGATGATTCTACCAAACCCAATCCTCAAGCTTGCTCATGCTCTTCCTCTTCTTCTTCTCTTGCTCTTCTTCTCCCAAAACCCCTTTCTTTCTCTCTAGGTTACTATGTTTGGTTTTGTGTTGCAAATGGAAAGAAAAACAATGAGAAGTGTTTTTATGTTGTTTCTACTAGTAAGTCAAGGGTGTACACCCTAATTTTAGGAAATTTGTCCTCACACCCCTAACTTATTCTAATAAATTAACACACTAATAATATCCAATAATATTATTAAATCAATTAATTAAAATAATTCTGGGGAATTAAATATCGATCCGAATAATATTTTACCGAACCGAACGGAACGTCGCCAAATATATTAATAAATATATCGATTAATATAAATATTCTCGTCGCAAAATAAACATCGATCGGTAACTCGAGAATATTAATAAATATAATATTAATTAAAATGGGCGTTACACTAAGCGGGCTTCTCCTCGCGCTAAGCGCGGTCTGCGATACTACACTTTTTCTACTACGGACCAGCTTCTCTTTCCCACGAAATTACCACATAAAACCCATTCCAATCAATCAAATAACATCATTAAAGGGTATCCTAACATGTTTCTAGTCACGGGTCATCATCATTCTAAGTTGAAAAACATAATTTCCTTTCAAACCCTAACATTCAAATATTCTAGAAATTGAAATTGAAAAACCTAGCATGTTACTAATCATTACCCACAACATACAACCAAAGAATAACATGGATTCTCCCCCTTACCTCTTGAAGTTTCCTCTTCTAGGGTTTCCTCTTCACTTTTCCCTTTTCTCCTCTTCTCTTCTCTTATTTCCTCTTTCTCTTCTTTCGCCAAATGACAATTCTAATTATGATTTCCTTCTAACCCTTTACTAACTAGGATTGTCTTATTGGACTTAATACTTAACACCTCTCTATTACTTCTATTTTCATAAATAGGCCCAATACTAAATAACCACTATTCTACTCATAAAACACAATTATTTAAATAACACACATATTCAAATAATTCACATTTAAATTAAAATGCCCAATTAAATTAATTATCACATAATATAATATATAATAATTAACTATAAAAATCGGGATGTTACACCAAGCACAATACACTTTTGTGCCTTAGAATCAAACTTGTTCAGATGATCTTTAGTATTTAGAATATAGCAAGTACATCCAAAAGGATGGAAATATGAAATGTTGGGTTTTCTGTTCTTCCACAATTCATAGGGAGTCTTTTCAAGAATAGGTCTTATAAAGATCCTATTTTGAATATAACATGTTGTGTTCATTGCTTCTGTTCAGAAGTGTTTAGCCATATTATTTTCATTGATCATGGTTCTTGCCATTTCTTTCAATGTTCTATTCTTTCGTTCTACAACTCCACTTTGTTGGGTAGTTCTAGGACAAGAGAAATCATGAGAAATGCCATTTACTTTAAAAAAACTTTTCAAAAAATTGATTTTCAAATTCTCCTCCATGATCACTTCTAACCTTTATGTTCCTAAAATATTTTTCATTTTGAACTTGGTTACAAAAGTCAAAGAACGCAGAATGTGACTCATCCTTGTGTTTTAAGAACTTAACCCATGTCCATCTGCTGTAGTCATCTAGTATGACCAATCCATAATTCTTGTCTCTAATGGATGCAATTTTCACTGGTCCAAATAGATCAATGTGTAGAAGTTCTAATGGCCTATAGGAAGAAACAACATTTTTTTATTTGAAAGAAGGTTTTGAAAACTTGCCTTTCTGACATGCTTCACACAGAACTTCTGAGTTGAAATTCAAATTAGGAAGTCCTCTGACCAGATTGAGTTTGTTAATTTGAGATATTTTTCTCATGCTAACATGTCCCAATCTTTTGTGCCAGACCCATTGTTCATTGTTAACATACAGATGGCATTTTACATTCTGAGTTTTAAGGTTATAAAGATCAATTTTATAGATGTTGTTCTTCCTCTTGCCAATAAAAAAGATTGACCCATCTTTTTGACTAACAACTCTACATGACTTTTGATTAAAGATTATGTCATAACCATTGTCACTTAATTGACTTATGGACAATAAGTTATGCGCTAATCCTTCTACTAACAGAACATTAGATGTAGAAGGGAGGTTACTGTTTCCAATGGTTCCAGAACTAATGATCTTTCCTTTCTGGTTACCTCCAAACTTTACATCTCCTCCAAATTTAAGCTCCAAACTTTGGAACGTAGACTTTCTTCCTGTCATGTGTCGTGAGCATCTAGAGTCCAGGTACCATGACTGGTGTTTCAACTTTGTTGTTAAGGACATCGAAAACATATATTATTTTCTACTTAGGTACCCATATCTTTTTGGGTCCTTTTTGGTTAGAGATTCTAAAGTTCTGTTTGAACTTTGGTTTAGCATGAAAATTTTCAGAGTAAGTGTCATACCCCAAAATTTGCCCCCCTATTTCTCAAGACATTTCATACATCTATACTCAAGGGTTCCTCAAGGGTTGATCAGACAAACCCTCTCCTAGACAGTCAACCCAAACTAGGGTTTGGCAATTCTCAGATCAAGATGGACTTCCAACATCTCCAATGGTCATCATACCTCCTCATATACCTCAAAGGTTCTCCATGTCAAGTTTCAAGCCTCACAAGTCAAGTTTCCTCAGACAATTGCTCAGATGGTTGAAAATCAATTGTATTGGACAAAAAGTCAACTGTGGTCAACATACAGTCAAACTTCATGATTTTTGGTCAACATCCATATTTTGAAGTGACATTCATCATTTGATCAAGGGTTGGTCATGATTCATCAAGAAAACTCAAGATTTGCTCAAAAGTCAAACTTTCCAAATTAGGGTTTTCCAATGAAAAGTCAACTAAACTTTGACTAAGCATAACTTTCTCATACTTTCTCAAAAAAATTTCCACCACCTCTCATTTTGAAGGAAATTCAATTCACTGCAACTTCATGTCTCACAAGAATGTGCAAAAAATGCTTCATTTGGAAGGTATGGATCAAAATATTACAGGTCCTTTTCAAAGTCAACAAAAAGTCAACTTTTTGTAATGAAGTTTTATTGAGCATGCAAACTCAAATTGAGATGAAACCAAAGAAGTTGTTTAGAGGACACCTAGATCTTTCTAAAAAGTCCAAGAACACTAAAAAATGTGGAAAATTGAGCAAAATACACCTTGTACAAGTTGGGCATTTTTGGACAATTGCACAAAGAGAAATACTTGTCAAAATCCAAAATTTTGCAAATGGGCCTAGTTTTTCTTGGTTTAAACTTGTTCCTTATCTTATTTGGAACCTTCAAGCCAAATGCCACGAATTTTGTCTTTATGTTTCTATTTAATTTGGATTTTATTCATTTAAAAACAAATTAAATTAAAAAATAAGGTATAAAATCAAAATTAAATGCAAAGTGATTTTTCCTCTCATTCTTGAGCTACAAGCAACTCATCAAAGCTGGCAAATTTCGAGATTTACATTGATTTGGCAAGAAATTGATGAAGATTGGATCAAAAAAGGAAGATTTGATTTCATACAAAATCAAATATTTTCTACATTGATTGATCAATATTTGCTCTTGAATTCAGCCCAAAATCCATCCATTATAAATATACAATGCATACAACATGAGAAAGAACAGAAAAATTGCTCAAAAGAACCCTAACCTAAGTCAAAAAAATCGTGTTCTTGAAGCAACATGCAGCCATAGTTCCAGCTCGTTTCAATTGGTTTTAAGCATTCCTTTGCATTCCTTGGAGTCCCTGGAGTCGATCCAGACCTTTACAAGTTGCAAAACCATCAAGAATCACGAAATCCAGTTTTGGTTTGTTCTTACTTTTTTCAAAATTCGCATTCTGTTATTCATGCATCTTTAACATATTTTGACGGTTGTTTTGTGTTTAGAACAAAGTTTGCAAGCTTTCTGGATAGTTCAATTGCATTTTCGTGGCCTGAAACGTGATTCACCATAGTTAGGGTTTCCTGGTTCGATTTAGGGCTTCCTTAAATCCGTTAAATTGGACGAAACCGATACCACCATCGTGCTCAGAACGATGTTTCCAATCGAACCATGGCCTTGAATTGCATTTATATTGCTTGTATTGGATTTTTGATTTTTGCAGGGGCCTTAGCGTCGAGCAAGACCGACGCTAAGTGTTTGAATATTCAAACGAAGAAGAAGGTGTTCTTCGCGCGTGTTCTGGGCAATCAGAAGGCAACTTCGTTTAAAAACGATTTGTTTCAATTTTTAAACACGTGGACGCTCTAACTCAGTTGGTCATGGCAGCGCGTGTGTGAAGCAAGGGACACCGGTTCGAACCTGGGCAAGACCAATATTTTTTTGCTCCTTTGAAAACTAACTTATATTTTTCTATTTTTCTATTTTCTTTAATATTTTCAAGTTATTTTAATTTATCTTCAAATAATTTTATCATGCATCTAAAAAACACCAAAAATATTTTTTCTTTTTGCATTATCATCAAAAAAATTTTATTTATTTTTTAATATTAAAATTAATTTTTTTGCATGCATATTTAATTTATTATTAATTAATCATTTAAATGACTTTTAATTGTTTTTAAATATCAAAATCGATTCCGAAAATTACCAAAAATTTATCTTATCATATTATTGTCATTACTAACATAAAACCTTTTTCCTCATTCAAAAATATTTAGTTTTTACTAACATTTTCTTCTTATGCAATTTCTCTCGTTTTCCGATTATGTATCTGTTCACAGGTTGTAACGTTTCGGACGATTTTTCTTGCTTTTCTTTTTCAATTATGTAACTGCCTATGGGATGTTATAGTTTAATTAGGGCTTTTATTTTCCGCACTCTTATTATGTAACTTGCCCCAAAGCCATGTAATAGCGTAGGACTTTATCTTTCCGCACTTTACATTTCCGCAATTTACTTTTCGCACCCTATAAACTGTTAGTAATTAGGCGTGTATGGCAAGATAAAATTGGACATAGACCACACATAATTCCAAGATAACATATCTGAATTTAACACACTCTTTCCACACATGCACCCCTTAGGGTAATTCTCTCTCGTTTCCTTTACGAATACAAATGGTCAAGTCCCTCGAACGTAGAGGTATCCTAGCACCGTTGCCTTCAAAACAAATCATCATAGTCCCTTCGATACAAAGATCATAGACCCACGATGTTGCCTACGAATACATGATCTTGACCCTCGATTGTCGCCTACGAAAAATGATGATAGTCCCTTCGAATGTGCTAGGATACTCCTACAAGTTGCCTTCTATGACCATACGATGTCCCTTCGAATGTCCCTCTACATCCAACGAATAGGGTTACCTACCAACTAATGATATGGATAGCACTATTCTAAAGGAAAGTAAAATAACATGAAAACGACTATTCTGAGTAGGTAATAAGACTTTTAGTTGCTTGCTCAAACAAAATACTTTTCACACCTCACACTTTTGTCAAAGTTCAAACTCTTTTTTCGAAACAAAACATTTCCGAACACTTTGTATACATTCCTACATGAATCATAACAAAGTCAAAGCAAAATGCCTTTTTCAAAACTTTTTGTCAAACACACAGAAAGCACAATTTTTCAAAAGTGATCTAAGAGCAACTAAGAGCCCGTAGATAACTATGGATGGAAAGGGGTGCTAATACCTTCCCTTTTCATAACCTTCTCCCTTACTCATAATTTAACGAAGGTCTTTTCCTGTTATTTTCACCTTCCCTTAATTGGATAAAAGAAAAGTCGATGGCGACTCTTGCTATCCGCATATTTGCGATACAAAAATCTCAAAGTCAGTTCACCGTATTACAGTAAGATGTATATTTGATATCATATGTGTGTGACCAAAACTAAATTGTTTGTGTAGTGGTTTATATGTGATAACCATTTCATCAACAAGTTTAGGTTGATATCTTTCTTTCCCTCCGGGAGTTTCATATCCAATTCCTCTTCTGTTGTTTCCAATAACACCATATATCATTGAAGCCATTTTGCTTCTATCTATGCTTTTAGTAAGAAACTTTTGAAAACCGTAGTCATATTCTTTAAGAATACCTTTTGAACTCAAAGCAGTATGTGAATTTGAGACTTTTTGAACATTTTGAAATTCCTCTTTGAGCTTAACATTATTTTCTTTTAGTCCAAAGTTTTCTTTTTTAAGTTGCTCAATTTCAGATACAAGACTCTTTTGAGTTTCTTGTATTTGATTTTGAGTTGACTATGGTTTTCAAGAAGTTCTAATACAAAATCTACAAGTTCAACTATAGTAAATTCAGAGAATACCTCTTCAGATTCTAATTCAGAGATGGAGTCATCTGTTGTGGTAGCCATAAAGGCTATGTTGGCGTGTTCGTCCTCTGAGTTAGATTCAGCTTCAGCAGATTCTGAATCATCCCAGGTGACCATCATACCTTTGTTTCTTCCAAACCTTTTCTTTGTCTTTTCTCTTTGTAGCTTAGGAAAATCACTTCTGAAGTGTCCTGGTTCTTTACATTCATAGAAGATGATATCTCTTTTGCTAAAGTGTTTATGTCCAGAAGATTCTCCTATATCTTCTGATCTTTTATGGTTTCTGAACTTCTTTTGTCTGTGATTCCACATCTGGTTGATCCTTCTGGAAAGAAGAGATAACTCATCTTCTTCTGATGTAGAGTCTTTAGAGCTTCCTTCTTCAGCCTGAAAAGCGTTAGTTTCATATTTTTTAGTAGATTTAAGGGCAACAGACTTACCTTTCTTTTGAGGCTCATATTCATCAAGTTCTATCTCGTGACTTCTTAGTGCACTGATAAGTTCTTCTATAGATACACTATTCAATTCCTTTGAAACTTTGAATGCAGTGACCATTGGTGCCCATCTTTTGATGATCTTCTTGACATGGTCTGCTTTGGTGTATCCTTTATTCAAAACTCTCAGGCCAACAGTCAGAGTTTGGAATCTTGAGAACATTGTTTCAATGGACTAATTTTCTTCCATCCTGAAGGATTTGTACTTCTAGATGAGAGCCAGAGCTTTAGTTTATTTTACTTGGGAATTTCCTTCATGAGACATTTTGAGAGACTCAAAAGTGTCATGTGTAGTAGGATATTTCTGGCTTTGTGGTGATTTTTGAAGTCTATTTTCTATTGCTTCTCCATTGTCTTCCTATCAATCTTGTTTCCTTCTTTGTCTACCAGATGTTTGTACCCATCTAAGACCATATCTCATAGGTCAGGATCATAGCCTAGAAAGAAACTTTCTAGTCTATCTCTCCAGTATTCAAAATCTTCTTCATCAAAGACATGAGGTTTTGTGTTGTTGTTGTTTTGATCAATTGCCATAGTGTTTTCCTTCAGGATCTTTTTCTGACACGGTGAAGTGTTTTCACCCATAACCAAGAGCTTTGATGCCAATTGAAGGTTGAGAAAACACTTAGAAGGGGGGGGGGTTGAATATGTTTTTCCTCTTTTTAATTTTCTTTTATGTAATAACAAACTAAAACACAATTATTTTTATACTAGTTTGTTTGAAACTCAAACTACTCCAGTCCACCCACCAAGGTGATTTTTCCTTTCTCAACGAGGACTTAATTCACTATAATCAAAACTGATTACAATTACACAACCAACTGTTGTGACTAACAATACAGTGCAAAAGCCAACTGCATCTGACTAACAATACAGTGCACAATCCAATTGCATGTGACTAACACCTCTAAGACTCTCTAGTTCTATCCCTGTTGAGAAATTTGACCTAACTAGTCTCTCAAGGAACATTTACAAACGTAGCTTCTAACAGTGTATTAATTTTCTTCTAAAAAGCTTTATCACAACTGTGATGTTTTACACTAAGTTTAAGCTCAATACAAAATGATAAAAACTCAAAGTATTTCTTTTCTCAACATTTATTCAGTAAGTTTTTAATGATAGGCGTTAGTTTTCCTTTGAATGCTTGAACTTATATATAGCTTGAATTAATCATTGCGTGTCTTAAACAAAGAGAATATAATTAATGTTGCTTGTCTACTTGTACTTTGTGTTTTCCATGTACCTCGAACTTTTTTCCACTTGAGTACTTAAGCCTTCGTAGCCTTAATAGGGTAACGGTATTGTAGCAAAACTTGTCTTAGAAGATGACATCTTGATAACTTATTTCTTTATCTTGTGTAAGCCTTTTTTATCTTATCTTCTATTAGTGGTTGCTTCAGCGCTTCTATCGAGTTGCATTAGCATGCTTCTACCGAAGTTTCTTTCACGTGTTCGAAGTTCCTTTCATCTTTAGAACTTCTAATCTTTTATCTTTCGACATAATTTTATTTTCACTTTCTAGAGTGCTTGAGTCGAACATCTTACGAAATGAAAACAATACTTATCAGAGTATCATATTTACTATACAAAATTTGTTTCACTTGTTATCATCAAAACTCTAAGATATGATTAGAACCAAACTATGTTCTAACACATATCGCTATCTATTTGACGGAATCTGGTGATATGGCGAATAATGAAAACCTAAGGTTAAAGCATTTCCCTTCATTCCTCACTAAGGAAGCCTTTACATGGTTCTCCACTTTGCCTCCAAATTCTATTTATTCATGGACCAAGTTGGAAAAATGTTTGCATGAACAATTTTATGAGGGACATTCAAAAATTAGTTTGGTAGAATTGTCAAACATTAAGAGAAGGTTTGGTGAAACAATTGATTATTATCTAAGTAGATTTAGGTCATTAAAAGCAAGATGCTTTACCCAAGTGCCAGAATATGAGCTTGTTCAAATGGCTGCTGAAAGTTTAGATTATTCCATTAGGAAGAAAATAGATCCGACCTGTGTTAAAAGTGTAACACCCTATTTCTACCCGATAATTATAAGGGAAATCAGAGTTTATAAAATTTTCAACAAACAAATGAGATGTCAGATTTCAACTTAGAACAACTTCATATAACCATAATTAATTTAAATATATAACACTGGTTCGGGTAAACTGATAACAACCTGATTTATTCTTTTGAATGTAAAACAACTTTTATTAAAACAATTATTTAATAACAACAACTTAAAATTCAACTACTAAAACAATAACAACAATTAAGCAACAACTATTCATCCTCCCGAGTGCTACGTATCAAAGCAATTAAACCGACTTGGACTAACAACAACTAAATTCTTCTTTCTCGAATACCAACACGTTACCAGTATAAAGGCAACGACGAAACAAATGAAAGAGTGAGATATCTACCAATATAATTGAATTCATGATAAATAACATATTAGAATGTAGATCATATAATTCACCGTTTCATATAATTCAAACAACATTTATATCAACAATACCAAACACAATTACACTAACTTATATATTAACAATTAGCAATGACAACAATTATATCACAACAACATTTCCAACACAACATAACAATTATTTCACAACAAAACAATAACCACCAACAACATAACTCAGCTGATACATCAACATATCAACTATAATTATGCGACTTCAAATGCAACTCAACTGTGCATATGCATGTGGTACCATTGGAGTAAAACTCCCAACTTAGAACATTTTCCAGTAATTCTGAGGCACAAGGCATAAGCCTTCAACATTTTGCCAATCCAGGCCAACATTTTGAGCATTCGCTCCAACATAAAAATTGCCAATCCAGGCCAACTTAATAATGCAATGTTTGTCATGCGACCTCAACCTTAATCGACAAAATCACGACAACGCAACAACAACAACACATGACAACATAACAGCTAGTCAACTGAAATTCAACATTGGCTAAAAGCCTACAACATAATCAACTCAACATTGGCTATAAGCCTACAATATAATCAACTCAACCTTGGCCAGAGGCCTACGACGTAATCAACGTAATTAACCACAACTCATCACTGGCTAAAAAGCCTACAACTTGATACCCACGTATATTATTTTCATCCACTCAATAATCAACTACTATCTAATACATTAATCTCTGGGTAACTTATTTCTATGATTCAACTTACAATCATTCTGATTATTTCCATCTAGTTCTAGTTAACTGCTCATCAATTTGGATTGCTAGTATTTCGATTCTACACTATTATGAACAACCATCACGCTACTATCCATTCACTATTGAATTAGTATATTGATTCTAGTCATTAAGTATACTACTAGTCCACAATACGACAACTAGCCGACTCCTATTATTTTAACACTACTACAATATCTCGGCTAACCAAAACACTTTCCGCTATCGTAAACCATTTTGCTCTTGTCGGTATTCATATAATCCACATAATCAAACTTAATTTAATAAAACCATACAATCATATTGTTACTTTATTAATAAATTTTCCACCAATATCAATCACTTATCTTAGTTGATTCCAATGCCATACTATTTCAATTTCCTTCAAATTCCGGTTTATTGGCTATATCACTTACAACTACCAACAACCACAACGTTCGACAACAACAACAACAAACAATAACAAATTTCAACAACCAACCACAAAATTTTTATCACATATTAGACATCAAATAAATAGCACAAAAGCTCCCCATTTATATGGCAAAAGTATAACCCACAAAAATATACCGATCGCATGTGTTTTAAATAACAAAACATCCAAAAATACAACCTTTCCATAACCACTCATTAATAAAATCATCTACTGTCCTCTAAACCAATCCTATTAGAAAGAATATTTCATTAGCTTTCTAACACTTCGAACGACACCCAAAACGGAGTTACGGTTCAAAAGTTATGACCAAAATAATTTTCAAATTTCTGTCAACAGTATGCGGCGCGCAGCCTAGTTCAGGCCGCGAACTTAATAGGTTCAGAAGGTTCATGCTGCGAATAAAGTTCAAGCCGCGAACTGGGCGAAACAGAACCCAAAAACTTAATTTTTATGTTCCCAAAACTCAATTTTAACTAAACTTCAAAACCCCAAACATCTTTTATCACTAACCCACCATTTCTTATCATCAACACAACATATATACCTCAATTACAACATCAAAACATATTTCTACCATCAATTTGGAATTTCAACAACAACAACAAAATACCAAAACAATGGAAAACTATAAACCTCATCCCACATATCATCCATCATGCATCCCGTTATAGAGTTAGAACCTCACCTTTTCCTCATTGATGACATCTCTAAGCTTGATTTTATCTCTTGGTTCTTCTCCAAACCCTAGCCTCTTTCTCTTCTCCTCTCTATTTCCTCTTCTCTTATTTCTTTCTCTTCTAGTCATAAAACACTTATTTCCTTTCTTTTATAAACTTTTCCAATAATAATAATACTATTCTTTTTATTTATCTTACTAACTCACCTTAATGAACCTAACAAATAACACCTCCTCGTTACTTTGCGATACCACAATTAAAGCCCAGCTCGATTAATAAAATGTTCCATTATTAATAATAATATTATTCCTAATATTATTTCTTCAACATAATAAACTTAATTAATTCTTTGACTACCTGAATAAAATCCGACTTCAACCTAATAATCCAAATACGTTTCCCAAAATAATACCGACAAATCCGATGGATTTCTTGAACTTCGAGTAAATCCAATAATAAAATCCTTAAATAATTCAATTAACCAATTAATTAAATCCGGGCGTTACAAAAAGTATGTCACAATTAGCTGATAGAGTTCGACATCTTGAGCGACTGCGACTAGAAAAGGTTAGGCATACTAAGGCTAAAGCTAAGAAAGAAAAAGTAGCCTATATAGACAATGAGATACTGATCCCATACATGAGGCCGACAATATCTCACCGACTGAAGCAGATTTCGACGTGGCTAAAATGAAGCCAGGGCATGCATACTAGTGTAAATCGTTATTTCCTGCCAAAGGAAGAAATACTTTCGAAAATAATTCAAAGTTTCTTGCAAAAACTTATACTTTTGATGTTACTAAATGTGAAGAAATCTTTGATTTGTTAGTTAAAGATGGTCAAATATTAGTACCTCCAAGTGCTAAATTACCACCATTAGAACAACGACATAAAAAAGGTTTTTTCAAATTTCATAACTATCTTGGTCATACAACCTCTCAATGTTTTCTTTTCAGGGATCTCGTGTAGAAATCATTGCAAGAAGGTCGACTGAAGTTTGCTGCCAGAAAAATGAAAATCGATGCGGATCCTCTCAGACAAGAGGAAGCTTTGTTTGCTGAACCTGTCGAAATCAACATAGTGGACATATCAGAATTTCTAGATGATGATATGGTTGAGGAAAGTACCAGTGAAAGTCCAAATGTCGACCTGAATGATGTTTACCCAAAAGCTAATGAGGATCTGCTAGATTTCCTCTACCGTTGAAAAAACAAGGGATCACTAGTTTGTTTGTGACCTAGGTGTGGTGCTTTGACTGATAAGATTGCTGAAGAAAACATTCAGAAGGTCCGTACAACCAAAGGTTCCCTAATCCAAGGGATTCTAGAAAAACCATGGGAAACTCCCAGGCCAAGCCAAGGAGTTTCGTTCCTTCTGCTGCTGCTTCCAGAGGCACTTGGATTAAGCCTCAGGGAAGAATGGGGGCATCAAATGCTGGTGTTGTTGCTAGAGATGCAAAAGGAAATTCAGCTGTAAACTACCGACATGAGGTCAAATCTGAAAGAAACAACCATGTTTTTGAAAATTACATGGGAAATAATCTGATGTCTCGAACTCAGTGGAGACACTTCCAGCGTCGAAAATAAGCTGCAAGACTAGCTACTGCTGGGCAGGTTGCTATAAATAAGGCAGAAAATTAGAAGCAGCAGTACAAAGTAAAAGTCGACACTGTCGTTAAGGAACGAATCAGGGAATTCGTAAATCGACTAGTGGCTAAATGCTCTGAGGAAGTATAAGATTCTACTGATGTCGATGCTGAAGAGATGGCTTTGAATAAGAAAACATGGTATTTTGTCATGAATAATGGTTCAATTGAGAACTAAGATGCCTTTTTTGAGTGGCCAGATGTGGAAATGAGAAGCCATCTGAAGCCCCTGTTGATCAGGGCAAAAGTAGAAGGTATTACTATCAACAAGGTGTTTGTAAATTGCGACACGATTGTTAAAATTGTAACACCCTTTCTAATACCCCAAAATAATTCAAATATAATCAGAGTAAATAGGCATGCATATAACATAAGGGTGTCACATCGACGTTTCCAAAAACTTAAAGGCTTTTGAAAACCATACAAACACATCATGTTAAATAATACATACACCTGGTCATAGATATAACACTTTTTCTTTTCATAATTCAACAATAGTATGCATTCACAACGGATAATAATGATACTCATGTAATTCATAAAAGATTATGTCCCATACCATAATCAATATCTCCATAATATTCATCAGGATACATCAAACATACGATCCAGAATATTCAGCTCATATGCCACTCAACCACAAAACAACAAATTTCCATGTTCAATTATTATTAACCATAATACATAACCAAATCAAAGACATTAGTTCAATGCTAACAAAATCCCAACCCAGTGTTACATAGACCAGAGCATGACTCAATACCTAACAAAGTAAAGAAACTAAGCGGCTTCTTCATTTTCCTTGTGCAATGCACCACTAGCTCCTCCTTGAGTACCTAAGCGATGTCGCGAAAAGAACATTATTCCAACAGAAGGGTGAGAATTTGCATCATAATGAAATAATATAATCAATAACAATGATTTAATCAACATTCATAGGAATTCAACACACTTTGTATAATCATGTAAATATCATAATCCAATATGTTTAACATGTATAAATACGCAACAAAGCTCGTAATATTCATTCAATACATGCTTCTAATACTATTATCCAAATATGTACATAAACCATTTTTATCATATATTCAAGTATACTACAAAGTCATGTATTCAAGCATTACCAAATCCAATTACCAATTATCATACACATATAACAATCACACAATTGCATATATGCAAACATCACACAACTCTAATGTGACTCAATGCAAGACATGTGACTCCATGCATGTGGTACCAAATGTGAACCCAATGTTTCACCATTTTCCGATTCAATATCTAGAATCCAAGTCATGCTTCCAATCCGGACAAGACCAAAGCCCACCAAAATGTAAACATATAGTCTACCGCGACTATTTCCACTCTAGGATCAAGCAATCACTTATGTTTCAAAGCACACCGTGAACCCAAAGTTTCACCACCTTTGTTTCAAGGTCAATTATGCCATGAATGAATGTACAATATCACAAATACATATGCAATTAAGATCATCTCTACCATCTTAACATAATGCATATCACCATAATTCAACTCTATGAATTATCCAATCATTGCACATATACACATTCATAACAATTTGAAACAGTCACATATATCGGCCAATCAACAATTACGCACACAAATTCTAATTAACAGTAGAATTCACACTATCTCATGTTAATTCACCAATTTGCCAATATACGCAAAAAGCCCAAGTTCACAATTATATCTTAACCAAGGAATTACGCCTTTCGGCTACCCACCGAGAACACTCGCAAAAGAAATATAGTTGGCACAATAATATTTCATTATAAACATAATTATTCCAGCCAAGATGCAATTTTAATCCATTTCGCAAAATACCAAAATTCAACAAAATAACGCAACCGCGTTAATCTACTAATTAAACTTAGCTACCACGTAAATTTTCATCCAATTCCGAAAACCAATTATATTGTCTAGTTCGGCTATCAAAACAAAAAGAGACTATTTTTTTTCATATTTCTTAGGCAAATGTCAAAGAAACAGGATGCGTATATTTTTTTGTTCTGCATAATCTTGTTATTGCAAGGCATATGGTACTACTTCTATTATTAACTTATATATATATATATATATATATATATATATATATATATGTATCATAGTGATATATTGGTTTATTATCTAATCATTTACTAATTAAATAAGTATCTCACAGGAATAGCAATTCACTTTTGAAACATATACATGAACATATAATGGAAAGTGGGGGTGGTGCCACAGTTATATATATAATCATGCTACAGGAAATGGTTTCTTTCTCATTTTTTAAAACATAACATGTAAATTTCAAAGTGATGGTATTCCATAAGATGTTATAACAAAAAGCATCACATTAGTAGACTACAGAAGTTATATGGATAGCAATCAATGGGGTCCACGGTTTGGTTAAAGGAAACGGTGATGGCATCATATACATAAGCTAAACGTGATGCTACAAGTGAGAATTAAGGATCAAATTCAAATCACATGCATCAAGTTGGAGGAGGCCATGGTTTCATATGTAAACCGAAAATTCACACAGTAACTAAATGCATTGTTCACATGTGGAGCTTAATTCCTAGAGCAATATCTATTCATGTTCATTACGCAGAAAATGGAAGAAAATACAACACGCAACAGTAACTTGTTTTGAAACCTCCCTCACAAAATCACTACTTCTATTTCATATTAGTACTAAATAGCACCTATAAATTAAATTGGGTCTCTAAACATTCCTCAATTCAACAACAACACAATCAATTTCAACACAACAAAATTAGGGATTCAACTAAAATAACCTAGTCATGTTAATCTACCCACTGACCCAACTATATTATCGCAATATAACACAAATTCTCCCCCTTACCTCTTGATTTGATTGAACCCTAACTCTCTTGCTTGTTCCCCTTTTTGCTCCTCTCCTCCTCTTTCTCTATTCTCTTGAATCTTGCAAAATGAAATATGTTTTTTCTCTTTACTCCCTCACACTCTTACTAGCTTATTTCTAAATGGACTTAAGGAATACACCCCCACAATTACTCATGCTAAATAGGCCCAATATAATATATCTACTTAATAATTCTATTAGCCCAATAAACAAATAATCACAAATACACACAAAGTTAATTAATTGAAATTATTATTATTATTTCACCTAACAATTAAATAATTTATTAACACACCAAATAAAATAATTATCTTGATTAATTATTATCTCGCATAATAATAAAATAATTAACACACAAAATGATATAAAATAATAAAGTAATATAATAAAATAAATAATACGAAAAATTGGTTGTTACAACTCTCCTCCACTTAAAAGATTTTTTCCCCGAAAATTACCTCAGACGAATAACTCGGGATATGAATCCCTCATCAGGTTCTCAAGCTCCCACGTCACATTTCCATTAGCTGGTCCTCCCCAAACGACTTTGACTAAGGTAATCTCCTTACCACTAAGTTGCTTAACTTCCCGATCCTCGATCCTCATAGGCGATGTTTCAACAATCAAATTATCTCTTACTTGAACATCGTCTAACTGAACAACATTCGACAGATCCGCAATGTACCTCCTTAACTGAGAAATATGGAATACGTCATGTAAGTTAGCAAGTGATGGCGGCAAATCAATCCGATAAGCCACTTCACCTACTCTCTCTGATATCTGATACAGACCAATAAAACGCGGCGTCAACTTACGCGACTTCAATGCTCTTCCAACACCGGTCATAGGAGTCACTCTAAGAAATACATGATCACCAACCTCAAACTCAAGTGCTTTCCTTCTCCTATCATGGTAACTCTTCTGACGACTCTGAGAAGCCTTCATCTTCTCTTGAATCATCTGAATCTTATCCGTAGTCTGTTGAACAATCTCAGGTCTAACCACAACACTCTCACCAGATTCATACCAACACAAAGGCGTCCGACACCTTCGTCCATACAAAGCTTCGAACGGAGCCATACCAATACTCGAATGGAAACTGTTGTTGTAAGTAAACTCAACCAACGACAAAAAGCCATCCCAAGCACCACCATGCTCTAAAGCACAAGCTCTCAACAAATCCTCAAGTGATTGAATAGTCCTCTCTGTTTGTCCATCAGTTTGCGATGATATGTGAACTCAAATGCAACTTTGTACCCAAAGCACTTTGCAAACCTTCCCAAAACTTTAAAGTAAACCTCGGATCTCTATCGGATACAATACTTGAAGGAATACCATGTGCACTCACAACCTTGTCAATATATAACTTGGCGAACCTCTCCATCGGATAATCCATTCTAATCGGAATAAAGTGAGTAGATTTCGTCAATCTATCTACAATAACCCAAATAGAACCGCAACTACTCGGAGTCCTCGGTAATCCAGAAACAAAGTCCATAGAAATGCTATCCCACTTCCACTCAGGAATGGATAATGGCTGCAATAAACCAGACGGTTTCTGATGCTCAATCTTAGACTTCTGACAAATCAAACAAGAATACACAAACTCATCAATATCCTTCTTTATACCCGACCACCAAAACAACTTTCTCAAATCTTGGTACATCTTAGTAGCACCAGGATGAAGACTCATGCCACTACGATGTCCCTCATTAAGAATCCTTCTCTTTAGATCAACAACATCAGGAATACAAACTCGATCTCTACACCTCAAGATACCATTCTCATCAATCCGAAAGTCACCTCCTTTACCTTGATTAACCAATGTGAATCGATCAACCAAACCCAAATCAGATTTCTGACCTTCTCGAATCTCATCCAAAATACTACTAGTAAGCTTCAACATACCAAGCTTCACACAACTAGAAGTTTCTTCACACACCAAACTCAAATCTCTAAACTGTTCCAACAAATCCATCTCTCTCATCATCAACATAGACATATGAAAAGACTTCCTACTCAAGTCATCAGCTACAACATTCGCCTTACCAGGATAGTAATTCAAACCAAAGTCATAATCCTTTAAGAACTCCAACCATCTCCTCTGCCTTATATTCAACTCTTTCTAATCAAACAAGTACTTCAAACTCTTATGATCACTGAACACGTCAAATCTTGAACCAAACAAGTAATGCCTCCAAAGTTTCAACACAAACACAACTGCTGCCAACTCTAAGTTATGCGTCGGATAATTCCTCTCATGCACTTTAAGTTGCCTTGAAGCATAAGCTACCACTAGTCGATTCTGCATCAACACACCGCCTAAACCCATCAAAGAAGCATCACAATATACCACAAATGGTTTTAACGGATTAGGCAAAATCAAGATAGGTGCAGTTGTCAACCTTCTCTTAAGCTCTTGGAAACTAGATTCACACTGCGAAGTCCAAATGAAAGCTTGACCCTTCCTAGTCAACTGAGCCAATGGCAACGCCAACTTAGAAAATCCTTCAATGAACTTCCTATAGTAACCCACCAAACCAAGAAAACTTCGAATCTCAAAAACAGATTTCGGAGCCTCCCATTGAGATACCGCTTCAATCTTAACAGGATCAACCGAAATACCACCACTAGAAATTACATGTCCAAGAAAGCTCACTTCCTTCAACCAGAATTCACACTTAGAAAGCTTAGCAAAAAAATTGCTTCTCCTTCAACACCGTTAATACAATTTTCAGATGCCTAGCATGATCTTCTTCATTCTTAGAATACACCAAAATGTCATCAATGAATACCACAACAAACTTGTCCAAGTACTCATGAAAAATATGATTCATATATTCCATATACACACCAGGTGCATTGGTCACACCAAACGGCATTACGGAATACTCATAATGACCATACCTCGTCCGAAAAGCAGTCTTCTGAATATCTTCAGCTTTCACACGAATCTAATGATACCCAGACCTCAAATCAATCTTGCTAAACACACAAGCACCAACCAATTGATCCATCAAGTCATCAATCCTCGGAAGCGGATACTTGTTCTTAATTGTCACTTTGTTCAGCTGTCTATAGTCAACACATAATCTCATAGTACCTTCTTTCTTCTTGACCAATAGAACAGGTGCACCCCATGGTGACACACTAGGACAGATAAAATTCTTCTCAAGCAAGTCTTCAATCTGACTCTTCAAATCTTTCAACTCAGGAGCCGACATCTTGTATGGAGATATCGATATAGGACTCGTACCAGGAATCAGATCAATAGAGAACTCCACTTCACGCTCTGGCAAGAAATCACATACATCTTCAGGAAATACTTCAGGAATGTCACACACAACTGGTAACATACCTACAACTTGTGTCTCACTAAGATTCAACTTTTCCATCAAAGCAAACACCATAGAACCATCTTGCATAGATTCATCTACTTGCTTAGCAGACATAAACAAATCTCCCTCGACACCAGAATCAAGAAATACAACCGATTTATCAAAACAGTTGATGTAAACATGATTGGATCCCAACCAGTCCATACAAAGAATAACATTAATTTGATCTAACTGAAGATAAACCAGATCAACTCCAAAAGTCCTACCGAAGATACTCAATGGACATTTCAAACATGCAAAAGAAGTAGAAACAGAACCCATTGCAGGAATATCAATAACCATACGCTTATGCATATCAGACAAAGAAAGGTCCAATCTTTTGACACAATCCAAAGAAATAAAAGAATGTGTTGCACCAGTATCAATAATAGCAATCAAAGGAATACTATTAATAAAACAAGTACCTCAGATAAGTCTATCCTCGGTAGCGGTCTCAGCACCGGACAAAGCGAACACCTTTCCTCTAGCCTGATTTTTCTTCGGTTTGTTGCACTCAGTACTAATGTGCCCTTTCTCTCCACAATTGTAGCAAGTCACATTCGCACCACTCCTACAATTAGTAGCCATGTTGTGACACCCCAAATAATTCAATATTTAAAATAATTAGAATTTTAATTATTAATTTAATTAGAGTTTAATTATTAATATTTTGAATTATTGGATCTAATTAATTAAATTAATGAAAGGAGGAGTTGGGAGTGTGAGGAGTAACGAGGGGTGTGACGAGTAAAATACTCTACCCATCCTAATTATTGTTTTATTTTATTTATTGGAATAATAAAAGGAATAATAAAAGGAAAAAGAAGGAAAAAGAGGAATAGAAGGTTTTTCATCATTTGTAACAATGGAGAAGAGAGGAGAAAGAGGAAAAGAGTGAAAGTTGCCGGAATTCGAAGAAACCACAAGGTAAGGGGTGATTTCGATTGATTAACATGCCTTATCGGTTTTGATTGCAATAGAATTGATCGTAGTATGTTAAGAATTCTCAATTTAGTAATTCTAGGTTTTCATAGAATTATCCCAATTTGGTGTCGGAATGTGTAGAATTGAGTAATTAGTGTGTTATAGGATCATTAGGAATGATCAGAGTATGTTATATTGCATGTTACTACTGTTTGATTGTGCAATTATATTGTGTTTGAATGTTGGGTTCGTGTGGGATTGATAGGAATTGAATTGGTATGCATAATGTTGTCAAAACTGCATAATTTTGGTTGTGCAGGTTGCAGGAACCGGTTCCCATGTGGGAGGAACCGGGTTCCTGGTATAAAAACCAAAAGAGGAACATTCTAGGTTGCTGGGAACCGGTTACTCCTGGGGAGGAACCAGGTTCCCAGTTCATTTTTTTCAAAGAAAACTGATTTTTCTGCTGGGAACCGGGTTCCTGTCTGGAGGATCCGGGTTCCCCATACATTTTTACAGGGGGCGTGTTTTTGAACTTTGTGGGAACCGGGTTCTCCCTGGTGGGAGGAACCGAGTTCCACTGTTATTTTTTTGAAAAATTCCAAACTTTAAAAAATTCATAACTTTCAAACTGTAAGTCCGTTTTGAGCGCCGTTTTGGACGTTGTTTCTTAAATTAAATACTCTATTTTATAAAATGAAGAAAATGGATTTTATTTTGAAAGGAGCCGTTTTCCAATTTGTGAACAATGGGAGTTATGGGAATGGTGGATGAATGAGTATAGGATTGTTCTGACAGGTTGAACGTGGAATGAAGCTAGTATGTTATTTTCCTGTTTTTTATTCATGATTGTATTGATATCATGTGTTTTTTTTGGTGTTGTATATACCTGGTAGTTATTGATCTTAGTTGTTGTTGTTGTGGTATATACCGGTGATAGTCTTACCAATTGAAGGGTAAGCGTTTGACATATTTATGCTTTGTGATGATTTATTTCATGATAGGTGATGATATCATGTTGTGGTTGATGATGGTTTATGATGTCTGATGTGGTCATAACCTGTGTTGAATGTTGCATGATGGTGTTCTGCATGCATATGCATACTGGTGAAGTTAATTCCCATTGTGTGGAATTTGACTTGTATTGCCAATAACCGTACCCGGGCGATGATGGGTGGTGAGGTTGGATTCGTGTCTGGGAGATTATGGACGAATCTATGATTACTGTATCCGGGTGATGATGGATCAGTGTGTGTGACTTTGTCACGTTTTGGTACCACATGCATTGCGTCTGCATTTGTATCTGCATGGGATTGTAACATGTTAGGATGGTTTCCAGTGTTACAATTCTCTTGTTGTTATTGTTGTGCATAATGGATTGTGTGGTTGTAACTGTGTATTGAAATCTGAATTATGCTAGAATGGGTGGATTAATATACTTATGATATTATGTTGTCTGAGGAACTTATAATGCATATTAATTATAAGGAAATCTCACCCTTACTTTAATGATTTCAGATTAAAGTTAGCAGCTCAGGAGTTGGTGAGGATGGCTCTAGAGCTATGTTATTTTGTGTCCGTGTGTCAGTGTCATGCTCTGATAGGTTGTAACACTGGGGAACGTTTAGCTGAGAAATTATTTAGTATTCAATTGTTATTTGAGTTATTTTGGGAATAATTATGAATTGGTTTTATTCCGTTTTAGTTTTGTGGTATTTTTCCGCTGTGTAAAACATGATATCAATTTGATTGATTATTTTGATAAGTCCTTCAGTGAAGCATGGCTACTGTTTATTGAGGTTTTATTTTATTCTAAATTGTGACATCCCTTGTTTTCCATGTTAACTCTAATTTAATGATTATATTTGCGGGTTATTTAGAAGGGGTGTTACACATGTGGCCTGGCTTGCCACACTTGAAACAAGTAACAACATCTTTCTTACACTCAGAAGCACGATGGCCTTCAATACCACACTTGTAACACTTGATATGAGTAGAAGGTCCTCCTCCACTTGGCTTCTTGCCAAAAATTGATTTCTTTCTCTTATCATCATAAGGTTTCCCACGAAACTGGCCTTTTCCTTTCAAACTCTTGTATATAGAAGCACTCTCTCTACTATCTTCATCATAAATGCGGCTCTTGTTAACCAATTCAGAGAATAGAGTAATCTGTTGGTAACCAATGGCTTTCTTGATGTCATGTCTCAAGCCATTCACAAACTTCAAGCATTTGGATCTCTCAGCATTGGTAGTATTGTAGTGAGGACAATACTTAATGAGCTCTTGAAACCTAGCAAGATATTCTAACAAGACTGCTTCCTTGTTTCAATTCAAGAAACTCGACTTCCTTCTTACCACGACAATCTTCTGGAAAGTAGTTCTCCAAGAAGAGGTCACGGAAAAGAGCCCACGTGACCTCAATGCCATCCTCTTTAAACCTTTGAAAAGTGTTGTTCCACCAGTCTTCGGCTTCTTTCTCCAAAGACGCGTACAAAGCACCTTCTGAGCACCGATACAGTTCATCACTCTAAAGATCTTCTCAATAGCTTTCAACCAAGCTTGAGCTTTATCGAGCTCATGATCGCCTTCAAAGACCAGAGGATTATTCCTCTGAAACCTCCCCAAGGCACGAAACTCATCATCGTCGCCATTCCGGCCGCCAACATTCGCCTGAGGGATCTGACCAATGGAACCGGCCAACATCATCAAAGCTTCGACAATTGCATTGTCGTTCCTTCCAGCAACCATCTTCCTGAACAATCAAACAACCAAACAAACAGTATCGATTGTGTCAGATACACAAATCAAATACAACAGGATTATTAATCATAAAAGACTCTTGGCCAACTGATTGACCATGCTCTGATACCACTAATTTAACACCCTTTTTAATACCCCAAGATAATTCAAATATAAGCAGAGTAAATAGGAATGCATATAACATAAGGGCGTCACATCGATGTTTCCAAAAACTTAAAGGCTTTTGAAAACCATACAAAGACATCATGTTAAATAATACATACACCTGGTCATAGATATAACACTTTTTCTTTTCATAATTCAACAATAGTATGCATTGACAACGGATAATAATGATACTCATGTAATTCATAAAAGATTATGTCCCATACCATAATCAATAACTCCATAATATTCATCAGGATACATCAAACATAAGATCAAGAATATTCGGCTCATATGCCACTGTCATACCCCAATTTTTGACCTAATATACCACCTTACATTTGCATCATTGCATAACTAACAGTTCAGACAGCATTAATCGGGTATAACACTCACAGGTCAAAATTAGGGTTTCATCAGATTTTCATCTGATTCAAGAGCTAACCAATTAGGGTTTGAGATTTTCTCACTCCATTTGATCTATCTTGATCAAATCATCAGCTTTCAATCCTCAGATATCCATTTTCTTCACTGATCAATCGAGGATCGACCAATTAGGGTTTTGGTCGAGCATAGGCATTCTCTGATTTTTTTAGCAGTGATTGCCTTTTTTGATAGAGATTGGTCATTATATCTTAGATACAACATCTTGACCTAATTTCTGGATTCAAAACATCACAGAGGTTCACAGACTTCATCAGTCAATTTCAGAAACGTCTGATGAAATTTCATCTGCACAGAAAAGTCAAACTTTGACTTTTGGTCAAAATTTTCAAAACAAAACTTTTTCCATCATCAAAATACTTCAAATGATCCATCATGATCATAAAAAAATCAAAGAATTTGGAAAAGTCAACAAAAAGTCAAAATTTCTATACTTAGAAAAATTTCTAAGTGTTGAAATTTCACATTTTTTTCCAAACTTCAAACCATTTTTTCACCTAGTTCCAATTGGAATTTGAAAAAACTCAAAACATGAAAGTTGTAGCTTGTGGAAAGATCTTTCCAAAATGTCCAAGAACTCTCAAATCCATGGAGTCTAGATACACTTTTGAAATTGAAACATAAGGCTCCATGAAACTTGATTTTCAAAGATCAAAACATCAATTATAGGTCATTTTTTGAGTTTTCTTCACCAAGAAGTAATTCAACCTTGCCACCTTGCCAAGCAAATTTCTATCTCCCTCAGACCAAACAAACCATAGAACCCTGTAGATCCGAGCTACAAATGCTCTGATTCCCACTAGGGGATATGTATGCAGAAGATCCATAGATTTTTGCGAGCACAATAATAACAAAACCTAGAATCCCACATAATCTACTGTTTCTTAAAATCCCAAAGGAGAAAATTTCCCAATCATAGAAATAGCAATTAAAACACACAAACATATCAAATATATTCATATATAAAGTCAGATAACTACATATATTTAGGTGCTCCATCTATTCCCTTTATATACCAATCCCCTTACTCGAATCTCCCAATGCGTTATGTCTAGTTTGCGCTAGTCACGCATACCAATATCAATTGAGGGTATTTCATTTTCCCTTTTTCATAATCATTAAATCATCTTTCTTGTGTTGAAAATAATAAAGCTTGATGCTCGGCATCTTTATAAACAAATCAAAAGATTTAAATCGTTGCACGTAAGATCCGAACTCACACGCAGATCCTCAAAGCGTCACCTTTTAACGCGAACAGGAAAAATGGCGACTCTGCTGGGGAGTACGCTGAAACTTTGATTTTTCAAAAAAAGAAAACGCGTTACTCTGTCCGAGAGCACCAAGCTTTTTTTGTTTTCAAAAAGAAAAGAAAGGGGATAAGCTTTCATATTTTGCATATATCTATTTTCTTTATTGTGTGTTTCGCGATTTCACTTGATGGAAAGAAATCCTAACCCGGATTTAAGAAACATTTTTAAGATCTAGGTGGAGGTATTAATACGTGAGCAGTTCAATGCTTTCGTTAATATTTCCCACAGGAGGTTGTCTTGAGGGTATTGTGTTTAAGCAAGTAATAAGACGCATATTGGGAACTTAAGAAGTCGAGTGGATCAGAACACATAAACCATCCCGCCATTAGGATGTAGTGCGAGATTATTCGGTGTAAGCCTAGAGTAATTGTCATGCGATACTACGATCAAAGTAGTTTCTCTTGAAAATATTATTGGACCATCGAGTATTCAACAAATCCAAGAATGTTTTGAAGGGAGTGTTGAGCTCAGATTATCAAGAGAACCTGCTTCACGATGAATAAGCCCTTAGAACTTAACCCGTTGATTCTTATCGTTGGCTTCATGCTCGTGACTTCAACGCTGACCGTGTGTATAACCACTAACCATGTTTGCTGCATTCATGCATTCATTCATTCATTCATAAAATAAAAAAACTTCATTTCTCTTCCATTTCCAAAGAATTTAGAGATTTTTCTTTGTAAAATATTTTAGGTTAGAGTGATGGACGTCAGAGGAAGATTCACCAAAAGATACAGTTTTAGGATTCCTGATGTAGGAAAGTTGAGAGAGTTAGCATCCTTGGTAGAAGATCCTCGATTTCGTAAAACGCTATGGAACTCTTTTAACTCTTCCGAACGCTAACGCCGATGAAGGACTTCTCAAAACTTTCGCTCGGTTCTACGATCCACTATCATTGCTTTACTTTCCCGATTATTAGTTGATGCCTACTTTGGAAGAGTATGCGATATCCTAGGTATCTCAAGATCGACAAAGTGCCTTTCAATGGTTTGAAGCCATTCCTAAGTCACAAGTCATTGCAACAATGACTCATTTAAAGAAATGAGATAGACAAAACCTAACTACTAGAGGAAAACTCTTAGGACTAACTTCAAAGTTCCTAATGGAGAAGGCTCTCAAGTTCTCGGGTAGTATGGTAGCCTTTGAAGCTATTTTAGCTCTTCTCCTCTATGGATTGGTGTTGTTTCAACGTCCCAAATTTCGCTGATATCAATGCCATAAGGATCTTTCCGATTGAAATCCTGCTCCGACCGCTTGGTGACACGACGCCTCTATTCATCATAGGAATCGCAAAGGACGGAACTATCATGTGTTGTGTACTGCTTTTCAAATGGATTGTCTCACACCGCCTAAATCTCCTATCTTCCACGAAAACAAAGACGAGTGGCATTGGTCCAGAAGACTCATGTCTCTTACAAACGACGATATCCATTGGTATACCTTGGCAAACAATGAGATGGAAATCATTGAGAGCTGTGGAGAATTTGCCAAAGTACCTCTCATCGGTACGAAAGGAGGAATCAACTACAACCCATTCCTAGCAAAACGTCAGCTCGGATACGCAAATTCTGGTAAACCTCCCGGTTTTACAGTAGAAAGCTAGTTCTATCATGAAGGAGAGGATTCCCAAGGATTGAAGGCTAGGATGATCAAAGCTTGGCATCACATCCGAAAGAAAGGAAAAGGTAAGGCAAAGAATTGTGTAGCCATGGAAACCTACACTTGGATAAAGAAAAGAGCTAAGGAATTTCGAATGCCTTACGCTTATGAGGATCCCATGTTCTCACCGCTTTAAATCGACAAATTTTCCCGTTGAAGTGTGGAGAATACCAAGAAGCCTTGACCAAGATAAGGTTTGAGAAAGAAGCTTTGGAAAGCAAATTCCTTAAGACTAACCTTGAGAATGAGAAGCTCAAGAAGCAAGTCAAAGATCATGAAAAGACGTTCTACTTCTATGATGAATGGCTCAAGAAGAAAGATGAGGAGATTTGTCGGAAATATGACGCGATCAAAGAATTCATCAAAGAAAGAAAAGGAACGCTTGAAGATTTGATGAATAACAATCTTACTCCCAACGAGTGGAAGAGAGTCATTAGCAAGCTAAAAGCTCACTATGGGAAGGAAATCCTAAAGCTGAAGCTGCATCAAGCCTTTGGATCGTCATCCGACGAAGATGTTTAATTAGTTTAATTTAGTTTGTAATTTTATCATTTATTTTATCATTTGTGTGAGCAATGCTCCAACAAAAAAACAATTGTTGTAATCTTCCTTCATTAATCAATAAAATTCGTGTTTTCCATCCAAATATTTGCCAGAAATATCTCGTTTAGTGTAAATTCTTTGAAAATTTCTTTTCTTTACAATCATATTCATGCATCATACTTTGCATTTAAGTCTATCATCTAGAGTCTAATCAGTCACAGTTTTGAACTGTCACTTTTCCAAATAGAAAAAATTGTCAAGTCGTCGCGCCTTAGAGTTTCTCGATCGTCCGACCAACTCGAACGCACGATACCGCATCAAAAAAAGAAAAGTAATGGAGAATTTTGAGCAAGAAAACGTTGAACTCCGAGTACGGTAACTACGCTACAAGAAGAAGTGGAAAGACTCACATCTTTGGTCAACTCGCTTGCAACAAAAGTCAACAAGCAAAGATCGAGCAATATAACCAAATAGCAACTTCAGAGGATACTACTACCGGCCAAATCACAACAAGAGTTCACCTTTCAAAGATGCTAGAGGGCTATCCATGGGAATGCCTTTAACTTCGGCATTGGAGTTCGCCAACCGACTTCTCAAACAACCTCGCTTGAAATACCTACTTTGCAAAAAACGCTACGTTCACTCCACAACGTGGAATAACTTTTCCACAAGTAACAATGTCGGTTTCTCAACCGATCATGTTGAACTCCAGTAGTGCACGCTACCACAAAGTAAGAAGTTCATCACACTCCAAGAAATAGCACGAACGCCGTGGTTCAATGGAAAATCTTCAGAACAACTCCTCAAAATGTAGCTTGAGATAAAACGATTCAAGGAAAGAATTGTTTGGGAAAAGCGAGATCTCGCTTAGTCCTCGTAAAATACTCAAATTCAAAATCCGGATTTTGAAAAATACAAAGGAATTCTTGTCCTCAAAGTCATCTTACAATGTATGCTAGGAAAATGTCTACGTACAATGAGGATCATCACCGTTAATTCATTACTTCGTGATAGTCTCACCGTGCCGCATCAAGTGGTACATGGGTTTAGACAAAGACGAATATCCAAACATTCAACGACTTAGGTAAAGCCTTCGTCCAGCAATACAAGTTCAACTTGGATATGGCTCCTGATAGGGATCAACTCCGCTCCATGTCTCAAAAGGAAAGAGAGACATTCAAGGAATATGCGCAACGATGGAGGGAAATTGCGCCCAAGTCAACCCGCCTTGGAAGAGAAAGAGATGACTAAGGTATTCTTGAATACTCTAAACTCATTCTATTATGAGCGAATGATTGCTAGCGCTCCCGAGACTTCAATGAAATGGTAAGCATGGGAATGCGAAGAAGGGGTTCGGACAGACGCCTAACCAAGGAAGTAGGATCTTCTAGTAATACCAAGAAAGTTGGAACTAGTTTCCCAAGGAAAAAGAACATGACGTAGGAATGGTATCCCGAGGAAACCACGAAGAATGTCATCCAACAACGATGGTAGCGCCATAGCACCCTCTGTCAACACCACTCTGAATTGCTCCGCACTTCAACAAAATCAACAAACTCAACAAATTAGCTTCACAACCAAAACAGACGCCTCGGTCACTCGACCCAATTCCCATGACGTATACGTAACTTTACCTGCGATAGAAAGGAATCTAATACAAACAAGGTTACCACCTCCGTCCCCGAAAACTACCATGGTGGTACAAAGTCGACATGTCTTGCCCTTTTCACCAAGGGCACCTGTGCCATGACCTTGAGCATTGCATAGCATTGAAGGCGTAAGTACGTAGATTAGTGAAGGCTAATCTTCTTTCCTTCGTAAACACAAGTCCGAATGTGCAAACCAATCCACTTCCCACCATAGTGGACACTCAAAGGAATCTAATGCTAAGGAATACAACAGTACCTTGTCACGTATGTAAACTTAGTCAAAGGAAACTTGGTGCATCTTCATGAAGCATACAGACCATGAGCACCTTCACTAAGCATGATTATGCAGCTTGCTATATCTGCTCCAAGAATATCCATGGATGTCCCACCATAAGAGCAGATATTCAAGATTTGTTAGACATTGGTGATTTACAAATCTACGTAAACCGAGATGACCATGACGTAAATACAGTAGGGCATTTTCCGCATGAGCTTTTAGTCTCGATATCAACTCGAAAATCAAGTAAACGCTAGATCCCTTGTTTCAACATACCCGATCATGTGGAGATCGCGATGCTGGTTCCAACATTCCAACATCTCCTTTGGTGATTTGCCCACCGGTCCTGCTCCGCAGCCTACCAGAGCAATTCCTTACCAAGACAATGCAACCTTGATAGAGGATGGGAAGGAGAAACCCATGCCTACACTTCCACTAATTTCAATATAACAAATCGGACGAGTAACGCCAAGTGGACGAGTACACGCCCATTGCCACCAAAATCGCCTTCCTCCCTATTGATAAACAAAACCAAGTTAACATATCCTCGAGAATCTTGTAACGATTCCCATTGTTAACCTGTGTACAAACATTGGTTCTACTCGATGGAACCAACATCAACTCGACTTTGACGAGATATTGAAGCTAATCAAGAAGAGCGAATATCGAGTCAGACCAATTGATGCGACTCTTCAAAAATTTCACACTGCCTTTACTCCTTAACTCAAGCTCACCGAGAAGCTTTGATGAGAGTACTAGACCAGGCTTATGTGGATCACGATGTGACTACAGCACCAATTTGGAGGGATCGCTCCAACATAACACCGCAATAATCGAGTTTTAGTGACGAAGAACTTCCTAAGAAGGAAAGATCACAACTTGGCCTTGCACATCTCGATGATTTGCCACCGATTCCCTATCCAATGTATTGGTGGATACAGTTCGCCTTTAAATGTAATGCCAAAACGACGCCGCGCTTAGCTTACAAAGGAACGCCAATGAAGTTCAACGACATCATAATAAGAGCTGATGGATCGAGAAAGTCATTATTGGGAAGTTGATCTCCCAATGACAATTGGCCCTCACACTTTCAAAATTACGCTCCAAGTCATGGACGATCACCAAGCATAGTTGCTTGCTAGGAAGACCTTGGATCCACGATGCGGGGAATTTCTACTCTCCATCGTAAATTAAAATTCACAAGAAATGGAAAGTTGGTGACCATCGTGAACAAGCTTTACTTGTAAGTCATCTATCCAGCCTTCATCACCGCTAATGACATTGAAGCGCCGATCTCCCGTAAAATCCGCTAGAAGATGAATCTACTAAAAAGATCATCTATCTCTTCATATAAAGAAGCAGACAAATGGTGAAAGATGGCAATACTCGAGGATGGGGACAAGTTATCAAACCCGCCAAGAATGAAACGAAGCGGACTCGGGTTCACACCGTATCCTCCAAAGAAAAACTGAAAGATGAAACACTTTCCCCGATCAAGGAAGTATTTCATAGTGGAGGTTTCTTAAACCCTGTTCCACAAGAGGTTAATATTGTAACCATTGAAGAGGATGAAGATGATCCATCTGAATCTGAAGAATGGAGCACTTATTTGAATAGCCCTGAGTATGTGTCTCAAGAGGAATCATATGCACCGACTGATCAATTCAAAGACATGTCCTCGCAAAGAACATGAAAATCCACCGTCCTCAAGTTTGGGATACCTTGGGAGAACCAAGTGGCAAACACGACTACATGGTGAAATACTCTGTAAAGCTCAAAATCCGGATCGAAGATATCCAACCCATGATGGGGTGATGACTTTGACTACCCTAGTCAATCGTAAGAGGAATACTGCCTTCTCAAACTAATCAACACTCGAGGTCCCAAATGAAGATCTCTGCTTCAACACGTCTGTGGATTTCACCAAGCCGATCCCGTTACCACTACATCAACATGATCATCAAGATCAAGAGTATGATTCAGATACGATGCGAAAGTGTCACGATAACGAGTCTCTTCACCAAGACCGGAAGGAACATCCCAAGATTCCACACAAAGATCAACAAGAAGTACAAAGGCTATCTCTCATACTTCCCGATCCGTTAATCAAGAAGATCGCTTTAGTAGCACCAAAGGCAAAGGCCATCGCCCGTAGTCTTCAAAGCCTCCAAAGAATCAAAGTTTACTCAAGGGTTAAACCAAGCGGAAAATTACCCGAGTACCTCGACTTCCAAGGAGTTCGCCACTATTGGAAACCTCGCAGTTAGGACTAATGTTCATAGCTCTAAGTAGTTTATCTTTGCTTTTTGTTTTGAACCTTGCTTCGCCCAAAGCGTAAGAGATGTTTTATAGGGTTTAGCTTTTAAATAATTTCTCTTTGTCTTGCCCAAGACAAATGAGTTTGTATTTTAGGCCCTGTTCATATTGTGAAACATAAATAAAATGCGTTGTTTTGTTTCCACACTCTGTGTTTATTTTCATTTTTACCCTTTTCCGGAAATGATAATAAAAAAACAACATAAAAAAAAAATCTTCAAAAAAAAAAAAAATCATAATGAAAAATTAATCTGCAACACTTTCACATTAACTTTCAAAAAAATATGATGATAAAAACTTTTTTTTTAATCAAACATAAATCAAAAATGCAGATTAAACAAATGGACAAATCCATTGAAAGCAAGAATTCACGCTTCTTTTCTCAACTTTGAAATTCCCTGTGAATTCGCTGAAGAAGAAGTTGAAGAAGAAATCCCGGATGAAATTTCTAGACTGCTAAAGCACGAGGAAAGGATCATTCAGCCTCACAAAGAACCTCTAGAAGCAATCAACTTGGGTTCTGAGAAAGATGCAAAAGAAATAAATATCGGAGCTTCACTCAACAGCAAATCAAAGGCAAACCGATAAGTCTTCTCAAAGAATACGTTGATGTGTTTGCTTGGTCCTACCAGACATGCCGTTTGGATACCAAAGATCGTGGAGCATCACTTGTCGTTAAGACCGTAATGTCCGCCAGCTTACAAAATCGAGGAGAGTTCATCCCGAAATGGCCGAGAAAATTAAAAGGAAGTCCAAAACACCGACCGGTTTCCTTGTCACTTCGAGTATCCTCAATGGCTAGCCAACATAGTACCGTATCCAAGAAAGATGGAAAGGTCGAATGTGTGTTGACTACCGATCCGAACAAAGCTAGTCCAAAGACGATTTCCCACTTCCGCATATCGACATGCTAGTGGATAGTATCGCCAAATTCAACGCCTTTTCCTTCATGGACGGTTTCTCCGGTTATAATCGATCGAATGGCCTCAAGACATGGAGAAGACATCTTCATCACGCCATGGGCACTTTTTGCTACAAGGTAATGCCATTTGATTAAAGAATGCAAAGAATTACCGTAGGGCAATGACTACTCTCTTCATGATATGATGCACAAAGAGATCGAGGTCTACGGACGACATGATAGCAAAGTCCGACATCAAGAAGAGCATATAGTCTATCTCTAAAGTTGTTTCAACGACTAGGAAGTTTCAGCCGCTGAATCCTAACAAATGCACCTTTAAAGTAGGTCCGAAAACTCCTAGGTTTCATCACACCAAAGAGGAATTGAAGTTGACCTCGACAAAGTCAAGGCTATTCAGAAATGCCTACACCACGCATGTAAAAGCAAGTAAGAGGATTTCTTGACGATTGAATTACATCTCCGCATTCATCTCTTAGATGACCGCCACTGGGCCGATATTCAAGCTTCTCCGCAAAGATCAAAAGGTTGTATGGACACCGATTGTCAAAAAGCATTCGACAAGATTAAGGAAAACTTGTCGGAACCACCAACACCGATCCTCCAAGAGAAGGAAGACCATTGATCATATACCCACCGCACTAGAAGAGTCCATGGCTGCGACGGACAACAAGACGAAACCGTAAGAAGGAGCATGCATCTACTACCGAGTAAGAAGTTCACAGATCGTGAAACTCTACTCCATGCTCGAGAAAACATGTTGTGCTTTGGTATGGGCTTCAAAACGTCTTCGCCAATACATGATCAATCACACAACTTGGTCAATATCCAAAATGGATCCAATCAAGTACGTATTTGAGAAGCCTGCCTTAACCGGGAGAATCGCTCGATGGCAAATGCTACTATCTGAATATGACATCCAATACCGCACTCGTAAAGCGGAAGGAAGCATTCTCGATCACTTATCACCAACGAATACCAATCTCTCAAGTTTGATTTCCCATACGAGGATGTTATGTACTTGAAGATGAAAGATTGTGACGAACCGCTACACGGAGAAGGACCAGATCCAAAATCCAGATGGGGACTAGTCTTCGATGGAGCTGTAAATGTTTTTGGCAATGGAATTGGGACAGTCATCATCACTCCCGAGGGTTCTCATATCCCGTTTTCCGCCAGATTGCTATTTGATTGCACCAACAACATAGCAGAATATGAAGCATGCATCATGGGTATCGAAGAGGCCATCGACTTGAGGATCAAGATCCTTGATATATATGGAGATTCAGCCCTCGTGATCAATCAAATTAAAGACAAGTATGAAACTCATCATCTTGGTCTAATTCCTTACAGGGATTATGCGAGACGACTGTTGACTTTCTTCAACGAAGTAGAATTGCATCATATCCCTCGAGATCAAAATCGGATGGCAGACGCCTTGGCTACTCTATCTTCCATGTTCAAAGTCAATAATTGGAACGATATGCCTAGAATTCGCATCAGACGCCTTGAAAGACCTGCATATGTACAATGTATACCGACGATAAGCCGTGGTTTCACGACATCAAACGTTTCCTTCAAACACGAGAGTACCCACTCGGGGCATCGTACAAGGATAAGAAAACTCTAAGGAGACTTTCCAGGAATTTCTTCCTCAATGAAGATGTTCTATACAAAAGAAACTTCGACATGGTTCTGCTCAGATGCGTCGACAAACAAGAAGCAGACACGATCATCCATGAAGTGCATGAAGGGTCCTTTGAAACCCATTCAAATGGGCATGCAATGTCTAGAAAAATCTTGAGAGCAGGATACTATTGGATAACGATGGAATCTGATTGCTGCAAACACGTCAAAAGATGTCACAAGTGCCAGATCTACGCAGATAAGATCCATGTGCCTCCGACTCTACTCAATGTTCTCTCCTCTCCGTGGCCTTTCTCCATGTGGGGCATTGACATGATTGGAATGATTGAACCAAAAGCGTCCAACGGACATCACTTCATTCTAGTGGCTATTGATTACTTCACCAAATGGGTCAAGCAAGATTTACGCCAACGTCACAAGACAAGTGGTTGTGAGGTTCATCAAGAACAACCTCATTTGCCGATATGGAATTCCAAGTAAGATCATTACTGACAATGGATCAAACTTGAACAACAAAATGATGAAAGAACTATGTGAGGAATTCAAGATCGAGCATCATAACTCGTCTCCTTACCGGCCAAAGATGAACGGCGCCGTTGAAGCAACCAACAAGAACATCAAAAAGATCGTCCAGAAAATGGTCATCACTTACAAAGACTGGCACGAAATGCTTCCATTTGCTCTGCATGGGTATCGTACCTCAGTACGCACTTCAACAGGGGCAACTCCTTTTTCTCTAGTATACGGCATGGAAGCAGTGCTCCCCGTAGAAGTTGAGATCCCGTCAATGAGAGTTCTCATGGAAACTAAGCTATCTGATGCCGAATGGTGTCAAAGCAGATATGACCAATTGAACTTAATTGAAGAAAAGCGCCTGACCGCTCTGTGTCACGGACAACTGTATCAAAGAAGAATGAAGAAATCTTTCGACAAAAAGGTCCGACCTCGTGAATTCCGAGAAGGTGATCTTGTGCTTAAAAAGATTCTATCTTTTCAAACAGATTCTAGGGGCAAATGGAATCCTAACTACGAAGGCCCATACATCGTCAAAAGGAGCTTTTTCGGCGGTGCTATGACTCTCACAACCATGGACGGTAATGAACTCCCGCATCCTGTGAATGCTGACGCAGTCAAAAAATACTTTGTCTAAAAAACAAAAGAACAGCTTGGTAAGTCGAAAACCCGAAAAGGGCGGCTTAGGCAAAAAGAGTGTCTCGTGGATTGAAAACCCAAAAGGCGATCCAGTGCAAAATTAGAGACAATAAAATGTAAATTATCCGATAGATCGAAAACTAAAAGGCGATCTAGGCAAAAATAAGGATACAAAATGACAAAGTAATCGCAATCATCAGATTTTGTCCACATGAAGAATCTTCCATCGACGGATCTTCAATCAACTCTTCCAAGCAACAAACAATTGGAATTCAAAGTTGTTAGGATAGTAGTTATTTGCTTTCAATGTAGCCTTTCCTAATAAATTATGATTTCCAACTTTTGTAAATAGTTCATGGAATCACGCCTTTGGTCGATCACCATTCTATTCAATAAATTTGAGCCTTGTGCCTTTTGTTTGCAATTCCTACTTTATTCTTTAAAATAACGCTTTTATTGTGAAAATCACTTTTGAAACTAAAATGTTTTAAATGAATTTTACTTCAAAACTTCAAACAAAAGCAAAATTCTCCTTTGAAACTATGAACACGGAAATAACTTCAACTGCTTTCTCCAAGAGTGTTTCGATCCCTGAGTCGCCAATCGCATAAGCCTTCTCCTCATCGAAATCATCAAAGGACGGTATTCTTATCCAAAAGAATCCTCAACCAAGTTGCCCATAGAATGCTTTTTCTGAAAGTTTAAAGCATGCAACTCAAATTCTTCATTAGTGAACATCTGCACCATTGTTGCAATTTTCACCAAGTATTTGTTCGAACTGTGACGTGGTCCTTTTCCCAAATATCCCTTTAGTGTCTTTGTCAAGTATTGTTAGCATGCATATAACATTCATGACATTCATACATATAGCATCATTCGCATTTTTTGCATCTCTCAAAATGTTTGCTTCCAAGTTACTGGTATAAATCATGCTTACTCATACGAGTACAAGTCTGTTCCCAGTAGAATATCTCCAAACAGAAAAGATACTTTTTTCCTTGTTTCTCCAACGGAGTATTCCCAAATGTAAAGGATATGCCTTTTTCCCCGCAAAGTCCCCAAACAGAGAAATGCATTTTCTTCTCTATCATATTCTCCACCGAGATTATCCTCGTTGGGAACAATGTCTTGATTAACTTTTCTTTCCAGCTTCATTCCGGATAGAACATCACCGTTATTCACAAAGTCAATACGCAACAACTCATTTCTCAAGATTTACCTTGTTATAGTTATCACTTCGCTGATAATTGGTAATATCTTCAAAACCCATTACCATACTATATCACAAGGCTGATAATTGGTAATATCATTTCCATTTGCCTTAAACATTATCACAAGGCTGACAGAAGGTAATCTTTTTGTTTCCCAAAACGAAACAGATGATCACATTTTCTGTGAATCAATCTTTCCCCAGCAGGGACGTATTCACAAATTTCCATTCACTGTGTCATTTCTTTGATATCCTTTGGGTGAAACTTTTTGCAATCATTTTGCATCATCTGCATTTTTTGCTATCTTAGGTCCAAATTTTGCGTATTCTGATATTTAAGTCTCTTTACACCTATCAAAACGAAGATATTCATCTTCATCTCTCAGGTTAAAGAAACTTAAATAGGGGCATCTGTCATACCCCAATTTTTGACCTAATATACCACCTTACATTTGCATCATTGCATAACTAATGCTCTGACAAGATTAATCGGGTATAACACTCATGTGTCAAAATTAGGGTTTCATCGATTTTCATCCGATTCAAGAGCTAACCAATTAGGGTTTGAGATTTTTCACCCATTTGATCTATCTTGATCAAATCATCACCTTCAATCCTCGATATCCATTTTCTTCACTGATCAATCGAGGATCGACCAATTAGGGTTTTGGTCGAGCATAGGCATTCTCTGATTTTTAGCAGTGATTGACTTTTTGATAGAGATTGGTCATTATATCTTAGATACAACATCTTGACCTAATTTCTGGATTCAAAACATCACAGAGGTTCAGACTTCATCAGCCAATTTCAGAAACGTCTGATGAAATTTCATCTGCACAGAAAAGTCAAACTTTGACTTTTGGTCAAAATTTTCAAAACAAAACTTTTTCCATCATCAAAATACTTCAAATGATCCATCATGATCATAAAAAATCAAAGAATTTGGAAAAGTCAACAAAAAAGTCAAAATTTCTATACTTAGAAAAATTAAGTGTTGAAATTTCACATTTTTTCCAAACTTCAAACCATTTTTTCACCTAGTTCCAATTGGAATTTGAAAACTCAAAACATGAAAGTTGTAGCTTGTGGAAAGATCTTTCCAAAATGTCCAAGAACTCTCAAATCCATGGAGTCTAGATACACTTTTGAAATTGAAACATAAGGCTCCATGAAACTTGATTTTCAAAGATCAAAACATCAATTATAGGTCATTTTTTGAGTTTTCTTCACCAAGAAGTAATTCAACCTTGCCACCTTGCCAAAATGAGTCATCAAACTGATAAATATCAGCCTAGAGTGATAATTGAAGAGATATGGATCAAGTTGTAAAAATAGCACATGGTGAAAAAGGAAGGTTCCTTTTCTTTTGCAAAAGTCATGTTTACCCCTTAAGGTAACTTTGAATCACCAAAAGCCATGGACACTTGCCTAACATTTCAGAGCCTATTTGCCTATAAATTGATCATATTTCAAGCTTCAATGGACACCAAAAACAATACAAATTCATGCTTTCTTTCACTTTCTTGAAAATCAAGTAAGGTAGTGCAAATTGAGAAAAACATAGCATTTTGAATTTGAGCCAAAACCATGATGAAATTTGGTGTCATACATGTTGTATAATCACTAACAAACTTGTTCCAAACTTAAAATCAAACTAAAAGCAAGAGGAAATCAGAATTGCATTTCTACTTTTCCAAACTTTCCAAACTGCCATAAGCATTCGAATTCATGGTTTTAATGGAACAAGTTGTGTTTTGATCATCCATATACCTTCCATAAACATCATAGGAGTGATCCAAGACAAGAACAACAAACTGTAACACCATTAATCTCGATTTCAGCTTCCATTTTTGAATGCAGTTGACTTGTGTAGCTCGATTCAAGCAAGTTCAGAGCAAGCAGGCTATCCATAGAGCATCCTTACATGCCGTTGGAGCTTAATCAATCGAGAAACAACAACTGGAAACACGTTTGCATCGAGTTCAATCTTCACTTTTCCAGGTATGAACACGAGTTTGGTTCTCATGATTCTTTGAATCTTTTGACAAAAACTCTTGGCCATTCTCTTTCTGCACTTAACACGATCCTTAACCCTCAATAAAATCAAACAATCATGAACAATACATCATTTAATTTGAAAAATCAGTTTTAGGGTTCATCACGATTTCTAGAAATCAAAACATGATAGGCTTAAAATAAATGAAATTAACAAGCATATTCATATTCGTGGTGCAAAACCGATCAAGATTGATGTTTATTTCACTCAATTTGGTTGAGAAACGAAGATTTGAGCAAGGATTTAACAATCTGAAAATCAAAACTCAAGCCCAGAATACGCGCGTGTTCTTGGTGTTCTTCAGTTTTAAAAAATTCAAATTAACCAATGTTATATCAACGCGTGTTTTTAATCCACTAACACTCAGTGTGTTTGGCTCAGTTGGTTGTTTGCTTGCTCTTAAGGCTTTGTGACACGTGTCCCACTCAAAGGTGATGGGTTCAAAACCCAGCAAGACCATTTTTTCACTCTTTTTTCACAAAACTTCAATATTTTCATGTTTTTTTATCAAACTTCAACAATTTTTTTAACCAATCAAAACTTCTCATTTTGAGATGATTTTTTGCACACTTGTCATTTAATATATATATTTTATGATTATGTCAAAAAAAATCCAAAAATATTTTCTTCTGATTAAATTTTAATCCAGCCGAAAACGATGTTCTGAACACTTTTCAAACCTCCTTAAAAGGTGAATTTTTCAAGTTTTCGACATCCGATTTTTTTCAAAACTTCTCATAAATGAATCTCACCTTTCAAAACATTTTCAAAACATTTTCAAATCATTTTCAAAAACATTTCATCAAAACTTGCATCTTTTACCATGATCAATCCGATTTGAAACGATAAAACTAAATTCGTTCTTTCTCGAATTTCTCGATCGATCATGGGCCTCCCTTATGGTGTAAGTCCCAATCCTTTGTGTACATATTTAGTTTTACTTGTACATACTCAAATTATCATTGTTAATATTCAAACGTAAACAAATTTCTTTCGTTTTCATTCGTTTGTCTATACGCTGAATCCATTGGTTCTAAAGGAAGGTTTCTCCTGAGCAAAATTTCCTTTTAACCAATGGGCCTCCATCATGGTGTAAGTCCCATAACATTATTTTATGTACATAATATTTCTTTGTACATATCAAACTTTTGTCAAACACTTTTTACAAAGTTTCATCTGTACATAATACAGATATTTCTTTTATACTCAAGTACAGACAAACTTCGATCGTTTGTTTTTTACATCACTTGTGTATATTCAAACAAAATAGTCTTTTGTGTACATATTTTCTGTGTACATATCAAATAATTTTCATACAAAACTTTTCATCTGTACATAACACAGATACTCTTTTTCAAAACCTTTTATCTGTACATAATACATATACTCTTTCTTTTGAAAAATACTTTTTACAGATAAACTTTGATCAATCATTTCTTTCATCCGATATTTTACATCAATACCATTGGTATTGAAAGGAGCATTATTCTGTGAAACTACTTTCAAATCAATGGGCCTCCTTACGGTGTAAGTCCCAACCCTCCTATGTACATCCATCTTTCCGTATATAAATACTTGTTCGTACATATTCATTTCTTGTACACGACAAACTTGTGAATAATCAAGTTGCGCTGCTTTCAACGCTCGCTTACGTACACTTGTTTATATTTCATAAACTCAGAAATAAACATCATGCATTGTTTATATTTCCTTCATAAACTCCTGTGAATACATATCACACACACACTGCTTATACAAAATGTCTAATAATAACATAACAATTAGACTAATCAATAGGTTTCCGTAGTTTAGCCTCCGCTGGCTTCATACAAGATAACTTATCCCACATGGGTCAGCCTTCTCTTGGGCCTTGTACAAAGAAACTCTCCACAGAGTTAGCCTCCGCTAGGCTTCAGATAAGAAAACACTTCGCTGAGTCACCTCCTTGGGCTTCATTCAAAAGAACTCCTCATTGAGTTTAGCCTTCTGGGCATCATACAATGAAAGAGACAGAAATCTCTTAACAGCCTCCTATTGGGCTTCCAATACAAAGAATCACCCGCTTAAGATAGAACCCCGAAAGGATGGTTTCCTTGAAATCACTTTCAAATTCTGCAGAGTAAAATTTCTGAAGTTGCTCTTATTCGTAAAATGATGGTTTCTCTGAAATCCTTTCAAGCCAAAAACAGCCATACCCTATAGCTTCCTCTTGAGCTTCATACAAGGACCTCGATGACCTCGGAATGCCTCCTCTTGGCTAACAATACAAGGACCCACGGCTTTAAAAGCATCCCTTTAATCCAATCAAATTCTCCTTGAGATTTAGACATCTATCATCTCTATGGAAGAAGTATCTCATCCATTACATCACATACAGTCAAAAACTTTTCAAAAACTTTTCAAACTCTTTTCAAACAAAAACATCTCTTAATTGTAAGTGGTAACGCTTGTACACTCAAGCAAAACACCCAATACTTACAGTTAAAAGATTCAATCATCTTTTTTCAAACATCTTTCTTAAACATGTAAGTGGTAACGCTTGTACACTCAAGCAAAACACCTAATACTTACGACGAAAGATTTAATCAATCAAACTTTTCAAAAAAACTGTATGTGATGAAATAGATTAGATACATTTTCATTAAGATGACATTTGTCTGTCTCTTACTAACCTCCTGTTGTTTTCCACTAGCATAAGTGGGAACTACGATTGCTCTGACTTTCTCAACATCCCTTTGAGAATATGTAGGCACAAGGTCTCATCCTTGCCGGGCAAATTTCTATCTCTCTCAGACCAAACAAACCATAGAACCTTGTAGATCCGAGCTACAAATGCTCTGATTCCCACTAGGGGATATGTATGCAGAAGATCCATAGATTTTTGCGAGCACAATAATAACAAAACCTAGAATCCCACATAATCTACTGTTTCTTAAAATCCCAAAGGAGAAAATTTCCCAATCATAGAAATAGCAATTAAAACACACAAACATATCAAATATATTCATATATAAAGCTGTAGATAACTACATATATTTAGGGTGCTCCATCTATTCCCTTTATATACCAATCCCCCTTACTCAGAATCTCCCCAATGCGTTATGTCTAGTTTGTGTTAGTCGTTACGCATACCAATATCAATTGAGGGTATTTCAGCTTTCCCCTTTTTTCATAATCATTAAATCATCTTTCTTGTGTTGAAAATAATAAAGCTTGATGCTCGCGGCATCTTTATAAACAAATCAAAAGATTTAAATCGTTGCGTACCAGAAGATCCGAACTCACGTTCGCATCCTCAGGCGCGTCACCTTTTAACGCGAACAGCCACTCAACCACAAAACAACAAATTTCCATGTTCAATTATGATTAACCATAATACATAACCAAATCAAAGACATTAGTTCAACGCTAACAAAATCCCAACCCAGTGTCACATAGACCAGAGCATGACTCAATACCTAACAAAGTAAAGAAACTAAGCGGCTTCTTCATTTTCCTTGTGCAATGCACCACTAGCTCCTCCTTGAGTACCTAAGCGATGTCGCGAAAAGAACATTATTCCAACAGAAGGGTGAGAATTTGCATCATAATGAAATAATATAATCAATAACAATGATTTAATCAACATTCATAGGAATTCAACACACTTTGTATAATCATGTAAATATCATAATCCAATATGTTTAACATGTATAAATACGCAACAAAGCTCGTAATATTCATTCAATACATGCTTCTAATACTATTATCCAAATATGTACATAAACCATATTTATCATATATTCAAGTATACTACAAAGTCATGTATTCAAGCATTACCAAATCCAATTACCAATTATCATACACATATAACAATCACACAATTGCATATATGCAAACATCACACAACTCTAATGTGACTCAATGCAAGACATATGACTCCATGCATGTGGTACCAAATGTGAACCCAATGTTTCACCACTTTCCAATTCAATATCTAGAATCCAAGTCATGCTTCCGATCCGGACAAGACCAAAGCCCACCAAAATGTAAACATATAGTCTACCGCGACTATTTCCACTCTAGGATCAAGCAATCGCTTATGTTTCAAAGCACACCGTGAACCCAAAGTTTCACCACCTTTGTTTCAAGGTCAACTATGCCATGAATGAATGTACAATATCACAAATACATATGCAATTAAGATAATCTCTACCATCTTAACATAATGCATATCACCATAATTCAACTCTATGAATTATCCAATCATTGCACATATACACATTCATAACAATTTGAAACATTCACATATATCGACCAATCAATAATTATGCACACAAATTCCAATTAACACTAGCATTCACACTATCTCATGTTAATTCTCCAATTTTCCAATATACACAAAATGCACAAGTTCACAATTATATCTTAACCAAGGAATTACGCCTTTCGGCTACCCACTGAGAACACTCGCAAAAGAAATATAGTTGGCACAGTAATATTTCATTATAAACATAATTATTCAAGCCAAAACGCAATTTCAATCCATTTCGAAAAATACCGAAATTCAACAAAATAACGCAACCGCATTAATCTACTAATTAAACTTAGCTACCATGTAAATTTTCATCCAATTCCAGCAACCAATTATACCATCTATTTTTTTCCATATTTCTTAGGCAAATGTCAAAGAAACAGGATGCCTATATTTTCTTGTTCTGCATAATCTTGTTATTGCAAGGCATATGATACTACTTCTATTATTAACATAATATATATATATATATATAGAGGAGGATCAAATACACGAAGAGCAACTCGTTATTAATTAATATTTTTAAATCAACCGTTGGATTGAAACATACCATCATATAGATCATACCTATAAAGTTTGAGATTAATCTACAAAGTTTTACTATACGATCAATATATCCGAAAATTAACGTCAAAATAGACTTTCATATAACGTTAATTTTGATGCAGTTCAATGACATAATAAATCATTATAGATTAATCTCAAACTTTATAGGTATGATCTATATGATTATATGTTACAATCCAACGGTTGATTTTAAAAAATATTAATCCGAAGTGACGTTTTTGAGCTTAGTGTAACTCGGTGTAACTCTTCGGTGTAATTTGATTCTCTCATATATATATATATATATATATATATATATATATATATATATATATATATATATATATATATATATATATATATATATATATATATATGTGTGTGTGTGTGTGTGTGTGTGTGTGTGTGTATCATAGTGATATATTTGTTTATTATCTAATCATTTACTAATTAAATAAGTATCTCACAGGAATAGCAATTCACTTTTGAAACATATACATGAACATATAATGGAAAGTGGGGGTGTTGCCATAGTTATATATATATTCATGCTACAAGAATGGTTTCTTTCTCATTTTTTAAAATATAACATGAAAATTTCAAAGTGATGGTATTCCATAAGATGTTATAACAAAAAGCATCACATTAGTAGACTACAGGAGTTATATGGATAGCAATCAATGGGGTCCACGGTTTGGTTAAAGTAAAAGGTGATGGCATCATATACATAAGCCAAACGTGATGCTACAGGTGAGAATTAAGGATCAAATTTAAATCACATGCATCAAGTTTGAGGTGGCCATGGTTTCATATGTAAACCGAAAATTTACACAGTAACTAAATGCATTGTTCACACATGGCGCTTAATTCCTAGAGCAATATCTATTCATGTTCATATTACTACTAAATAGTACCTATAAATTAAATTGGGTCTCTAAACATCCCTCAATTCAACAACAACACAATCAATTTCAACACAACAAAATTAGAGATTCAACTAAAATAACCTACTCATGTTAATCTACCCACTGACCCAACTATATTATCCCAATATAACACAAATTCTCCCCCTTACCTCTTGATTTGATTGAACCCTAGCTCTCTTGCTTGTTCCCCTTTTTGCTCCTCTCCTCCTCTTTCTTTATTCTCCTAAATCTTAAAAAATGAAATATGTTTTTTCTCTTTACCCCCTCACACTCTTACTAGCTTATTTCTAAATGGACTTAAGGAATACACCCCCACAATTACTCATGCTAAAATATTTAGGCCCAATATAATATATCTACTTCATAATTCTATTAGCCCAATAAATCAAATAATCACAAATACACACAAAATTAATTAATTCAAATAATTATTATTATTTCACCTAACAATTAAATAATTAATTAACACACCAAATAAAATAATTATCTTGATTAATTATTATCTCGCATAATAATAAAATAATTAACACACAAAATGATATAAAATAATAGAGTAATATAATAAAATAAATAATACGAAAAATAGGTTGTTACAAACAACATGCCACATCATATTCTGAAGAAAATCGGTAAATTCGACACCGATATTAGATCCCATAACGTGGTCCTATCAGACTATGAAGGAAGAACTAGGAACACCATGGGGGTGATCCAAGTGGACATTACTGTCGGCTCAGTGACTAGGCTGACTATCTTTATGGTGATTCAAGGAAAGCCAAACTATAATCTTTTGGTGGGAAGGGAATGACTACATGGAATTGGAGCAGTGCCTTATTCTATGCACCAACGTTTGGTAATTTGGAGGGAGGATGGCATTGTGGGAAAAATCAAGGCTGACTAAGGATACTTTATGGCCGATGTGAACAACATTGGGAAAAAGTAGTTCGACAAGAAACTTGCTGACATTTCCCCATGCTCACCTGCTGAAGAAGTGTATGCCAACTTAGATAAGGCATTCGTTTCTTTAAAACTGCATGAAACCCATGGTTTTATGTGGGATGTGGAACCTTTGGAGGACCCATATAATGAAAATCGTCCGACAGGCTAGGGAGACATCAGTGATAATAATGTCTTAGCTTGAAGCTCTAAGAAGGATTTCGACATATATTGCCGAAAATAAAATAACTTCGGCGTTAGAGGCTGAAGAAAATATGGATGTCGAAGCCAATAAAATACAAATTTCGGAGGAAGACATTACTTTGGTTATTGAACCAAAGCCACCATATAAAAATGAAGGGGTAAAAGAAAATTCGATAGGCAGCGTCTAGACTGCATATATGATGATGAGCCTTTGGGCTTTGAAAAGGATCCAATTGCTCCTGAAAAGATGCAGCCACAAGACCCTTTATAAGAAATAAATATTGATGAAGATAGGGACAAAAGCTGAAATTTGAGGTAATATCTTTATTAAAAGAATTTAAAGATTGTTTTTCTTGGGATTATAATGAAATTCCAGGTTTAAGCAGGGATTTGGTCGAGTTACGATTGCTAATAAAAGCTAGAAAGAAGCCAGTAAAGCAGACACCCAGACGTTTTACTCCGGCAATAATGTCGAAAATCAAAGAGGAGATAGAAAGACTCCTCAAAAGCAGATTCATAAAAACTATGAGGTATGTTGATTGGTTGGAAAATATAGTGCCAGTGATTAAGAAAAATGGAAAATTAAGAGTGTGCATTGATTTTAGAGATTTAAATGCTGCCTCTCCTAAGAATGAATATGTTATGCCTGTGGCAAATATGTTGGTCGACTTTGCTGATGGTTTTGAATATTTAAGTATGTTTGATGATTAATCTGGTTATAACCAAATTTTTATTGTAGAAGAAGATGTGCCGAAGACAGAGTTTCATTTCCCAAGAGCATTAGGAACCTATGAATGGGTTGTCATGCCATTCGGCTTGAAAAATGTCGGAGCAATATATCAAAGGGTAATGAATTATATGTTTCCTGACTTTATTGAAGATTTCATCCAGGTTTATATTGATGATATTGTAATAAAGTCGAACAACAAATCGACTCATATGCAACATCTTCGAAAATCTTTTGAGAGAATGAGAAAATATGGATTAAAAATGAATCCATTAAAATGTGCTTTTTGTGTGCAAGAAGGTGACTTTCTTGGCTTTGTAGTGCATAAAAAAGGCATAGAAGTGAACCAAAGCAAGACCAAAGCCATCATGTACGTCAAGCCTCCATCGACCAAAAAGGAACTTCAGTCTTTGTTGGGCAAAATAAATTTCTTAAGGAGGTTCATATCCAACTTAAGTGGAAAAACTAAAGTATTTTCACCACTGCATCGACTGAAGAATGAGGACTTCATATGGAAAAAGGAGCATCAAGAAGCTCTTGACAAAATCAAAGAATATTTATTGAAGCCTCCAATATTGGCACCTCATTTTAGACATAGGCCTATGAGTTTGTATATTACAACTTTAGATTCGACTATAGGAAGAATGTTAGTTCAAGAGGATGAAAAAGGTGTCTAGAGACCCATGTATTACCTTAGTCGAATGCTAAATGATCCTGAAACTAGGTATAGTGATATAGAAAAACTATGTCTGTGTTTGTATTTCTCTTGTATTAAATTGAAGCAATATATAAAGCCTGTTGATGTGTATGTGTCTTCTCATTTTGATATTATTAAGCACATGCTATCCAAACCAATTTTACATATTCGAATTAGTAAATGTGCCTTAGTATTAATAGAGTATTCTTTGACTTATGTGCCCTTGAAAGCGATGAAAGAGAAAGTAGTGGTAGGTTTCCTTGTCAACCATTCAATGGTTGGTATGCCCCAAAATTATGTCGACTTAGTGGCATGGAAGTTATACTTCGACGGTTCTATCCATAAAAATGGAGTTGGAATAGGGGGCATTATAATTTCTCCATATGGAATTCCAACAGAGTTCAAGTACGCAATCGATGACATATGTACTAATAATGAAGCAGAATATGAGTCTTTAATAACAAGACTTGAACTGCTGCTAGAATTGGGGGAAAGAAATGTCGAAATTATCGGAGATTCTGAGTTGGTGATTAAACAAGTATCAAGAGAATATATATGTGTCAAATAAAATTTAATTATGTACTTTGTGGTCACCATTAGATTACTCAAACAATTTGAAAAAGTGAATATTCGACATATATCTCGACGAGAAAATCAAGAAGCTAATGACTTAGCGCAAGAACCTTCAGGATGCAAGAAAGATCAAAATGAAGAGCTTATTCAGGTAAGAAGGAAAGTTTGAGCAACTTTGTTATCTCCTTCAGATTTGTCAATTATAAAGTTAGGGGCTGTAGATGCTAAAAAATTTCAAATTTTAACAATTGATAATGGGCAATAGAGTGATTGGCGAAAGCCTTTGGTTGACTATCAACATTCCCATACAGGTTCGAGAGAATGCAAGATCAAATATCGTGCCCTCAGTTATGTTTTGATAGATAATGAATTGTTTAAGAAAATTGTTGAAGGAGTATTGCTTAAATGCCTTGGAGAAAATGAGGCATATGTAGCAGCGTCGAGTGTGCACAGTGGAGCATGTGGTGTACATCAAGATGGACACAAGTTAAATGGCTTTTGGTGCAATCAGGAGTCTATTGGCCCTCAATGTTAAGAGATTGCATTGAGTTTTCTAAAGGTTGCCAAGAATGGCAAATGCATGGGGGCATACAACATGTTCCTGCAAGTGAATTACATGCAATTGTAAAACCTTGGCCATTTAGAGGATGGGCCTTAGATGTAATTGGAGAAATAAAACCAGCTTCATCAAAACAACAAAGGTACATTTTAGTCGGCATTGATTATTTCACAAAATGGGTTGAGGCTGTGGCCTTGACAAATGTTGACCAAGAAGCTGTTATTGATTTTATACGAAATCACATCATGTGTCGGTTTAAAATTCCAACAAAAACTACAATCGATCAAGGATCAGTGTTTACTGGGCGAAAAATGCAAGAATTTACACAAGAATTTGGAATTAAATTGTTAACTTCTACCGCCTATTATGCTCAGGAAAATGGCCAAGTCAAAGCTGCCAATAAAATAATAATTAGCCTAATCAAGAAGCATGTAGGAAAGAAGCCAAGAAATTGGCATAAAACACTAGATCAAGCCTTATGGGTGTAATACGGTGAACTGACTTTGAGATTTTTGTATTGCAAATGTGCGGATAGCAAGAGTCGCCACCGACTTTTCTTTTATCCAATTAAGGGAAGGTGAAAAGAACAGGAAAAGACCTTCGTTAGATTCTGAGTAAGGGAGAAGGTTATGAAAAGGGAAGGTATTAGCACCCCTTTTCATCCGTAGTTATCTACGGGCTCTTAGTTGCTCTTAGATCATTTTAAAATTGTGCTTTCTGTGTGTTTGACAAAAATGTTTTAAAAAGGCATTTCGCTTTAACTTTGTAATGATTCATGTAGGAATGTATACAAAGTGTTCGGAAATGTTTCGTTTTTGAAAAGAGTTTGAACTTTGACAAAAGTGTGTAGTGTGAAAAGTATTTTGATAGAGCAAGCAACTAAAAGTCTTATTACCTACTCAGAACGGTCGTTTTCTTGTTATTTTACGTTCCTTTAAATAGCGCTATCCATACCATTAGTTGGTAGGTAACTCTATTTGTTGGATGTAAGCGGGACATTCGAAGGGACATCGGATGGTCATAGAAAGCAACTTGTAGGAAGTATCATAGCACATTCGAAGGGACTATCATCATTTTTCGTAGGCAACAATCGAGGGTCAAGATCATGTATTCGGAGGCGACATCGTGGGTCTTATGATCTTTGTATCGAATGGACTATGATGATTTGTTTGTAGGCAACAGTGCTAGAATACCTCTACGTTCGAGGGACTTGACCATTTGAATTCGTACAGGCAACGAGAGAGAATTACCCTAAGGGGTGCATGTGTGAAAAGAGTGTGTTGATTTCAGGTATTTTTATCTTGAAAATTAGAGTGAGCTTGTTGATTTTAATCTTGCCATACACGCCTAATTACTAACAGTTTATAGGTGCGGAAAGTAAATTGCGGAAATATAAAGTGCGGAAAGATAAATCCTACGCTATTACATGGCTTTGGGGCAGATACATAATTAAAAATGTGGAAAATAAAAAGTCCTAATTAAACTATTACATCCCATAGACAATTACATAATATGAAAAGAAAACGATAAAAGAAATCGTCCGAAACGGGATAACCTGTGAAAAGATGAGAAATCGGGAAATACGAGGAAATTGAATAGGAGGAAAATGTTAGTAAAAATAATAATTTTTGAATGAGAAAAATGTTTTCATGCTGGAAATAACATTTATATGCTAAAATAAATTTTTGGGATTTTTTGGAGTTAATTTAATAATTAAAAATCAATTAAAGGTGATTTAAATGATAAATTAACAATTAAATTAAATATGCATGCAAAAATAATATTTTTAATTTTAAAAATTAAATAAGTATTTTTATGATCAGTATGCAAAAAATAAGTATTTTTGTAATTTTTTAAATGCATGATAAAAATTATTAAAGTTAAATTAAAATGCATGAAAATATTAAATGGAAAATAGAAAAATATGAAAAAAAATGCAAACATTTGGGAAAATGCTTTGCCATGGTCAGATCGAACTCAGACATTCCTTCACAACGCTACCGCTTTACCAACCGAACCAGAGTGCACACGTGTTATGAAAATGGAGCGAATGGTTTGTAAACGAGTGGCACCTCCTGATTGCCCAGAATCACGCGCCAAACTTCATCTTGTTCGTTTTGAATTTTTGAAAAGATAGCGGCCTTTGACGCTATAGTCCCCGTGATTTTCCAAAACCTCATACACGTAATATAAATAAATTGTGAGTACATGAATCGATTGCAAATTGAATTCTAAACACGATGGTGGTGGTCTTTGGTCCAATTTATCCGCTTTAAAACCCTAATTTGAAACCAAAACCCTAGCAATGGTGGTTCGTGTTCTAGGCCATGGAAATTCAATCAAACCTTAAAGCTTCCAAGCTTCGTTCTAAACACAAAAACAACAACAAAACATGTTAATAATGCATGAGAATTGAAAATCGATTTTTTGGAAAAAACATGAACAAACCAAATTCGGATTTCGTGATTCTTGATGCTTTTGGACAATGTAAAGGTCTGGAATCACTCCAGGGGTATCAAGGAACGTGTTTGGATCCTCAAAACCAATTGAAACAAGCTGGAACAAGGGCTGCTAGTTGCTTCAAGTGCACGGTTTTTTTGAATTAGGTTAGGGTTTCTCCAAGCAATTTTTCTGTGTTTTCTTGTTGTGTAGGCATTGTATATTTATAGAGAATGGAAATTGAGCTGATTTGAGGAACAAATAATGGTTAATCAATGTGAAAAATATTTGATTTTGTACAAAATCGAATTTTATCTTTTTTGATCAATTTCAATCAATTTCTTGCCAAATCCAATCAAATTTCGAAATTTGCCAGCTTTCTTGGATTACTTGGATCTCAAGGATGAGAGAAAAATCAATTTTGCAATTAATTTTGATTTTATACCTTATTTTTGAATTTAATTTGTATTTAAATGAATGAAATCCAAATTAAATAGAAAAATAAAATTAAAATTCGTGGCCTTGGGCTTGGATGTTCCAAATTGTATAAGGAACAAGTTTGGATGAAGAAAAATTAGGCCCATTTGCAAAAAAAATTATTTTTACAAGTATCTCTCTTTGTGCACTTCTTCAAAATTGCCCAACTTGTGAATGGGGTATCTTGCTCAATTTTCCACATTTTTTACTGTTCTTGGACTTTTTAGAAAGCTCTAAGAGTCCTCTAACCAACCTCTTTGGTTTCATCTCAATTGGAGTTTCCATGCTCAACATATCTTCAAAACAAAATGTTGACTTTTTGTTGACTTTGAAAAGGACCTGTAATGTTTTGATCTATACGTTTCAAATGAAGCATTTTTTGAACATTCTTGTGAGACATGAAGTTGTAGAGAATTGAATTTTCTTCAAAACAAGAGGTGGTGGAAAAATTTCTGAGAAAGTATGAAGAAGTTATGCTCACCAAAGTTCGCTTGACTTTTCACCGAAAACCCTAATTTGGAAAGTTTTACTTTGAGCAAATCTTGAGTTTTCTTGATGAATCATGATCAACCCTTGATCAAATGATGAATGTAACTTCAAAATGAGGATGTTGACCAAAAGTCATGAAGTTTGACGTATGTTGACCACAATTGACTTTTGTCCAATACAACCGATTTTCAACCATCCGAGCAATTGTCCGAGGAAACTTGATTGTGAGGCTTGAAACTTGACATGGACAATCTTTGAAGCATATGAGGAGGCATGATGACCATTGGAGATGTTGGAAGTCCATCTGATCTCGAATTGCCAAACCCTAGTTTGGGTTGATTGTCTAGGAGAGGGTTTGTCTGATCAACCCTTGAGGAATCCTTGAGCATGGATGTATGGAATGTCTTGAGGAGTAGGAGGGCAAATTTTGGGGTATGACAGCTTCCCCTGTTCAATCTTCTTGTACTGGAAGGGTTAGATTGGCGTGCTTGCCTGTCGTGACCTGGAGGTAGAAGATGATTGAACACTCGAGTACACCTGAAAATTTGCACTCGCTGTTGACTGATAATGCGGGAATGGGCTTATAGATGCCATTTGGAGAAATTGGAGACTTCGCTGGGGAATTAGTCGTACGCTAGGCTCGAAATTTTTGTCTGCATAGGATAACCGACGGAGATGGGCTTAAGATGCCATCTGGAGAGATCGGTGCTGAGGAGTGAGTCGTACGCTAGGCTCCGTGGACGTTTCTTGGAGTGGAGGGAGCATGGAGATGGGCTTAAGATGCCATCCGAAGGGAGTTGTACGTTAGACTTCGTGCTCATCTTTGAATGAAGTTATTGGTTTGTATTGGTTTTTAACCAAATATGCAGCATTCTGAAAGTGGAGAAATTTTGATAAGTAGTCGGAGATGGGCTTAAGATGCCATCCAAGGCAACTGAGTCGTACGCTAGACTCTGCAGTTGCTGTTGATAATAAAAAGGAATCGGAATAGATCTTCGTGCTGATTACTCCGAGGGGGTAGTAGCGGTAACATGTGGACATCTTCTCTGTAGCATCGGTATTGGTCCACCGCTGTTATCGGAGGATAACTTGGATCGCTCGGATAGGGTTTCCGTCCGCTTCGTGTATTAATCCGGATCCATTGTCGGAGGACAACGAGGCGGTCTTTCGAGAGTTTTCCGCCGATTCGGTCTTAATCCGACCAGCTTGTCGGAGGACAACTAGGAGGTCTTTCGGATAGTTTTCGTCTCGATTCGGTTTTAATCTCGACCATTGTCGGAGGACAACTAGGGCGGTCTTCGATAGTTTTCCCGCCCGGATTCGGTCTTAATCTCGGACCATTGTCGGAGGACAACTAGGAGGTCTTTCGATAGTTTTCCGTCCTGATTCGGGTCTTAATCCCGGACCAGCTTAAAAAGTGACTTTCACTGCTTGGAGAAAACAAGAGAAACTTTGATAGAATATTTGTTAGTCTTATGCAAAGTATGATGCATGACAATGTGCATGAATGACATGCGCACAAATTATGACTTTCATGAGTAATATATGAAATGATATATGTTGTGGTATTTCAAAACATATCCATCTTGAAGAAGATGCGGATGTTTTGCTTGGGGATCCCTGACTTCTATTTGGGGGCGGAACGGATGGAGACCCTGAGAAGAAAGAAAACTTTGATTCCTCCTATGCACTATCTGACCAAGTCTTGAGCCAGATATTGTTGAGGATGGTAGAGATCGAGAAACAAGTTGTTGAGGATCTCATACATAGACCCTGCTGGGGAGAGCCTGGGAGGTAATCTGTTGGGGATCTTGCATGTAAATCCTGCTGGAGAGTATTTGACATTGCTTGGAGACCGGGTTAGAAGGGTCCGAGCCCGCTGACATCTCTGGCTGAGGAATAAAAGATGTAGGTTTCCTCCGATGCACTATCTGACCAAGTTTCAGGTCTGGACACTGCTGCTGGAGAAAAGGGGAATTGTTGAGAGATATCTTACTGGGGGCGAATACTTCGGCCGGGGATGAAGTGTTATTGCTTGGAAATTGATGTAACACAATTTTAGCTGAGCGGAATCACTGTTCGTGGATTCACCTTTACTCCACTAGGGAAGGTTTGTGGTGAGTGACACCTCCGTGGGGATCATGTTCTGTGGGGAAATGTATTGGTGACTTTCGTCGTCATCTCAATTCCTGGAGCATGTAGCAATTACTTTGTTATGTTTATTTTTCGCATGTTTGTGACTAGATTTTTATTGTCAAATGCATATAATCATTCAAAGCAAACGTTGGACTTTATGCAAACGAAAATAGCAAGAATTGTAAAGAGAAAGAAACTTGTATTTATTTGAAAGGTGGCGTATGGCCAAGTAGTTTGTACACAAGGAAAGTAAAAAGCTATGCGGAAACAGTCTCGTTAAGTTCCAACTATGCTAGTACTCATATATTTTCAACTATCTCATCTCCTTGTCGTGAGAAAGTGGATTGATTTTCATTTTGAATCTTGAATGCCGATAGTAGTCCGAAGAAAGTGATCGGACGAGACATAGTCGACGCTTAAATCTCTAACTTTTGCCTAGACCGCCTTTTGGTTTTCGCCTAACGGATACCTTTTTGCCCAAGCCGCTTTTTAGGTTTTCGACTCCGGTGTACATGTTTTGTATATATCCTTAACTTTTGCCCGAACCCTTTTGTTCGCCAGATGCCCTTATTTTTCCTAGGTCACCGACCTAGCGGTCTCTTCTATGTAGTATCTTTGACTATGTCTCGCTCACGTGGTGTGGAAGTCTTCACCATCCATGGTGCTAAGTATCATAGCTCCACCGAAAATATTGTCGTGACTACAAATGGTCCTTCAGGTAGGAGTCCATTTGCCCTCGGATCACCTTGAAGAATGATGCGCTGACTACTAGATCACCGACATGGTAGACTCGGCTGATCTTCTTGTTAAATGCTCGATCACTCGCTTCTAATAGATCTGTCCATGGCGATGGTGCGAGTCATTTCTCATCAATCAAATTATCTGGTCAAGGCGAGTCCGACCCAATCGTTTCGCTTAACTCCGGGGAGGACTCTAGTTGAGGGCATCTCCGAACGCGATGGGTAGAACCGCCCATACCGTGATACAAGAGAAGGGGTTGCCCCTGTTGATGTCCGTATCAGAAGCGATAACCATGAAGAGAAATGGTAACATCTCATGCCAATCTTTGTAAGTCACTATCATCTTCTCAGATAATCTTTTAATGTTCTTGTTGGTGGCTTCCATCGCTATTCATCTTAGGATACGGAGAAGAGTTGTGATGCTTGATCTTGAATCGCTGCAAGAGTTCGGTGATAATCTTATTGTTGAGATTAGAGCCATTATCTATGATAATCCTTTCGGGAGTGCCATACCGACTGATAAGATTATGCTTGATGAATCGAGCCACAACATTCTTAGTAACAGATGCAAACGAGGCTGCTTCTACCCACTTGGTGAAATAATCAATTGCCACAAGGATGAAACGGTGTCCGTTGGAAGCTGTGGGCTTAATTTCTCCAATCATGTCAATGCCCCACATTGCGAAAGGCCAGGGAGTTGTTAGAACATTCAGAGGTACTGGAGGTACGTGTACTTTGTCGACATATATCTGGCATTCGTGACAAGATCGAGCGTAGCGGTGACAATCAGCTTCCATGGTGGACCAATAGTAACCCGTTCTCAGAATTTTCTTAGCCATCGTGTGTACACTAGAGTGGGTGCCATATGCGCCTTCGTGTAACTCTTCCATGATACGTTCCGCTGTTTTCCGGTCTACACAGCGGAGTAAGCACAAGTCGTGGTTGCGCTTGTATAAGATGTCGTTGCTGAGGAAGAATTTAGAAGCAAATCTCCTCAAGAACTTCTTATCATTGACAGATGCCCCTGCGGGATATTCCTGAGTCTCAAGATACCTCTTCACGTTGTAATACCAAGGTTTCTCTTCTGTATCAAGTTCACAATAGTATGCTGGTTCGTCAAACTTCTCGATGATGATCTGGGGAGCCTCGTTGTCCCATCTGACTTTGAACATAGATGACATGGTGGCCAATGCGTCTGCCAACTGATTTTCTTCTCGTGGAATGTGATTGAAAGTAATCTCTTCAAAGTAGGGGATCAAACTCAGAACATGCTCTCGATACGGAATGAGATCCGGATGCTTCGTATCCCACTCGCCCTTAATCTGACTGATCACTAAAGCTAAGTCTCTATACACTTGTAAGAACTTGATTCTTAAGTCAATAGCAGCTTTGATACCCATGATGCACGCTTCCTATTCGGCCATGTTATTAGTGCAATCAAACATAATCAGTGAAAAGCGATGCGCCTGTAGGGATGTAATGATGGCGCCAATGCCATTGCCAAGTGCTCGAGGCTCCATCAAAGACCATGGTCCATCGGGATCCTTGTTCGGTCCTTCGTCTGGCCTCGGTTCTTCTAATCAGAATTAATAAAACATCTTCGTTCGAAACTCGAATCGCATAGATCGATAGTCATCTATGGCTTGATGAGCCAAATGATCGGCTACCACACTTTGATTGCTTTCGAGAAGTGTGTACGATGTCGATTCGGGTCGGATCATTTGCCATCTTGCTATTCTTCCGAGAGAGCTGGTTTCTCAAATATGTATTTTATCGGATCCATCTTGAAATCAACAAGGTAGTGTGAGTCAACATGTACCGTCTTAGTCGAGCAATTTGGGTTAAAGCGCCACAAGTTTTCTAGCCGTGAGTATCTTGTTTCACAGTGGTAAACTTTTGCTAAGGTAGTATATTGCATACTCTTTTCGACTGCACTCGTCATGTTGCCCCAACACACACCCCATTGAATTCTCTAACACCGCAAGTACATGATAAGAGGTCTTCCTTGGGGTGGCATCGTGGATAGAGGATCAGAGGTACTCCTTGATTTTGTCAAAAGCGATCCGCAATCGCCATTCCATTCCACCACTTGATCTTTCTTAAGTAACTTGAAGATTGGCTCACAAGCAGTAGTTAGATGCAATGAATCGCAATATAATTCAATCGCCCAAGAAACCTCGACTTCCTTCTCTGCGGGAGTCGGCATTTCTTGAATAGATTTAACCTTTGCAGGGTCAACCTCAATACCTTTACCACTGACTACAAACCCTAGGAGTTTACCGGATCTGACTCCAAAGGTGCACTTGTTAGGATTAAGTCTTAGTCTGTACTTCTTCAACCTATCAAACAACTTCTGCAAATGATCAAGATGTTCTTCTTCAGTCTGTGATCGAGCTATCATGTCGTTGACGTAGACCTCTATCTCGTGATGAATCATTTCATGAAATAATGTTACCATGGCACGCTGATAAGTGGCGCCCGCGTTCTTCAATCCGAACGGCATAACCTTGTAACAGAAAGTGCCCCACTGTGTAACGAAAGTAGTCTTCTCCATGTCTTCAGGAGCCATTTTGATCTGATTGTAACCGGAGAAACCATCCATGAAGGAGAAGACCTTATGTTGGGCGGTATTGTCAACCAGAACATCAATATGAGGAAGTGTAAAATCGTCTTTCGAACTCGCTTTGTTCAGATCTCTGTAATCCATACACATTCGTACCTTACCATCCTTCTTAGGTACGGGTACCACGTTAGCAACCCATTGTGGGTAAGAAGTAACAGCTAAGAAACCGACGTTGAACTGCTTCATAACTTCGGCTTCGATTTTCGTATACATCTCAGACGATGCGATGAACCTTCTGTTTCACCGAGAAAACCTTCTTTTGTCGGTAATCGGTGCACCAATATCAATGTTCAACCAGGCATGTCTTCGTATGACCAAGCAAAACCTCAATATAGTCTCGTAGCATCCGAACCAACCTTTCTTTAACACTATTCTCAAGACCCGCCCTATCTTGATCTTTTCGCCTTTCATCGTACCCAAATTCACAACCTCAATCGACTCTTCGTGTGGTCAGATAACTCGCTTCTCTCAGTAGCAGTCTAACAAGTTCTCCTAGCGGCTTCACAATCTTCCTCACCTTCGCCTTCGGCTTGGTAGATCGGATTATTGAAGTCATATTTAGCAATAGCATAGTCATTATCAACTAGATTCGAGTGATTCTCAGTGTATCACGTGGGTGTGTGTAAGAAACACATAGCTATTTGAAGGGGTGATAAAGTAAAAGAAAAAAAACTACAATTGAATGCAAAAGTCCAACGATTTTATTGAATGAAAATATGCAAATGATAGATAATAACCCTTACAAACGAGCCATGATGCCCCGTGCAAGGCACTAGGCTTTAGAGTTTCTTGTTCAAAACGTAGAAAATACGAAAAGCAAAACAAAACAAGAGCAATTACTCCTATCTAAAGGACATTGGTATGACGTCTTCAGTCTTCCAATTGCTGAGCCCATTTTCTGGAGTTGGGAAGATCCACTTGCTGATGTCGAAATCGTTGTCATCGTCTTCTATAGCATGGATTCCACTCTGGCTCATGCGAAAAGGAAGTTGGCCGGCACGTTCGTGGCGTATCATCTTCTGACCCTTGATGGTGAAGCCTAAACTAGTCTTGTCAGATTTGAAAGGAAGATTAGGGAGCTGACCCCAAATAGAATTACCTCCTTCTTCAACAGCAGCTTGAGCATCTTTTAGTGAGGCCATCCTAGGCGGAACTTGCGTAACTTCAGGAGTGACGGAGAGTCAACAGGCATGACTCTGGGGATTGTTTCAAAGGCTTGACAGGGAGTCTCAAAGAATTCACCTTCCATCTCAAGATAACGGAATGACTGTAGGTGACTGACCATGTATTCCTCTTCACCACATACCGTAACAACCTTCCCTTTCACCGGTACTTCCTCATGTAAGGTGAGGTAATCAACTGCCCATGTATCCAAGGCGCCCAAGTAGGCAAGAGTAAGTCGGACGGATGTCCATGACAAAGAAAGTGGAGTCAAAAGTCTGGGAACCGACTTTAACAGGCAGAATGAGCTCTCCAAGTATTTTTCGCTTAGAACCATCAAAAGCTCTCACAATTATGTCACTAGGCTTCAGGACCAACCCTTCAACATCAAGTCGATCAAAAGCACTTTTTGGTAGGATATTCAGAGCGTAACCGATATCCACCAAAACATGAGACAATGTAGTGCCCTTGCATTCAATGAGATGTGCAAGGCTTTGTTGGTTTCCTTCCGAATGAGTCAAATCAAGATTAGAGAGCTTTAGGCCGTTGTTGGCGCAAAGCTAGCAATACACACTTCGAACCGGTCAGTAGTAGTATCTTGCGGTACGTGAGCATTCTTCAGAAACTTCACCAAGGCGTTAGCATGAGCCTCAGAGCACAAGAGCAGAGCAAGCATGGAGATCTTGGATGGAGCCTGTCCCAACTGTTCCACAATATTGTAGTCACTTCTTGATGATCTTCTAATCTCCATTTCTTGTTTGAGGTGTCTTCAAAGAACTTCCTTTGGTACTTCTCGTTGAAGGATGAGTCACTGGTTCTTTCCCTCTAGCTTGGGGAATGGATTGAATAGCTAAAATGCGAGTTGGAGTCGCAGTGTCTTTGGGAGGAGAGATCTCTGGAGAGAATACCCTTCCGATTCTGGTCACCTTACTTGATCCGGTGATGTTGTCAATGTCAGGAACGGTAGCTTCAACGGTAAGATCTTCAATGGTCAGAGGGTCTTGCTTGACGCCATGATAGTAAACATCAGCCCCATAATTCCAAGGGATAGCCTTGTTGAGGAATATGGAACTGGTCTGGGAGAAGTAATGATGAGAGGTGCCACCGGCATGAATCACAGAGGAAATCCTTTAGTGTTAACATCAAGATAGTCTTCGAAATCGTCACCCCATCCGCGCTTTAACATCTTCAATAGGAATCTTGTAGCTCGTGAACATGTACTTCACCATGTAATCATACTTTCCACTTGGTGCCTAAGGTATCCCATGTAGATGGTATGCATTCATATCTTTGATCTTTAGTTTAGACATATCTTCACACACCGCACAGTGGTTTCGAAATAGTATCTTATTCATCATACATCGAACACGCCTTCTCAACCAAGCACAACCATCAAGTGTATGGGCACCAACGACAATTTTCTCGGGCATCCCGATTGACACCGGCTTGTAGCAAATTCTTCTTAACCATCGAGGAATGGTCAAGTCATCTATGTTAAAACGTAAGTATCCTCACCAACAACATTGGAACTCTTATCATGGTTAGGCATAGGCTTGATCACATTCGAGTCTCAACAGAGGATCAAACTCAACTGCTTAGCTTCAATCATATCTTGAATCTTATTCTTCGTGAGCCCAACAATCATCGTTATGTCTGTGGCTATTGAATGGTAAGCACATTTAGCATTAGGATTGTATCTCGGAGAGGAAGTGTTGACACCTAAGGAGGATCCTCAAGGTAATCGCTTTGCTTTCAACATGTGTTGCAAGGCTTGCGACAATGGCATGTTGATTCGAACTCGCCTTCGCGGGCGCTCCGCTACGTTGTCTCACCGAGGTTAGCCGATGTAGGATCGAGATCACAACTACCCACAGATTGAGCACGGTCGGTCTTGGCTCGGCTTTTCCGACCATACACGGATTAGCTTCTTCTTACCACCAAAAGATCTCTTCGCAGCATTTGAAGATGATTCTAACGAATCTTCCCACTCTTGATACCAGCTTAATACGCTCTCCTGTCAATATCAACTCGTGAATCCTATCAAGAGTTTCCAATTAGATGATTAAAGAATGGGCTGTCGTTGTTCCTATAAACATATCAACCAACTCCCTATTGGACAAGGATGGTTGAACTCGCTGCAGATCTCCAATTCGAGCATACTTTTGAACTTCTTATCACGACCCATAGACATGCTCAGAATTGCATGCGGGTGCCAATTCAAGATTGTACTTATACTGTCTAGAAAGCATCGCTAAGTCACCCAAGTACGGATACTGGTCATTCTCTAGTCGATAATACCACTCCAACGAGTTCGACAAACTCTCTGAAAATAATGCATCCACAACTTTCTCACATCAAGGGATTGATCTCATAGGACTTCAGATGCAGTTTCGAACAAGACATGCCATCATACTTGGCAAAAGTTGGAACTTTGAATTTGGGAGGAATCACCACACCATGAACAAGACTCAGATCATCAAAATTCAATCCGGACATCTTCAGGTTTTCCACAGCATTCAGACGGTCTTCAAGTTGTTTGTACTTGTCATCTTCATCGATAACGCCATTATCATAGTCTTTTTCTGCTCAGCCTCACGCCGCCATCACCTCGACATTGCCCTTGACACTTCCCTCATTCTTAACACTTCCTTCTGAGAGCTTTATCCGACTGACCACTTTAGGACCACCTTTGTAGCGTCTGCCCATGTTGAGAACACCAACAACCTTCTTCTTTCTGTTGATGAGCTTCTTCGATCTTCTTGGCCTTGACCAAGTCAGTGAACATCTCTAAACCGAGCATTCCGAGCTCGAGATCTTTGACATTGCTCAAGAGCCATTTCTGCTAAAATAAATAGCGAGAGAATGGGAAAACCAATCTTCAATGTACCTGTGATGCAATGTTATGCTTATGATATGCAATGTTTATGCGAATGCAATGCAATGTTTTCAAGGACCTTAGAGATTTAAATTTGTTCAACAAACACGAACAAACATTTATTAGTTCTCTTTTTATTCTTTCTTTCTTTTTTATGTACAAAAGATAGTTCAAAATAAAAGAAAACATGTAAATCCTAAAGCTCTAAGTCTCCCATGGGCGCTTCCTCTTGGTGCCGAGGTAGGCATTGATGTTTCGCTCCTCGTGAAGTAGCTTGGTCAACTCTAACACTTTCTTCTCACTTGCATAGCACTGAGCTTCAAAGGTATCCCTTTCTTCTTTAAGCTGAATCCAGATCTCTTCAAGTCTTCAAAATCGTGAGGCATGTCGGATGGAGAACAATATAGGATTCGCCACCTATAGCAACAGTTCCATAATTACCGGTAAAACAAAGCGTGAATGGCATCATGAGGTTTTGAGCTCGAGCTCACCCATTTGAGGTAAGGTTCCCAAGGAATGGAGTTCGTGCCCCAAAGTCTGGTATCGCCTTCTTTACCATGCCCCAAGCATGTATGAACCTTCGGTAATTCGAGATCGTGGTTGTAGTCGAACACAATATCTTGAGAAGCATATCATGTGGACCATCTCTTCGAGCAAAACCAAACCGACGAGAGAGCTAAAGAAGGGTTGTAAGTAATACCTCCTTATACCAAGTAGTGGTACATTAGGAATTCTCCACAACGCTCAATGAATATTAAGTCCTTTTGAGAGAAAAGGCTCCAACGAATATCTGAATGAGAGAGTGACATTAATCTTTGAGACCATCTCAACCTTTGTTCGTTCTTTAAAATTGATGGAGGAAGGTGCGAAATAAACCACCTGGAAAGTAACGGTATACAACACATGAGAGTTCCTTGTTTTTTAGTAGTACGAGTGTGGAGAGAATGCAGGATGTCTCCAAGTAAGGTAGGCACAGGATTACGAGTAAGAAACAACTTGATGGCGTGGACATCTATGAATTGATTCGAATTAGGGAATAGAACCAAACCATAGATTAGCAAAGCCACAATATCTTCAAATGCATGGAAACTCATAACTTTGAGGAATTCTCGGGCTTTCTTAATTAAGAACTTGGCAAGTAAACCCTTAACTCCGCTTCTAGTTTCCCAATTGGCTTCAATGTCTGAGCGCTTTAGGTGTAAAGCTGATGCAATGTCTTCGTACTTAGGAACCTTTTCTAAATCGGTGAATGGCATTTGGTCAAGAATAGGTACCCCAAGTAGCTTGGAGAACTCTTCCAAGGTAGGAACCAACCGATAATCTGGAATGTAAAGCAATGGTGTTTTGATAAGAACTGAATAGGACATGCATCATATCTTCTTCAAAACCGGAGATAACCAAGTCAAGTAGATAACCATGTCTTTGATGAACTAAGCATGATCGGGAATCTCAAACCAATTCTTGGTGAGAAGGTATACCCATGAAGTTGATTCGATAGTCTTTCTAGAAGCCATAATCCCTACAAAATAGAGCAAAGATAAATCCCTAGGCCCTTGAAATAGTTAGAAATGATATGCAATGCGAATGATGTCATGATGTCATGTTTAGCACACACAAACAATTCACACAATGAGCCTAGGTTTAAGGTCATGAGGTATAGGTGATTACCCCACCAAAAATTTGAGTTGGTTCATCCGTCCTATAATAGTAACCGGTTCTAGGAATCTCATATCATTGATCTTTCGTAGGCTTATTTCAATACGACTACCAAGTGGTCGATCAAAATATCCCAAAAGTCTGATCTTAATGAGCGTAGCATCGAGTATCAGCCAACCTTAGTCTGCACCAAAGTCGGCCATCTCACTACCTTATAATGGCCAAGATGGGTCAATTAAGGTTCTAAAAGTTTAGTTAGTGCTTGATGACACCACGCAGAAGCCAAATAATATCCTCAACTTGGAAATGAAGATTATCAGGACATCCAAAGTGTCACACTAACGTAGCCATCATGTTGACCGTTTTGATATACGTCTAACGGTCGTGACGATTTATTGGTACTTACCTAAAAGGAAACCCGGATCCGGGTGTAGGATCCCCCACAAATATAATACCCAAGCAACCCTTAAAGATAAAGCAAGCAAGTCAAACAGAAAGTAGTAAAAATGATCTAAAAATCCCTAAGGTATTCTCTTTAGGGTGTCTCCCACAGAGTCGCCGCCTCGAATACGGTGAACCGACTTTGAAATTTTGTATCGCAAATATGCGGATAGCAAGAGTCGCCACCGACTTTTCTTTTATCCAAGTAAGGGAAGGTGAAAAGAACAGAAAAGACCTTCATTAGATTCGAGTAAGTGAGAAGTTTATGAAAAGGAAGGTATTAGCACCTTTTCATCCGTAGTTATCTACGGCTCTTAGTTGCTCTTAGATCATTTTAAATTGTGCTTTCGGTGTTTGACAAAATGTTTTGAAAATGCATTTCACTTTAACTTTGTAATGATTCATGTAGGAATGTATACAAAGTGTTCTAAATGTTTCGCTTTTGAAAAGAGTTTGAACTTTGACAAATGTGTGGTGTGAAAAGTATTTTGATATAGCAAGCAACTAAAAGTCTTATTACCTACCAACGGTCGCTTGTTATTTTGCCTTTAAAATAGCTATCCATACCATTAGTTGGTAGGTAACTCTATTTTTGATGTAAGCGGACGCTCAAGGGACATCGGATGGTCATAGAAAGCAACTTGTAGGAAGTATCATAGCACATTCAAGGACTATCATCATTTTCGTAGGCAACAATCGAGGGTCAAGATCATGTATTCGGAGGCGACATCGTGGGTCTTATGATCTTGTATCAAGGGACTATGATGATTTGTTTGTAGGCAACAAGGTTAGAATACCTCTACGTTCGAGGGACTTGACCATTTGAATTCGTAAAGGCAACGAGAGAGAATTACCCTAAGGGGTGCATGTGTGAAAAGAGTGTGTTGATTTCAGGTATTTTTATCTTGAAAATTAGAGTGAGCTATGTTGATTTTAATCTTGCCATACACACCTAATTACTAATTTTATAGGTGGGAAAGTAAATTGCGGAAATATAAAGTGCGGAAAGATAAATCCTACGCTATTACATGGCTTTGGGGCAGATACATAATTAAAAATGTGGAAAATAAAAAGTCCTAATTAAACTATTACATCCCATAGACAATTACATAATATGAAAAGAAAACGATAAAAGAAATCGTCCGAAACGGGATAACCTGTGAAAAGATGAGAAATCGGGAAATACGAGGAAATTGAATAGGAGGAAAATGTTAGTAAAAATAATAATTTTTGAATGAGAAAAATGTTTTCATGCTGGAAATAACATTAATATTCTAAAATAATTTTTTGGAGTTAATTTAATAATTAAAAATCAACTAAAGGTGATTTAAATGATAAATTAACAATTAAATTAAATATGCATGCAAAAATAATATTTTTAATTTTAAAAATTAAATAAGTATTTTTATGATCAGTATGCAAAAAATAAATATTTTTGGTATTTTTTAAATGCATGATAAAAATTATTAAAGTTAAATTAAAATGCATGAAAATATTAAATGGAAAATAGAAAAATATGAAAAAAAATGCAAACATGTGAGAAAATGCTTTGCCATGGCTGGGGATCGAACTCAGGACATTCCCTTCACAACGCGCTGCCTTTACCAACCGAACCAGAGTGCACACGTGTTATGAAAATGGAGCGAATGGTTTGTAAACGAGTGGCACCTCCTGATTGCCCAGAATCACGCGCCAAGCTTCATCTTCTTCGTTTTGAATTTTTGAAAAGATAGCGTCGGCCTCAGTGCGACGCTATAGTCCCTGCATTTTCCAAAACCTCATACACGTAATATAAATAAATTGTGAGTACATGAATCGATTGCAAATTGAATTCTAAACACGATGGTGGTGGTCTTTTGGTCCAATTTATCCGTTTTAAAAAACCCTAATTTGAAACCGAAAACCCTAGTAATGGTGATTCGTGTTCTAGGCCATGAAAATTCAATCAAACTGCCCAGAAAGCTTCCAAGCTTCGTTCTAAACACAAAAACAACAACAAAACATGTTAATAATGCATGAGAATTGAAAATCGATTTTTTGGAAAAAACATGAACAAACCAAATTCGGATTTCGTGATTCTTGATGCTTTTGGACAATGTAAAGGTCTGGAATCACTCCAGGGGTATCAAGGAACGTGTTTGGATCCTCAAAACCAATTGAAACAAGCTGGAACAAGGGATGCTAGTTGCTTCAAGTGCATGGTGTTTTTGAATTAGGTTAGGGTTTCTCCAAGCAATTTTTCTGTGTTTTCTTGTTGTGTAGGCATTGTATACTTATAGAGGATGGAAATTGAGCTGATTTGAGGAACAAATAATGGTAATCAATGTGAAAAATATTTGATTTTGTACAAAATCAAATTTTATCTTTTTTGATCAATTTCAATCAATTTCTTGCAAAATCCAATCAAATTTCGAAATTTGCCAGCTTTCTTGGATTACTTGGATCTCAAGGATGGGAGAAAAATCAATTTTGCAATTAATTTTGATTTTATACCTTATTTTTGAATTTAATTTGTATTTAAATGAATAAAATCCAAATTAAATAGAAAAATAAAATTAAAATTCGTGGCCTTGGGCTTGGATGTTCCAAATTGTATAAGGAACAAGTTTGGATGAAGAAAAATTAGGCCCATTTGCAAAAAAAATTATTTTTACAAGTATCTCTCTTTGTGCACTTCTTCAAAATTACCCAACTTGTGAATGGTGTATCTTGCACAATTTTCCACATTTTTGAGTGTTCTTGGACTTTTTAGAAAGCTCTAAGAGTCCTCTAACCAACCACTTTGGTTTCATCTCAATTGTAGTTTCCATGCTTAATATATCTTCAAAACAAAATGTTGACTTTGTGTTGACTTTGAAAAGGACCTGTAATGTTTTGATCTATACCTTCCAAATGAAGCATTTTTTGAACATTCTTGTGAGACATGACGTTGTAGAGAATTGAATTTTCTTCAAAACAAGAGGTGGTGGAAAAATTTCTGAGAAAGTATGAAGAAGTTATGCTCAGTCAAAGGTCAGTTGACTTTTCACTAAAAAACCCTAATTTGGAAAGTTTGACTTTTGAGCAAATCTTGAGTTTTCTTGATGAAACATGATCAACCCTTGATCAAATGATGAATGTAACTTCAAAATAAGGATGTTGACCAAAAATCATGAAGTTTGACTGTATGTTGACCACAGTTGACTTTTTGTCCAATACAATTGATTTTCAACCATCTGAGCAATTGTCTGAGGAAACTTGACTTGTGAGGCTTGAAACTTGACATGGACAATCTTTGAAGCATATGAGGAGGCATGATGACCATTGGATATGTTGGAAGTCCATCTGGATCTGAGAATTGCCAAACCCTAGTTTGGGTTGATTGTCTAGGAGAGGGTTTGTCTGATCAACCCTTGAGGAATCCTTGAGCATGGATGTATGAAATGTCTTGAGGAGTAGGAGGGAAAATTTTGGGGTATGACAATGGGCATGTAGAACTTCTTCCAAGGAAGCAACAAGAACTACTCCATTTCGACTTGCATATGGACATGATGTTGTGTTTCCTATGGAGATACATATGCAATCAGTAAGAATCCAAAGACAACTTGAAAAACCATCTGAAGATTACTGGAACATGATGGCAGACGAGCTTGTCGACTTAGATGAAGAGAGGATGCTTGCTCTTGATTCGTTGAGAAGACAGTAAGAAAGAGATTCCAGAGCCTATAATAAGAGAGTAAAAGATAAGGTATTTGGTTTGGGAAGGACCTTTTAAGGTGATACAAGTTTTTTCCAACAATGCCTATGAACTTGAAGAATTAACCCCAGATCGACGAAATTTCAGGGTAAATAGTAAGTACTTAAAGAAGTATAAGCATGTTCTTCAAGAAATTAAAATTTCGACAGAGTAGATATTTGTCAAATAAATAAGATGGAGAGAGAGATGTCGAAACCAGCAAATTGAACATACATAACATTATGTAAAACAAAAAGAGAAACATTATATTAAGTTGGCTAAAATCCATTGTTCGAATATTACATAAAAGGATCTCATGATAATGGTTACAATAATTAAAAATGCTTAAATTTGTTTTGGAAAGACCGCATTTCTTCTTGGAGGCGCAAAGCATGATCTTCAAAGTTTTCTGCTTTAGCCTTAAGAGATATAATCTCTGTTTCGATAGTCGAGATTACACTACTTACGGTTACAATACCCATGGTCATCTTATTCACTTGCGTTTGAGCAGGAGTGATAACTTCATTAATCTTCTCCTCTTGCGTAGAAACGATTTCCAGTTCCTCGTTTAACGAAGCCATTTCTTTGTTCAAATCAACAAGTCGACTGCGTATTTCAGCAGCTCTTTTCCTTTCAGGACTCAGTTCTTGTTGTTTTTGTTGAATAATCGCCATTATCCCATTAATCTCCTTATGAGCCTGTACCATAACTTCCAAATTCTCCTTCACAAAGGCCTGCTTCGCCTTGACCAATTGCTTATTCTCTTTCATACGTTCAATATTTGCAAGCATAGGGGTGAAGAATTTTTCAAATCTGTCATCATGAGCCTAGTAGAATCAGAAATATCAAGGGCCTTCAGTTGAGTGAGAGTGTTTGGAATTTTTGAGCCAATAGATGGATCATCATGAAGAATTCGAGGCAACTCAGGCCACAACGTGTCGGTTCGAATTTTATCTGTTAATTTCTTAACCTTTGTTGCCTCATGCCCTAGCTTGTCATTGTGAGCTTGAGATTGGTCAGAATCAAAGGAAAAGTGCGAGAACTCACAAAGCTACGTAGCCTATCTAGTGCTTCTAGAGTAGCAACATTAATCCCCAACTTTGATGAAGGCGTTGGTGATTCAAGTTTCTTTCCCCCTGAAGGCTTAGGTGAATCAATTTTCTTTTGTTCTGAAGGTGATGGTGAGTCGACCTTCTTTTTGGGTGAATCGACCATCTTTTACGTAGTAGAAACTTGAAGGATGCCTTCAAGAGGAGGAGGATTTTGAGAAGTTGTAGCAGTTTGATCTGAAGTGGTAGCATTTGTATCTGCCTCTGAACCCTGCAGAGAATCCAAAAGACTAGAGTCAGAGCTAATCGAACTAGACCCCATATGTTTGGCAAGACTAGTGACTGAATTAGAGTCACTAAGAGTACTTGGAACAGTCAGGTCAATGAACTCACCAACGACTACGTCGAGATTGTTGTGATGATGAGGAGAAGAAACTTCCGACAATGGACAATAATCGGCCACACTTTATTATGGGCCAGAAGCTTCGACCTAAAGAAAATAAGACAGATGTTAGCCAAATAAATTTGACAAACAAAGAAAAAAAAAGAAGTTGAAAATTTTGGAAAATACCTGTGGCAATGGATTAAGATTTACAGGCTCATCCTTTTCAACAGAATCAACAACCGTGTTCCCCAATAGATTTTGAACTTCATCAGTTTTGGGGGCACGAGTCAGAGTGACGATGGATGTATTTGTCATTATAGTATCAACGCCTAAATTTAAGTTAATTTCAGGATTTTCAGCCAAGATCACTTTACCTCTCCTTCTTGTGATAAGGGGTTGGTCGTCGACATCATTTGGTTCTTCGACTTGATCAGCAGGATTTGAGCTGACCTTTGCTTCAAGGTTCTGGGCCACAGGTGCCTTATTCTTCTTCTTCTTCTTCTTCACCACTTTGTGTCCAGTAGAGGAGTCTTTTTTCCTGTTGTGGCATTTGGATTTATGGGATTGCTGAGGAGACTGAACATCAGGTGATGGCTGAGTATCAAGAAAACGCTATAAGTCGAAACTATTACGTCAGTCAAAAAAGAAGAACTTGATTTGACAAGATATATACCTCAGTCCTCTCAGAGGTGTGTTGTTTTTCCTTCTTGGACCTTTTAGATGTATCAGAGGGAGTAGTCAAATCTGCCGAGCATTTTTTACTCTGGCATGTAGAGAAAATATTAATATGTTTTAAATCATAAAGTAGAAACAACAAGAAATGTGCAAATACACCTACAGGGAAATTAATTTTCCTGAGTGAAGGTAAAATCAATTCGTCGTCAGAGGGTGTATGATCAGGTACGATCTGCAAAAACATTCCAAAGTTAGAAATTCCAGGTCACAAAAGATAATTGGCAAAAAGCTGGAGTCGAACCTTTGTTGTCGAAGGTTCAGTTTTTTTGAAGGAACCTTTGGTGATGCTACCTGAACAGGGATAGCTACAAGCAAAAATGGCAAAGTCAAATATATGGAAAAGTCGAAATAACAAAGAAATCAAGCTTTCCAAAAGCTGTTACCATTTGGCACAACAACAAGCTCTCTTACATATTGAGGGGCAATATGCAGAAAACCTGGGTAGTCGTGTAACTAGTACTTCGTCGGCACCACCTTGTCGGCCTTTTTCTTGTAAGCATTTTCTACATTCGACCAAGAGCTATACCACCAATCTGGGATACGTGGGCGAAAAGCCAAGGCCAAAGGGCTAGTCAGTAAAGGAGGAAATTTAATTTTTCCAAAATGAAGTGCGTAAAGATATTTGTCTTTCGCCCAACTATGAACTTTGAGTAGTGGAATCCTGTTAGTTACCTTCTCCTTTAACTCTTGGACCGCGTCAGAAATGGTCAGACGAAGGTTATTGGGTAGATACACCACCCTAAAATATTTCTGAAAAAGCTTGAATTTGCTTGATGTTAGTGGCCTTAAATTTGATTGTCTTGCCTTGAAAATGATCAAAAGCTGCAGTTAGTTCAGCTATCTTCCTATCAGAATCACCAACGAAAGTAACATAATATGACTGCCACCAAGTCTCAAACTCCTTGGTGCAGTAAAATGATGGCTAAAAAGGAGTAAAAGTAAGCATAGGTCTTCCTTTCTAGAGGTTGTTAATGTCTTCTTTTATAACTTCCCAAGGTTTATCAGAAATGATGTCGACCAGTAGCTCATGGGAGTTAAACAAATATTTAGGGACAAGTTGACAGAGCCCAAATTGTCGAGCTTCTAAGTTAGGTTGGTAGGCAACCAAGCCGGGATTCATGGTGAAAATCACGGAAGACAAAAATTGGGGAGTTAGAAAACGTATCCAGCATATTAAGGATCTCTTCTTGTCTTCATCCTTCATAGGTGGAAAAATTTTAGAAAGCCACTACAGGCCACTTTTCCCATCAGAAAATGGAGCCATGGAAGGTGTAAACTCGAATCTTGTCAACATGATCTTGAACAACAATTTGAAGACTTCAGGATTGAGAGAGGTTTTATCGATTGGGGTTAATGGAAGAAGAAACTACCAAACAACGTGAATTTGGTTTTGGGGAGATGTTATTTTCTGCTTTTGAAACGCTTAATGTCTTCAGAAAAAGTGGCATTCAGCCACAACTGTAGGAGCCAGAAAGGACCATGTACCAAAACGTGATTTTTCTTTGGATTTGTAGGGTCGAAATTTTTGATCTGATTGGAAACATCAGTCAAGGATGCATATAAGGAGGCCAAAATTAGTTGACCCAAAGCAACATTCTCACCTTTATGAAATTGGGTGGCAAGAAAAGAAAATTTCTTGGCCACTTGCATCGACCTAGATCAGAAAATAAAGCGGGAGATCCAAAGAGTCAAGAATGCCACATGTTCCTCGTCAATTATGGGGCCAGATTCTTGTTGGTGATGGTCAATAAAATTGTTGTATGTTGGGTTTTTACTTTCACCAACGTAGAACCTTATTGGCAGAGGGTCAACATCCATATGGTTAAACAGTATGCCATTTGGTTTTAAACCCGTAATGGCGGTAACGCCGAGCAAGGTGGGAGTGATCATACCACACTTGGTGTGGAATGTATTTGTCGACCCCTCCCAAAATAGGGTTGGCCATAACGAGAAAGTTCCAGCAATGTGTAAATATACATTTTATTCCATTTCTCTATCTTGTCGGTTTATAAACATGGCATCCAGGCACTGAACTTAGGGCAGTTCAGAGGAGGAGCGGTTCTGAAGTTCCTATCAATGTATTGAACAGAAATAGGGTTTGTAGAATGGATTATAGGTCTGGTTGTGGTGCTCGTAGGGAAAAAATCCACTCTATCATTTACATATATTTTAGAAGACATATCCACAGGACGAGGACCTAGAAAAGCTAGGGGTTTTTCTTCAAGAATGAAAGGAATAAGTACCTGAGATTTCCAGATTTTCGTTTTCTCCTCAGTAAACGGAGGTTCTGGTACATAGGTTTTGCCATCGATGAGACATAACTGAAGCTCCATGGCTGGAGAAGTAGTTATGTTGTCAGTGTTAGCCATTGAAGAAGATTTAAAGAAGGGTGAAGATGGTGAACAGTGGTGGTGTTTGGGATTTCTACGTTTTTCTGAAAGCAAGAGGTTGAAGAAAGCGTAAAGGAGAAAAGTAGAAGAATGAGGAAAGGGGGTATTTATAGCCTTTGAGGAAAAGAAAGAATAATGGAGAAAAAATATTTTGTGATTTCCTAAGTCAGAATCGTGTCAAGTCGAAGGACACATGTTGCGAGATTAAAGCGGGAGTGATGGGCCATGTCTGCCACTAAAAGTGCAATGGTGGTGAACAATAAATGATCACACGTCTCGAAATTGAAAGCGTGATACATTTCCATGATTACGTGACGTAACAGAAAAATTTGAATAGTAACATCCACTTTTTGAAGTAGCGGGAACAATTTAGGTGGATTCTGAGACCGACACTTCAAAGATACCATTATCTCATGTAAGTCGAAATTCGAAAATGGCATCTCTGGGGGGCATTTTGTTGCCTTGAAAAATCTCAAGGTATTCAAGCACGTGTATAAATCGAGGATATTATCATAAGCTAAGGGTGACTTTTTGAAATAAGGACCTTTAGAAATTGAGAGCAGAGTGTTTAAAAGTTTGGTTTTAGAAAAATAAAGAAACCAATTATTAAGGAGATATCAAACCATAATCTCGAAGTGGAGTTATGCCGACCAGAAAGAGAATATGTTAAAATATGTGGAAACTGGTCGAATCGACCAAGGCATGTAGAGCGAAGGAAATGGTCGAATTTGGTCTTGGCGACCATAGAAGATTTTGGACTTAGAAGAATTCTGTTGTTTTTCTTTTATCAAAGGGGAACATGTCAAAGCAAGCCAAAACTGGTTGATTTTAGTCAGAAGCGGGAAGATTCAAAAATAAAAATCTCCAAGCAGTTGCTAGTAGTTTATAACTCGTTTAAGCGCCAAATAGGTGGCAGCATCTGGTGAAGCGGTTGCCTTAGGATTCAAATGTCATCTGTCGATTATGTGTAGGCATTTACTTTTTAAATACTATAAATAAGTAGTTTCAATGTAATTTTTTTGTGTTCACTTGTATACTCAAATAACTTGCAAAAAATCTGTTCATTCTGAGCGTCAAGAAGCAAAGAGTTGAGAAGTGCTTGATGTACGTGGATCACGACTTTTATTCTAATGCAAAACCTTTATATTTCAGTCATTTCTTCTGAAACTTTTACTTGCATTTTATTTACTTTTCAGCAATCTCTTTGTATTTTCGTTTATGTTGATTCTCTTTTCGTTACAAGTTTCGAGTTAACAAAAGAGTCAGTTGACATGTACTTCGTTTAGAACAAGCAAGTTTGAAGTTCACAGCCTTCTGTCGGTCGCGAGTCACCATAGTTGGTCAAATCATATTGTGAGCAATCAGATTGTTAGTTTTTTCATTTAGGCTCTTTCCGTCGGTCACAAGTCACCAGCAAATCGAGTCTAATCATAGTGTGGAAAGTCGTTATACTTGTTCCCTTAGTCTTAGAAAACCCTTTCTTAGATAAGGATTTCGAAATAACTAGTATAATTTCAAAAACCTTAGCACATGTCTTAAGATCAACTAGTCAATCTTGCGAGTAACCCTTAATTTTAGGTTTTTGGGAGGACCAGCGGTTGTTTACCATTTTCCACAGTAAACAACTAGTTGAGAAAAAGGTCTATGTTCCATGATTTGGAACTTAAATCCATAAGGCATGGTGAATTGTGAGAACATATTTGTTCTGAAAGAAGTTGTGAAGAGTTAGAAGGAAACTCATCAAATTTAACAGTGTAACTTCTATATCCTATAGTTTATGATCTCAAATATCATAAGATGCTTTGGTCAGAAGTGTCTCTGATTAGATGGAAATCTTTAGGTTTTCCAGATTTTTGAGAATATCAAGTGTGTCTCTTAGTGAGTGTAGTGATTAACGTGTGTAACCTTTGGTTATCCTTAATCATCACACGATATCTAAGCTAGATCATAAACGTTATGCTAATTCTGGGATTTGATCTATCATGATTACCTTCATTAATTTCTCCTCATAATTATGTCATTTCTTTATTATTTTAAGTTATTCTTAAAAGATTCTCTCTCTGGAAACTTATATTCATTATTTATTTAAATAAATTTCTTTATATAAATGGTTTAAAATTTATTTTACTCCTTCATTCATTTCTTCTCACTCGTTTTAAGACCCTAAGCCCTAAAACCCTTATCTCTCAAAATCGTCAAGTGTTTTTTTTCTGCAAATCTTCATCTCTTCATCTTTCGTCATGATGACCATCGATAAACAAGAAGCCATTAAGTTTTCCCAAGAAATGGAACAAGCATTGAAGTCCAACACTTCTACAAGTGCTCCATCATTATCAGCTATTATTCCACCATCTTCATCATCTACTCCATCGTCATCAACACTTCCTCCTCCATCATCATCCTTTCCATCTTCCTTAACAGCTTTTGGGGAAAACATATCATGTATACGGCTCTTCAAGTGTATTGCAAATTAGATCCCAAAAGTTGTTTGTTCTGAAAGAACTTATGGAGGATTTTAAAAACCTAGCTGAAAAATAGGTGTGAAATTCAAGATCAATTAAGGGCCCAAGGGTGGGAACAGTACTTTAATAGGCTTCAAGGTCCTGTTTACGAGATTTGGTCAAAGAGTTTGGAAAATGGCTGATTGTGATGACTTCTTCATTGTCTCTGATGTGCTAGGATAAAGAATCATTATCACGGAGAAATCTATTGAAAAACTTCTAGGATTAAAGTTTCATCATGGAAAAAGAGTCTATGGACTGGATTCTATGTCAAAATCTTCCAAGAACTCCATCAATCCATGGCTGTTTAAAGAACACTTCGTTGTAAAGAAGAAGTAAAAAATCAAAGATCTCCAAAACACTCCTAGAGCATGGCTTAAAATCATCTAGAACTACGTTACCCCTAGGAGTCCATCTAGCTCATCTGATTATTTTAACATAAATCAGAATTTCATGTTGTACTATTTGATGACCAAGTAGAAGATAAATTTCCCTTAATTTTGTTCAATTATTTAAGGGACCCAATCAGAAAGACAAGGACTACAACACTTCCTATTAAGAAGATATCTACCTATATTCCTTGTGGACATCTTCTGACAGATATCTTTGTTGAAAGTGGCTTAATGAAATTCTTAGTTGTTGAAGCCAAATGTAGAAATGATCTATCATCAACACTTGGAGATCATTTTAATGTATACACTCTGAAGAACATGAAAATCATTGAAGAAGTCATTGTCGAGCCTGAAGTTATGTCTCATGATTATTACTTTTTAAAAATAAGTCCTATTTTGTATCCTCTCTTCTCAAATAAAGATCATGTATCAGCTGTTGCAAACTACGTAAGAATGATGGAAGCTGAAGGACATGATATATCCAGCTTTGACTACTCTCAACTACCTACTGAAGAAGTTGAATACTCAATCAGAAAAAGAAAGAAAATATCTAAATTCTCTGATCTTGAAAAGAAAAAGACCCAAATTCTAAATGACCTCATTATGGAGGAAGAGAATCACTCTAGTAAGTCAATCTCTAAACTTCTTATTCAATTCCTAAAACTATCAACGCCTCTTAATTCATTCCTATCAACCCTAGTTCGTCAATTTCCTTCAAAACACCTTCATTTTCATTACCACCATCTACATCACCATCCTTTAATATCTCTGCCTCAAACCCTCTCACAATGTCTATCCCATCTTCAGAATTTTCCTCTAATACAATTCCTTTAATTTCAACTACCTCTAATGTTCCTGCATCATTTTCAACTCCAATTCAACAATCCTCTTATCCCCCAACATCAACACACTCTGTAACTACTCCTATTTCATCAAACCCAATAATCACTTCCACTCCTCTCATTGTGTCATCTCTTCCAGAAAGTCATACTTCACCATCTCCTTGAATTCATTCCAACCTCAACTTTGCCTTCTTCAATAAAGAATGATCTCCACTTATTCAAAATACAGTCTATCCTGACCCTATTTCTCCCTCCAACAATGTCGAGTCTGAAATAATGTCATATGATAATTCTGAAATCTTTGAGATTCCTCTAACTGAACCAGAATCAATGTCTGAACTTATGGGACTCATTGAATATGTCCATCCTTCTAAACCTTCCTCCTCTGAATTACCACTGATAATTTATGAGAAACCAAGTCCCAAAACCTTGGCTGAGTGCATTAACATGTTTAGGGACAAGGAGTTGAAGAGGGTCATTAAGCTCAGTGAAGAAGCTAATGTTAATTCTCTATTATTTGAATTAGCAATATGTTTTGTAAAACTAATATAGTAGCAATTAGTTAGATAAATTTTGTAACTTGTAAGAGAAAGCAGGTGGAAGTTCTATTTGCCAAAGGAATATGTTAAGTTGAAATGTTTCAACATCTGGACAACATGCCGAAGAAGATGTTTTAACATGAAGTATTCAACATCATGCCTGCTAAACTAAAGTTTAAGATTTGGTTCTGATTTAATTATGCAGAATATTTGGAGAATATTATACATCATATATAGAGCATAATTACTGGTATATTTAAAGGTCTAGAAAATTCAAGGAGACTCAATCTAAAATCAAGGAAAACATTTACGAAACTAAGTGTTGAAGACCTTACTTGTAGCAGAAGTTTTCTGTAGTTTTTTACAGTTGATATGTTGTTATTTGAAGATCCAAATCCATTTAGGTATAGGTTATAAATAGAATCTTTGTAACCTAGGATTAGGAACAGCCGTGATTTATCATGATATAGTTTTTAGGGCCGAGTTTGTAACCATTCTCTAGGAGAAATGGTAGAGTGGACCTCCGGGTTGTGGGAAGGTCACCAAGTTTACCTCGAAGCCTCTAGGCAAGAGGAGTGTGGTTCTCACTCAGAAGCTATAAAGTAATGAGTTGAGTATTGTTCTTGGAGGAAACTTTGAAGCAGCTCCAAATATGTGTTATTAGCTTAGAGTCATGGTTGAGTATTTGCATAAAAGTGTGTCTTCTCATCATGGAAGTTTCTCTTCTACTTTTTTGTGTTTGGAGAGTTGTAGGTGAAGGGTCGTCGATGCAGTGGCTGAGGTGTTGACTACTAGACATCATTGTGATGATTGGAAGTGGGATGAGGATATTCCATATCTAAAGAGAACCTGGGTAGAAGGGTCACTGGGTAGTGATTAAGTGAGGGATTGTAAACGAGCGAGTTTAACTCTAAATTAATACTGCTGATAGTGGACTTTATTCCTGACTTGGTAGCCTCCAGGGTGTGATTGCACTGAACTGGGTGAACAATTATTGTGTGCAATTTACTTTTCAGTAACTACTTTAACTGTCTATATCTTGTTCATGTTGTTAATAACAGACTAGATATATCGATATGTTATTTGACATCTGGGAATGCTATTGGTATTAGAGCAGGCATCCTGGTCATTTTTTGGGTGAGATCCTAGGGAAGATATTTTCTGGTTCATGTGCAAGAAAGATATTTTTGCTGAGAAGTAGTATGGACTTGGTTAGCTCATGTGATTTTGAATGGTCCCTAGAAGTGGAGGATGGACTATTCGTGACAAAGGATGTGGGGACTTTGTTTTGAAGCTATCAAGAAAGCAGAGACTCACGTTATACCTGAAGCTTGGAAGAGTTTTTCAATTATTCCGCTGCATCTAAAGGAAAACTTTTGGTGTATCCTCTGAAGATGTATCTTGAGGATAATATTGACTGACTTATTAAAGTAGCCAAAGATACTTGAGGTTTGACCCAAGTCCACTCATAATGTTATTCTTCAATAAGTTGGTTAATGTGAGATCATAAGGAAGCAATTTATTTTTGCTCTCTACTCTGAAGGACCGACCATAGGTCTTTGTTGAAGGATCTCATGGTGCAGTTGTAACACGGTGGGAGAACCGACTTGTTTGTTTTGCATTTTATCACAGATATTGTGAATAACAAGAGTCTCCACTAACTTTTCTTTTATCCAATTAAGGGAAGGCGAAAAGAACAGAATGACCTTCGTTAGATTCGAGTAAGGGAGGCTATGAAAAGGAAGGTATTAGCACCTTTCCATCCGTAGTTATCTACGGCTCTTAATTTCTTAGCTCACTTTAAATTGCTTTTTGTGTGTGTGTTTGAAAAGATGTTTTTTGAAAAGGCATTTCACTTTGACTTCGTAATGATTCTCGCTGGAATGTATACGAAGTGTTTGGAAATGTTTTGTTTTGAGAAAGACTTTGTAATGATTCACGTTGGAATGTATACAAAGTGTTTTGAAAAGTTTTTGAAAAGTGTGAGGTGTAAAAAGTATTTTGATAGATTTGAGCAAGCAAAAGAGTCTTATTTACCTACTCAGAATGGTCGTTTCCATGTTATTTTGCTTTACTTTAGGGTAGCGCTATCCATACCATTAGTTGGTAGGTAACTCTATCCATTGGATGTGAAGGGACATCCGATGGTCATAGAAGGCAACATGTAGGGATATCTTAGCATATTCGTATGGACGATCATCACTTTTCATAACCAACAATCGAGGGACGAGATCATATATTCGTAGGCAACACTGAGGGTCATCGAGGGACTATGATCTTTGTATCGAAGGGACTATGATGATATGTTTGTAAGCGTCTTAGCTAAGATATCCGCACGTTCGAGGGACATGGCCATGTATTCGAAAGGCAACAAGAGAGGATACCCTAAGGTGTGAGGGGTAAAGAGTGTGTTTGTATTCGATATTTTATCTTGTGATTAAGGTTAGCTATGTTGATTGAATTAGTCTTGCCATACATGCCTAGTTACTAGCAGTTAATATATGTACAGAAAATAAATTGCGGAAAGTAAACCTTATACTATTACATGGCTTTGGGGCAAATACATAATATAAGAGTGCGGAAAGTAAACCCTAATTAAACTATTGCATCCCATGAGCAGATACATAATTTTGGAAAAAATGCGATAAATTAAAATCCTAACTATTACAACTTGGAAACAGATACATAATCGGAAAAATTATCAAGAGAAGGATTAAATTGAAATAAGAGGAAACGATGTTAGGAGAAAGATCTTTGTGTTAGTAGAAAAAAGTTTTAAAATTAGTAAAAAAAAAGTTTGAGATTAATAAAAAACCCTAATTACTAGCAAGAAAAAATATTTTTGTATTTTTTGTGGGTTGATTTTATTTAAGAAAATAAATTAAAGTTTAATTTATGGTTAATTAAACAATTGATTTAATAAAAGGAAAAAAAATAAAAGTTTTTGGTGTCAAAAATTAAATAAGTATTTTTAAAACCTAATTCTTAAAATAAAATATTTTTTGGATTTTTTGATGATATTTAGAAAATTATTTGAAAGGAAATTAAATAGAAAAGAAATTAGAAAATATGAAAAAATAGGTTAGTGTGAAAAATGGCAAAAATAAGGCGGGAGGCGCTGGGATTCAAACTCAGGTCCCCTGGGTGAGAGTTTCCACATGTTTGCCATCCGAGCTACATGCACTTGGTGTTAGTAAAACGAAACAGAATTATTAAATGATAAAACAAAATTTTAAAATATTCAAATTAGAAATAACGCGCGCAGGGGGGTTGTCTTCCTCGTTTTGAACACAAACTTTTACCTACGGTTTTTGTTCGTAGCTAAAGCCTATAGTGACGGCTTCGTTCGTCACTACAACACCTGCAAATTTCCAAAATTCACAATACACAATATAAATTTATATGGAAGGCATGGTTCGATTGCAAATTGTCCCCTGAACATGAATATGTCCCTGGTTTTGGCCAAATTTTCCAAGCTCAAGGAACCCTAATTTGAGGTTTAGAAACCCTAATAATGGCATAAGCTTGTACTTGCATCTAAACTCAAATTAACCGTACCCAAAATGCTTGCAAACATCATCACGATCAAGAATATGTAGTCAAATCATGTTTATGAAGCATAAATAACAGAAATCAAATTTGACATATGAGTATGCAAACCGTGATTCGAATTGAGTGATTCTGAAGGTCTGGATGCTTGGTGAATGGTTGGAATCGATCAGAGAATCACCAGGAAGATGTTGCAAGGATTGGAACGGCTTGAATTGAAGAAAAACTTTGGCTGCAAGTTGCTTGAGACACACGGTTTTTTGAGGTTTAGGTTAGAGTTCTTGGCTGCAAAAATTCATCCTCTAGGGTTTAGAAACCTTAAGGATGGATGTAGGTTAAGAATTGATGAGAAAATATATCTCATTCAATGAGAAAATATTTGATTTGTCAATCTCTTCAATTTGGATCAAATGCTTCCAATCTTGTACCAATCTCATGTCAATCATATATTTTCGAAATTTTGGCTATTTAATGATTATTTTGGACCTCAAGAATGTCAAATATTCCGCCTTGCATTAATTGATTTAATTTTGCTATTTTATTTTAATTAAATTTACTTTAAATGAATAAAAAATAAAAATAAATTAAATAAAAATCTAAGGGGCGTGGAATTGGGCTTGGAGGTTCTAATTGAGATTAGAAACAAGTTTGAATCAAGAAAAGTTAGGCCCATTTAGAAACAATTTGATTTTCTCAAGTATTTCTCTTCATGCACCTCCCCAAAAATGCTCAACTTGCACAATTTGTATCTTGCTCAATTTTCAACATTTTTGGGTGTTCTTGGACTTTTTAGAAAGCTCAAAATGTCCTATAAACACTAATTTTGGTTTCGTCTTCATTGAATTTTCCATGTTCATGAACACTTCTTTGCAAAAAGATGACTTTTTGTTAACTTTTAAAAGGACCTATAATGTTTTGATCCATAACTTCCAAATGAAGCAATTTTGGCTTAAGCTTGTGAGACATGAAGTTGTAGAGAATTGAATTCCCTTCAAAATGAGCTTTGGTGGAAAAATTTCTGATAAGGTATGTGAAAGTTATGTGTGGTCAAAGTTCTGTTGACTTTTGTCTGAAAAACCCTAATTTAGAAACTTTGACTTTTGATCAAATCTTGACTTTTCTTGAGGAATCATGGTCAAACCTTGATCAAATGATGAATATTACTTCAAAATATTGATGTTGATTAAAAATTATGAAGTTTGACTGTATGTTTACCACAATGGACTTTTTGTCCAATACAGATGATTTTCAATCATCTGAGCGATTAGATGAGAAAATTTGACTTGTATGGCTTGAAACTTGACATGGTGATCCCTTGAAGCATATGATGAGGTGTGATAACAATTTGAAGCATTGGAAATCAATTTTGACTTGAGATTAGCAAAACCCTAGTTTGGATTGATTGCTTAGGAGAGGGTTTGTTTGGTCCACCCTTGTGAAATCCTTGAGTATGGAGTTGTAAATTGTCTTGAGAAGTGGGGGGGACAAATTTTGGGGTATGATAGTTGCCCCTGTTCAATATTCTTGTACCAGAAGGGTTAGATTTGTATGCTTTCCTTTTGTGACCTGAAGGTAGAAGATTATTGAATACTCGAGTACACCTGAAAATTTGCACTCGTTGTTGTATGGAGTGGGATCGTTAGTTGATGATGCGCTGGAATGGGCTTATAGATGCCATTTGGAGAAGCTGATGCTGGAGAGTGAGTCGTACGCTAGACTCTATGTTCGTCTTTTGGATGAGAGAAAAATCGGAGATGGGATTAAAGATGCCATCCGGAGAAATGAAATTGTGTAGTCGGAGACGGGCTTAAAGATGTCATCCGAGGCGGTTGATAATAAGAGAGAGTTAGAATAAACCTTATCTTGGCTATTTCTGAGATGAATAGTTATCAACATGCGGATAGTTTTCCCATCTTGTTTTGGGTGTTAATCCATGATCTGTTGCCTGGAAATAATTCGTATGGTCGTTAAGATAGTTCTCCCGTCTTGCTTCGGGTATTAATCTTTGACCTTCCGTTTGGACAATAGCTTTTATCTGCTAGGGAAATAAAATCTTGACAGGATATGGTTAGTCCTATGCAGATTATGATGCATGCGAATGTATGACAATGTTATTATGATTTTTATGAATAATGTATGAATGTAGATGTTGTGGTATTTCAAAACATATCCATCTTGAAGAAGATATGAACGTTCTGCTAGAGATCTTTGATCTCTGCTTAGGGATGAAGTTGATGAAAACCCTGACTGGGGAATTAGAGAGATGTGAATTTCTCCAATGCACTATCTGACCAAGTTTCGAATCGGGATATTGCTTCTGTTGGGGAATGATAATCATTGAGAGATACTCGACTGAGGATGAATATCTTTTGTATAGACCTTGCTAGGGGACGATGTGATATGGAATAACCTGTTACTGATTGGAGACTGACGTAATTGGTTGATGTGTTAATACTCGGGGACCAATGTAACGTGATGTCTTGAGAATGTATATAAGTTTAATAGGATCAGCGCTCGGGGCTGACGTGATGGATGCAAGTTGGATCACTGCTCGGAGACTAATATGGTGAAGTTGATAGGATCACTGCTCGAGGACCAATGTGATGAAGTTGATAGGATCACTACTCGGGGACTAATATGATTACTTGATAATGTAGATAAGTTTGATAGGATCACTACTCAGGGGCGGGGCTGACGTGGTGAATGATGATAGGATCACTTCTTGGGGACTGACGTGATGAATGTAGAGGATCACTTCTCGGTGTGATGAAGTTGATAAGATCACTACTCGGGGACTAATGTGATGACTGTAGAGGATCACTGCTCGGGGACTAATGTGATGAAGTTGAAGTGTTTGAACACTGTTGGGATGAGATGATAATGTAATACTTTGTTGGAGAAAATTTGTCTTTGTAGGGAGAGCGATAGCTCGGTGGGGATTGTAGAGATGATCTTGTGGAGGTTTTTCTTGTGAAAGTCACTCTATGGGGATTGTATTGGTGACTTTAGTCGTCGTCTCAATTCCTAGAGCCTATAGTAATTACTATTTTTGTTCGGTTTTCATATGTTTGTGATTAGATGTTTATTATCAGATGCATATAATCATTCAAAGCAATCATTGGACTTTATGAAAACAAAACAATGAAATTTGGAACTGGAAAAGAGGAATTTGCATTAAATTTGAAAAATGGCATATAGTCAGGCAGTTTGTATACAAGAGACAAATATCCTAGTAAGAGAAAATTGTCAGAATAGTAAAAAGCTATGTGGAAACTGTAACGTCTGTATTTTTTAATTAATATTATATTATATTAATATTTTCGAGTTACCGATCGATATTTATTTTATGATTTAGAATATTTATATTAATTGATATATCTATTAATATATTTATGACGCCTGCTCGTCCGTAAAATATTATTCGATCCGATATTTAATTTCAAATTATTTTAATTGATTGAATTAATAATATTGGTAGATATTATTAGTCTGTTAATTTATAAGAATAGATGGGGGTGTGAGGATTAATTGTGTAGAAATGGGGTTTGCACCCTTGTTGCTAGTAAGAAACAACATATAAAACCACATTACCTCATTTTCTTTCCATTCTACAACCAAAGCCAAATAGAAGCATAGAAGCTTGGAGAGAAAAGAAAGGGTTTTGGGAGAAGAAGAGCAAGAGAAGAAGAAGAGGAAGAACATGAGCAAGCTTGAGGATTGGGTTTTGTAGAATCATCAAGAATCAACCAAGCTAGAGGTAAGGGGTTTGATTTCTTCATCTCATATAGTTAGGGTTTTGGTTGATATATTTTGGGGTTTAGGAAAAATGGATGGTTGTTTCATGAGTTTTGATTGAGTGTTAGTTGAAGTAAATTAGAGAGGTTGAATTAGGAGTATGGATTTGTAGGTATTTTATTTCTTGCTTGAAGTAACTAGAAGTATAGAATGAAGAAAATAAGAAAAATAGTAACTGTCAAAGTAAGAAAACCCAGAAAACTAAATGCAGAAAAATTAGAGAAGAAAGAGATGGAGGCCGTGGGGCAAGGGAGGCGCCACCTCCCATGTAGGGCACCTTCCTCCCTAAAGGCGCCGCCCTCCTTTGGTTCACTTGGGACGATTGTCCCACTTCCCTGTGTAGCACGCAATGAAAACTGGTTTGTTGTATTTTGGCTTTCTGTGGAAATTGTTCTATTTCTGCATAATTATGCAGGTTATTTCTTTTTCTTTTACTTTGTCCAAATCCATATACTACTAGTTAGTATGAATAAAATATAACTAGAGCATAAGTTAGCCGATTAAATTTAGAACCCGATTAGGTTCCGATTTTTCGATTCTGGTAAATTCGATGATGGAGCAAGTTGCTCCGAATTCAACGAAAATTGACGTGCTAGCTAAGTACGACGTGTAGAACGTAGTGGTGAGGTTAGTTTTTGGAAATTACGAGTTTTTACGAGACGGCCCGAAATAGGCCAATTTACGGTTAAATTGAATCAAATTACGTTTTAGTAGATTTAAGATACGTGTGGACAATCCGATTTCGATGTTGACAATTATGATTAATGTCGGTTATTAGGAATGGCTTTCGCGACGATTATAGATGTTTGACCATTTTTCCGTATTCGGAATTTAGTGAATGAATTAGCAATAATGTGGTGTGATTAAACATAATGTTTGCGGCGATGTATTTATTAATGGATACTTGATAATATGCGATGCGATGATATAAGTCCTTATACATAATGATGTGATGATTATATTGATGTTGTTAATAAATGCTTCCGATTTATGAATGCATGATTTTTGATGATGATGAATTATTGGTGATGTTTTGCATAATGCAATTATGATGCGATGATATATTTATCTTGATGTGGATAAATTGTGGCGATGTGGGCTTTATGCCAATTTTGATGAGCGATGATGATGTTTTTGTTGTGTTGTTTTATTGTCGAATCACATACATTGCATTGGCGACGATGGGCTTTTATGCCAAGCGACGAGGCTTTTATGCCAAGTGTTCCTAATTATGGACAAAGCGACGGGTACCACATGCATAACATAGTCGTGTCTCATGGAGTCGGTTATGTTTATGTTTGAGTTGTTTGGCGTTGGGTTTTTAATTGATTGACGATGATTGAATTGCGATAATATATGATGTTTTGTTTGGTGATGATCTTTATGATGAACATGAAATGAATATGATTTGATAATTTCATGATAATTATGCGATGAATATAAATGATGAGTTTTTCGATGATTTAACTTGATGAAATGTTTAATGCAAATATGATGTGATGATGTTTGTGACGATGGGCTTTTATGCCAAAAAGCGACGATGAGCTTTATCCAATTGTGATGATTTTAATGATGTTGCTTATGTTATTAGCATTGTTTGATGTTGTTGTTTATGATTTCGTGGTGATGAAAGTTTATGTGTTGTTGTGATGAATTATGCCGATGAGGTTATGGAGATAAAGTGTAGATTATACACATTAGAATGACGATTGAAGTAAGTGAATTTTGGATATGTGTTGGAATTGCACATTATTAATCTATACCCTTTATAATTCCGAAACTATATATATATTCTATCATGCCTTTAATTATATGTTTTAGAGTATCTCACCCTTTACTTGTTTCGCCGTTACCTTTATATTAGTAACGTGCAGGTTATGAAAACGGAGTTTTATAGCTGTTGTTAGTCGAGTCGGTGTCGCTCTGATACGTAGCACTCGGGGGGAATAATTATGTTGTCTTGTCGTTGTTCTTTTGTTGTTTTCCTTTTGTAAATAAGAATCATACTTCATGAAAACATGATTTGATAAGGAAGTTTAATTAAGAAGATGTTTTGACTTTTATGAATCAATTTATGATTTCCGACGATGCTATGTATCCGAGATTTATACTTTAAAGCAAACTGTTTAAAGTGATTTGGTTTTTGATGGTGTGATGCCTCAATATTGAAATTATGAAATTTTAATTTACTCTGATTTTTGCATATATAAACCTTGGGTAATATTGGGGTGTTACATTAATGGTATCAAAGCAGTCGGTCTGTCGCCGAGTTATTAATGTGTTTAACCTTTTGTATGCGTATATGTGTGTGGAACAATGTCGTATTTGCTTATTTCTTTTGTTTGTCCGCAGAGATGAGTTTGAAGTAAGTGGGGAGAAGTTTTACTTGGCGCGCTTGTGGCTTAGAGATGGAGCCTCGCGTGGTTACGCTTTGGTGACTTGAAGGGTAAGTTTGAAGATGCCGTTGTTGTTTGTAAAGATGGTTTATGTCACCATCATGATTGTCGATCGCCTATTGACAAATTGAGGAACCGATCATCCTTAATCTCTTGTTGATAGTAGTGGAATTGTGTTAGTTGGGATAGACTTGTCTTACCAACTTAATAGTGTATGAAGCGGACGAGTTGGCACAAGGTGGCATGGTTACCGAGTTGTGGACGAATTTGATTTTGGTGAGAAACAAGATTTTGGCAAGCGGACTTTGTTGTGATTCTTCCAAAGCATATGGTGGAGATGTGAGTGAAGTACCGCAGTAGTGCGAAGTGAAGTTTTGATGGATTTAGTTTCTGGAATTAGTTGTGATTCGAAGTATTCTTAAGGGATGTTTGCTTCTGAATTAGACTTGAAGAGTCAACTTGAGGATTGATTTGAGCAGAGTTGTTTATTCGAGCGGGTCACTGTGGTGTGCTACCGTTGTGTTGTTCAAGAAGAGCGAAGGTCGCTTAAGTTGATGTGTCGTTTTCAGACAAAGGAACGGAGTGGATATTGAGGACAAGTGTCTACTTTCGAGGATTGATGTTTGGATGAATCAGTCATTTGGAGTTTATGTGTTTAGTGAGATCGATGTGAAGTCTGGCTGCCTACGGGTTAGTGTGAAAGTTGGAGATGTTTAGACAATGCTTTTCAAGATAGTGTTTATTCCTGGCGAGTATTTGTTGATGTCACTAGTGTGACTAATGCGGCAGGTATGATTTTGGAATGTTCCGACAGTACTCTCATGAGTAGCTGTAGAGTTAGTTCGTGCTCATGGATATTATTTGGTTCACATAAAGTTAAGGAATTGTAGCAAGCATTCGAGCTTTGCGTTATCAGTAGGGAAGTTAGACCGGTGCATGTCGAGTATTCTAAAGATAGAGTTTTGAACTGTTGGACGTGAGTGCCTTGAGTAAACGACTTAGACGGTGATATTTTGGACAGTTCCGCGAAGATTTATTTTGCATCTTTTAAGAGACCTCAAGAGGTATTTCAGAGTTTAGAATTTATTTTGTTTTGGATGGTTAGCTTTGTGAGTTTGATGGAAGATCTTTTATAAGTTGGTATTGATCGTGGGTATTTTGACTCGAGATGGTTGAGTCGCTATTTGAACTTCGCAATGAGAAGCGAATTTGTTTGAGTCAGTGAAAAGTTTAGCGAATGCTTCGATTTTGGTCTTGTTTTGTACTAGGGAACCTTGTGTGGTATATTGTGATATTTCATTTTGGACTTAAGATGTATTTCGACAAAGAGTTGGAAAAGTGTATTACTACCTTGGAACGATTTGATTTTCATAAGGAATAATTGTCGGACGTGTGAGTTAGAGTTTGATCCAGTTGTGCTCATTGAAATTCTAAAGGTGCAGATGGTAACGACGAGAATATTGGAATTGTTGAAGACAATTCAAGTTTGCGTACGATCTATTAAGAGACTTCGTTTGTTGTTGAGTTAAGTAAGTTGATATCGCGGATAACCCAAGAATATATGAATTGTGATTTTATTATTTTGAAGAATGTTGCATGTTTGTTTTGGGACACTTGTTGAGATTAAGCTCAGAAGGTTATTAAGGATTTGTTCACTACTAACATATGGATTTCGTCGGATACTAATGGTCGCGGTGGATTATTAGATTACGACTAAGATAAGTCTTGACGGTAATAAATTTTGTGACAGTTTGGTAGCCACGGGTACCTTAGGATAATTGATGTGTTCTAAAAGAAAGTATTCTATTTGGGACTGAAGTCGGTCGCGACGGTGTTCTTGTTGGGTTCCATAGAAATTGATGTTATGGTTCTAAGTCCAACCTGTTTTGTAATTACAATAGTATGAGACGACGTTGATGAGTAGAGTTCTTGAGAGAGTGTTTTGGTTGAATTACCACTTTGGAAGATTGAAAATTATGAAGGTGTTTCGAATAAGAAGCCTGAGTATTGATTGTTGCGACCGTGCGAGGATGGCGATTACTTAATACAAATTTTGGGAATTGAATTGTTATAAGGGAAGACTTCGTTGAAGTCAAGTGTATACGTCGAAGTTTCACAAGTGAATGTTTGGACAATATTTGGAAAGGTCAAACTATGTCGTGTATTTTAGAGGATCAATGGACGTTGGTCAATCAAGAATGAATGGATGTTTTTTCGAGTAGATAAGGCTGATGTTGCAAGGTGTCCTGATGGGTGTACGCTTGGAACGTGTCTATTCTGAGTAATTGTGAAGTTGAGGATTAACCAAGTTGTTTTACGGTTGGCATCTTATGCGTACAAGTAAAGCAGCATGGTTTAGATATCGAGCATTGAATTTTTAGCGAGTATGCGAGATTGTCGGATTTGGACTAGTGTGTTATAGTCGCAAGTCGTCTGTATACGCCTTAGACTAAGTAGTGTATCGCAGTTCAGTTATGTTTGAGTAACTTGTTTTTGTTCAAGGGTTGTACGTTGGTGATCTACAAGGATGATGTGACCTTGTGATTTTCTAGAACGAAAGCGATAGCTGCAATTGTGATTTTTGAGTTCGTACTTATGCGTGATTGAAGGCATCTCTTTCGTGTTTGCATAGCAGGCGTGGTTTTATCCTTTTCTAATTGTTTCTGGTTTGGTTTGTATAACCATTTTATTGTTTTCGTTTTAGCGATGGTGTCGGTGTTGTGTCATAAGACTTTATGTTCCTATCTTTGGTGACTCGTTTCCGAGGTGTCGGTTCGAGTGTGTGACTAATTCCATGATTGAGACGTTAGGATGGTATCGATCTTGTTTGTTTAGTTCCTGAGTGAACCGGTGTGTCTGAGACTTGTTTAGTTGTTGAGTGTTATTTGGTTTTTGAGTGCATTGTATGGGCTCTGCATCTCGGCATGGTTGTTTTTGTTTTGACGTTGTGGTTAGGGAGATACCCTTGTGTTTGGTGTATTTTGTATGTTGTTTAATTGACGCGAGGATTGAGTGGACGAATGCGTAGGCATGTCCCGATTTGTTCATTTTGGTCGAAATTTCGAGGACGAAAAGTTTATAAGTAGGGGAGAGTTGTAATGCCCGTTTTAATTAATATTATATTATATTAATATTTTCGAGTTACCGATTGATATTTATTTTGCGACGAGAATATTTATATTAATTGATATATCTATTAATATATTTGGCGACGTTCCGTTCGGTCCGGTAAAATATTATTCGAATCCGATATTTAATTCCCCGAAATTATTTTAATTGATTGAATTAATAATATTGGTAGATATTATTAGTGTGTTAATTTATAAGAATAGATGGGGTGGAGGATTAATTGTGTAGAAATGGGTTTGCAATTTGTTGCTAGTAAGAAACAACATATAAAACCATATTTCCTCATTTTCATTCCATTCTACAACCAAAGCCAAATAGAAGCATAGAAGCTTGGAGAGAAAAGAAAGGGTTTTGGGAGAAGAAGAGCAAGAGAAGAAGAAGAGGAAGAACATGAGCAAGCTTGAGGATTGGGTTTGGTAAAATCATCAAGAATCAACCAAGCTAGAGGTAAGGGGTTTGATTTCTTCATCTCATATAGTTAGGGTTTTGGTTGATATATTTTGGGGTTTAGGAAAAATGGATGGTTGTTTCATGAGTTTTGATTGAGTGTTAGTTGAAGTAAATTAGAGAGGTTGAGTTAGGAGTATGGATTTGTAGGTATTTTATTGCTTGCTTGAAGTAACTAGAAGTATAGAATGAAGAAAATAAGAAAAAAAGTAACTGTCAAAGTAAGAAAACCCAGAAAACCAAATGCAGAAAAATTGGAGAAGAAAGAGATGGAGGCCGTGGGGCAAGGGAGGCGCCAACCTCCCATGTAGGGCGACCGTCCCTCCCCTAAAGGCGCCCGCCCCCCTCCTTTGGTTCACTTGGGACGAACATCCCACTTCCCTGTGTAGCACGCAATGAAAACTGGTTTGCTGTATTTTGGCTTTCTATGGAAATTAGTTCTGTTTCTGCATAATTGTGCATTTGCATAATTATGCAGGTTGTTTCTGTTTCTGCATAATTGTGCTTCTGCATAATTATGCAGGTTGTTTCTGTTTCTTTTACTTTGTCCAAATCCATATACTACTAGTTAGTATTAATAAAATATAACTAGAGCATAAGTTAGCCGATTAAATTTAGAACCCGATTAGGTTCCGATTTTTCGATTCTGGTAAATTCGATGATGGAGCAAGTTGCTCCGAATTCAACGAAAATTGACGTGCTAGCTAAGTACGACGTGTAGAACGTAGTGGTGAGGTTAGTTTTTGGAAATTACGAGTTTTTACGAGACGGCCCGAAATAGGCCAATTTACGGTTAAATTGAATCAAATTACGTTTTAGTAGATTTAAGATACGTGTGGACAATCCGATTTCGATGTTGACAATTATGATTAATGTCGGTTATTAGGAATGGCTTTCGCGACGATTATAGATGTTTGACCATTTTTCCGTATTCGGAATTTAGTGAATGAATTAGCAATAATGTGGTGTGATTAAACATAATGTTTGCGGCGATGTATTTATTAATGGATACTTGATAATATGCGATGCGATGATATAAGTCTTTGTACATAATGATGTGATGATTATTTGATGTTGTTAATAAATGCTTCCGATTTGTGAATGCATGATTTTTGATGATGATGAATTATTGGTGATGTTTTGCATAATGCAATTATGATGCGATGATATATTTATCTTGATGTGGATAAATGTATGGCGGGCTTTATGCCAATTTTGATGAGCGATGATGATGTTTTTGTTGTGTTGTTTTATTGTCGAGTCACATACATTGCATTGGCGATTTATGGGCTTTTATGCCAAGCGATTTAGGATTTTATGCCAAGTGTTCCTAATTATGGACAAAGCGACGGTACCACATGCATAATATAGTCGTGTCTCATGGAGTCGGTTATGTTTATGTTTGAGTTGTTTCGCTGGGTTTTAATTGATTGACGATGATTGAATTGCGATAATATATGATGTTTTGTTTGGTGATGATCTTTATGATGAACATGAAATGAATATGATTTGATAATTTCATGATAATTATGCGATGAATATAAATGATGAGTTTTTCGATGATTTAACTTGATGAAATGTTTAATGCAAATATGATGTGATGATGTTTGTGACGATGGGCTTTTATGCCAAAAAACGACGATGAGCTTTAGCCAATTGTGATTGTGATACGGTGAACTGACTTTGTAGTGTTTTGTATCGCAAATGTGCGGATAGCAAGAGTCGCCACCGACTTTTATTTTTATCCAATTAAGGGAAGGTAAAAGTACAGAAAAAGACCTTCGTTAGATTCTAAGTAAGGGAGAAGGTTATGAAAAGGGAAGGTATTAGCACCCCTTTCCATCCGTAGTTATCTACAGGCTCTTAGTTGCTCTAAATCACTTTAAAATTGTGCTTTCTGTGTGTTTGACAAAAAATATTTTGAAAAGGCATTTCGCTTTGACTTTGTAATGATTCATGTAGGAATGTATACAAAGTGTTTGGAAATGTTTCGTTTTGAAAAGTGTTTGAACTTTGACAAAGTGTGAGGTGTGAAAAATGTTTTGATAGAGCAAGCAACTAAAAGTCTTATTACCTACTCGTAATTGGTCGCTTTCGTATTGTTTACGCCCTTTAGAATAGCGTTATCCATACCATTGGTTGGTAGGTAACTCCATTCGCTGGATGTAAGAGGGATCAAGGACATCGGATGGTCATCGAAAGCAACTTGTAGGAAGTATCCTAGCACATTTGAAGGACTATCATCATTTTCGTAGGCGATAATCAAGGGTCAAGATCATGTATTCGGAGGCGACATCGTGGGTCTTATGATCTTGTATCGAAGGGACTATGATGATTTGTTTGAAGGCAACGGTGCTAGAATACCTCTACGCTCGAGGACATGACCAATTGAATCAGAAGGCAACGAGAGAATTACCCTAAGGTATGTGAAAAGAGTGTTGATTCGTATTTTATCTTGAAAATTAGTGGGCTATGTTCATTATTATCTTGCCATACACGCCTAGTTACTAGCAATTTATAGGTGCGGAAATTAAAATGCGGAATGTAAAGATGCGGAAAGATAAATGTCCCACGCTATTACATGGCTTTGGGCGATACATAATTTAAACTTACGGAAAATAAAACCTAATTTAAACTATTACATCACATGAGCAGTCATATTATTGGAAAATAAAACAGAAAAGAAAACCGTCTGAAACGGAATAACCTGTAAAAGAATGAGAAATCAGAAAATACGAGATGAATTGAACAAGAGAAAAAATGTTAGAAAAATTCAAATTTTTTAATGGGAAAAATATGACATGCTGGAAACAACATAAACATGCTAAAATAATTTTTTGGGATTTTTTGAATGCAATTTAATAATTAAAAACTAGTTAAAATTGATTTAAATGCAAAATTATGAATAAAAATAAATATGCATGCAAAATTATATTTTTTAATTTTATAAATTAAATAAAGGTTTTCTGGAAATAATGTAAAAAGAAAAATAATTTTTGATGATTTTTAATGCATGAAATAAAATTATGAAAAGAATTAAAATTGTATGAAAATATTAAATAAAATAGAAAAAATAGAAAAGTTTGTAAAAAGAGAGAAAAAACCAAATGGTCCTGGGGAGAATCGAACCAGACCTTGCTTTCAAAAATCCCACGCCTGCCACCGAACTAACGTGTTTCACTGCTTGGAACCGAGCGAATAAAAGAAGAACAAGTGTCGCTCCCTGATGCTCCAGATCACGCGCCAAGCTTCGTCTTCCTCAGTTTGAAATTTTGAAAACTCTGCGTCGGCCATTGTTCGACGCTACGTCCCTAGCAAAATCAAAAATCACACACAGATAATATAAATAAATTTTAAGAACATGGTTCGATTCCTGGGATCATTCCGAATGCATTGGTATAGGTCTCATGGTCCAATTTTTCCATTTAAGCAAAGCCCTAAACCGAGCTCAGAAACCCTAGCTATGGTATATCACGATTCAGGCCATGGAAATGCAATCAAAGTGCCCAGAAAGCTTGCAAACTCATCACTAACCACAAAAACAAACACAAAACATGTTAATAATGCATGAATAATAGAATACGATTTTGAAATTTTCAAGAACAAACCAAACTCGGATTTTCCGACCGATGGATTTGATGATGTGTGGTCCTGATCGACTCAAACAACCTAAGGAATGCAATGGAATTCTCAAAATCGATTGAAACCAAATGGATCGCTACTTTGCTTGTGTACCACGGTTTTGAGTTGCAATAAGGGTTCTTGAGCCAAAATTTCTACCCTAATTCGTGTGGTATGTATCATGCATATATAGTAGGATTCGAGTTGTTTTGGGAAAGAATTAATCAATAATCAATGCTAATCATATTTGATTTTGTACAAAATCAAATCTTCAAATTTTGATCAATTTTCAATCCAATCTTGCCATATCCATCCAAATTTGAAATTTGCTGGTCTTTATGAGTTGCTTGGATCTCAAGGAAGAAATAAAATCAAGTTTGTAATTAATTTTGATTTTATACTTTATTTTGAATTTAATTTGTATTTAAATGAATAAATTCCAAATTAAATAGAAAAATAAAATAAAATTCGTGGCATTGGGATTGGATATTCCTAATGATGTGAGGAATAAGTTTGATGAAGAAAAGTAGGCCCATTTGCAAAGTTTTTGATTTTAGAAGCATCTCTCTTGTGCACTCTTTCAAAATTGCCCAACTTGTGAATGGTGTATCTTGCTCAATTTTCCACATTTTTGAGTGTTCTTGGACTTTTGGAAAGCTCTAAGAGTCCTCTAACCAACCTTTTGGTCTTATCTCAATTGAGTTTCCATTCTCAATATATCTTCAAAACAAAATGTTGACTTTTGTTGACTTTGAAAATGACCTGTAATGTTTTGAGCTATACCTCTCAAATGAAGCATTTTTGAACATTCTTGTGAGACATGAAGTTGTAGAGAATTGAATTTCCTTCAAAACAAGAGGTGGTGGAAAATTTCTGAGAAAGTATGAAGAAGTTATGATCAACAAAGTTCAGCTTGACTTTTCATCTAAACCCTAATTTAGAAAGTTTGACTTTGAGCAAATCTTGAGTTTTCTTGATGAATCATGATCAACCCTTGATCAAATGATGAATGTAACTTCAAAATGAGGATGTTGACCAAAAATCATGAAGTTTGACCGTATGTTGACCATGTTGACTTTTTGTCCAATACAACCGATTTTCAACCATCCGAGCAATTGTCTCGAGCAATCTTGACTTGTAAGGCTTGAAACTTGACATGGAGAATCTTTGAAGCATATGAGGAGGCATGATGAACATTGAAGATGTTGGAAATCCAATTTGATCCGAGAATCACCAAACCCTAGTTGGGTTGATTGTCTAGAGAGAGTTTGTCCGATCAACTCGAGGAATCCTCGAGTATGGATGTATGGAATATCCCGAGAAGATGGAGGCAAATTTTGGGGTATGACAAATGCCCCTGCTCAATCTTCTTGTACCGAAGGTTAGATTGACACGCTTGTCTTCGGACCGAGGTAGAAGATGATTGAACACTTCTAGTACACCGAAAATTTGCACTCAGCCTGGTGGACGATGCGGAATGGGCTTACGATGCCATTTGGAGTGAGATATCGCTGGGGATGAGTCATATGCTAGAATCGAGGTTGTTGATAAGGAGAATTGACGGGATGGGCTTGAGATGCCATCCGAAAGGTCAATGCCGGGATGAGCGACGCCAGCTCGTAGACGCTTTCGAAGGAGCACGGAGATGGGCTTAAGATGCCATCCGGAGGGAGTCGATGTTAGACTCTTTGTGCTCATCTTGAATGAAGTTATTGGTTTGTATTGGTTTGTAACCAAATATGCAGCATTCCAAAAGTCGAGAACACCGATAAGTAGTCGAGATGGGCTTAAGATGCCATCCGTGCACGAAGTCGCATACCGACTGAAGGCTGCTGATATAAGAAGGATTCGTAATAGATCTTCGTGTTGATTACTCGAGGGAGGTAGTAGTTGGCAAATGTGGATATCTTCCCCTGCTGCATCGGTGTTGATCCATTGCCTGCTATCGAGGGATAACCAGGGCGGCTTTCGATAGTTTTCCCGGCCAGATTCGGCTTAATCTCGACCACCGTTGGAGGACAACTGGGGGGTCTTTCGATAGTTTTCGCCGATTTGGGGTTTAATTCCGACCCGTTGTCGGAGGACAACTAGTAAGGGCCTTTCAGATAGTTTTCCCCGATTCGGGCTTAACTCGACCACGTCGGAAGTGACTTTCCACTGCTTTGAAAAACAAGAGAAACTTTGATAGAATATTTGTTAGTCTTATGCAAAGTATGATGATGACAATGTGTATAAATGACATATGCATGAATTATGACTTTACGAGTAATGTATGAATGATAGATGTTGTGGTATTTCAAAACATATCCATCTTGAAGAAGATGTGGATGTTCCGCTGAGGATTTTGCCTTCCGCTGGGATCGAGTGTGAGAACCCCGCTAAGGAGAAGAAAGATATCCGATTCTCCTCGATGCACTATCCACCAAGTCTGGGCCTAGATATTGTTGAGAAGGTGAGATCGAGAAACTCGTTGTCGGAGATCGCATACATAGATCCCGCCGGGAGAGTCCGAGGAAGTCCGTTGGGATCTTGCATGTAGACCCTGTTGAAAAATTAGGAGGCGCCTAACGATTTTGAGGTAGATCTCATGAGCCGCTTGATGGTTGGCTGAGATCAATAGTCTGCTTGGAATCTCCGATCGGGAATAGAAGATGTAGATTCTTCTCCTGTACTATTCGACCAAGTCTCGAGTCCCGACATACCGCTGGAGAAAAGGGAATCATTGGGAGATATTCTCACGATAATAAAGACCTCATCGGGATGAAGTGTTATCGTTGAGACCGATGTAACATTGCTCACCTGAGTGGAATCATCGTCGGGGACTAACGATACCCACTGGGAAGGTTCAGAGGACATCACCGTGGGGATCATGCTCGGGGAATGCATTGGTGACTTTCGCCATCTCAAGTCCCGAGCTCCTAGCACTACTCAGATGTCACTCTTTCGTATGTTTGTGAAGAGATTCTTATTGTCAAATGCGATAGTCATTCAAAACAAACGTTGGACTTACAAACGACAACAACATAAATTGTAAAGAGAAAGGTTTATGCTTATTTGAAAGGTGGCGATGCTGCCAAGTAGTTTGTACACAAGAAAGGTAAAAGCTACGGAAACAATCTCGTTAAGTTCCAACTATTCTAGTACTCTATATATTTTGACTATCTCATCTCTTTCTTGTCGCAAGAGAAAGTGAGTAGACCGATCTTCGCCATTTGAATCTTGAATGCCGGAGTAGTCCTGAAGGTGTGGTCCGAAGAGACATAGTCGTGACGCTTTGAATCCCTATCTTTGCCTAGACCGCCTTTCGGTTTCTACCACCGATACCTTATTGCCCAAGCCGCTTTTCAGGTTTTCGATTGCCGTGTACATGTTTTGTATATATCCTTAACTTTGGCCCGAACCTTTTGGTTCGCCAGATGCCCTATTTTTGCCTAGGTCCGCCAACCTAGCGGGTCTCTTTTATGCGTAGTATTTTTGACTATGTCCGATTCACTGTGGTGTGGGAAGTTCACCATCCATGGTGCTAAGTATCATAGTCTGCCGAAAACACCGCTTGACTACAAACGGTCCCTCGAGTCGGGAGTCCATTTTCCCGGGATCACCTTGTGGGAGAATGATGCGCTGACTACTAGGTCACCAACTTGATAGACTATGTCGACCTTCTTGTTAAATGCCCGATCATTCGCTTTCGATAACTGTCCATGGCAATGGATCCAAGTCGCTTCTCATCAATCGTTAACTGACGAGGCGGTCTCGAACCCACCTGTTTTCATCTAACTCTCGCCCGAGGACTCTAGTCGAGGGTATCTCGAACCTCGATGGGTAGGACTGCCCATACTGCATAAGAGAGAAGGGGTTGCCTCATGATGTTCAGGTCAGAAAAGGAGCAACTATGAAGAGCAAATGGTAACATCTCATGCCAATCTTTGTAAGTCACCGTCATCTTCAGATAATCTTCTTAATGTTTTGTTGGCGGCTTCCACCGCGCTGCTCATCTTAGGCCGATATGGAGAAGAATGTGATGTTTGATCTTGAACCGCGTAGTTCGTTGATCATCTTATTGTTGAGATTAGAGTCGTTATCCGTGATAATCCTTTCTCAGAACGCCATACCGACTGATAAGGTTATGCTTGATGAAATGAGCCACAACATTCTTGGTAACAGATGCAAACGAGGTCGCTTTACCCACTTGGTAAAGTAATCGACCACAAGGATGAAACGATGTTGGAAGTCAGGCTTAATTTCTCCAATCATGTCAATGCCCCATTGCAAAAGGCCAAGGAGCTATTAAAACATTCAGAGGTACCGAGGTACGTGTACTTTGTCGGCATAAATCACTTGTGACAAGATCGAAGCGTGAAGGTGATAATCGCCTTCCATGGTGGACCAATAGTAACTCGCTCTCAAAATCTTCTTTGCTATTGTATGTCCGCCGGAGGAGTACTAAATGCGCCTTCGTAACTCTTCCATGATATTATTGCTTTTCCGATCTACATGGAGTAAGCACGCATCATGGTCTGGCTTGTATAAGATGCCGCTTGCCGAGGAAGAATTAGAAGCGAATCTCCTCATGAACTTCTTATCGCTGATGATGCCTCGCTGGATATTCCCCGAGTCTCAAGATACCTCTTCACGCCATAGTACCAAGGTTTCTTCTATGTCGTCAGAATAACATGCCGGTTCGCCAAACTTCTAATGATGATCCGAGCCTCTGTCCCATCCGATTTGAACATAGACGCATAGTAGCCAATGCCGTCCGCCAACCGATTCTTCTCGTGGAATGTGATCAAAAGTAATTTCTTCAAGTGTGGGATCAAACCGTAACATGCTCGATATGGAATGAGATTCGGATGTTTTGATCCCACTCGCTTAATCTAGCCGATCACTAAAGTCGAGTCTCCATACACTTGTAAGAACTCGACTTAGGTCAAGCGCCTTTAATTCCCATAATGCACGCTCAGATTCGCCATGTTGTTCGTGCAATCAAACAAAGTCCGGCGGTGAAAGGCGCAGGTGTCCCCTGCAGGGATGTAATGATGGCGCCAATGCCATTGCCAAGTGCGTTTGAGGCTCCATCAAAGACCATGGTCCATCGGATCCTTGTTCAGTCCTTCGTCGGGCCCGGTTCTTCGTAATCTATAACTAGTAAAACATCTTCATCTCGAAATTAACCGCATAGACTGGATAGTCATCTACGGCTTGATGAGCCAAATGATCGGCTACCACACTTCCTTTGATCGCTCGAGAAGTGTACCGATGTCGATTCGTCAAGATCATTTGCCATCTTGCTATTCTTCCGAGAGAGTCGCTCAAATATGTATTTTATTGATCCATCTTGAGATCAACAAGGTAGTGAGTCAACATATACTGCCTTAGTTTCATGAAGCAGCCCAAGTTGTTGCAAGTTTTCGAGTCATGAGTATCTTGTTTCACAACAAACTTTTGCTAAGGTAGTATATTGCATGCTCTTTTTCACTGCACATGTTTCCCCAACACACATCCCATTGAATTCTCTAGCACCGCTGTACATGATGAGAGGTCTTCCTTCGGCAAAGTGGCATCGTAATGGGAGGATTCTGAGGTACTCCTTGATTTTGTCAAAAGCGATCCGGCAATCGCTGCTCCATTCTACCACTTGATCCTTCTCAAGTAACTTGAAGATTGCTCAAGTAGCAGCGCTTAAATGTGCAATGAATCGCAATGTAGTTCAATCGGCCCAAGAAACCTCCGACTCTTCTCAATGGGAGCTCGCATCTCTGATAGCTTTAACCTTATGGATCAACTTCAATACCTTTACCATCGACAACAAACCCTAGGAGTTTCTGATCCGACCCAAAGGTGCACTTGTTAGGATTAAGTCTCAACCCGTACTTTAACCCGTCAAATAGTTTTGCAAATGATCAAGATGTTCTTCTTCGCCTGTGGATCGAGCTATCGCGTCGCCGACGACCTCTATCTCGTGGATGAATCATGTCATGAAATAATGTCACCATAGCATCGATAAGTGGCGCCCGCGTTTCATCCGAACGGCATAACCTTGTAGCAAAAGTCCTAACTGTAACGAAGTAGTCTTTTCCATGTCTTCAGAGCCATTTTAATCTGATTTTAACCGAGAAACCATCCATGAAAGAGAAAACTTTATGTCGAGCGGTGTTGTCAACCGTAACATCAATATGAGGAAGTGGGAAATCGCCTTTCTGGACTCGCTTTGTTCAGATCTCGTAATCCACACATTCGAACTTTGCCATCCTTCTTAGGTACGGTACTACGCTTGCAACCCATCGTGGATAAGAAGTAATAAACAAGAAACCGTGTTGAATCGTTTATAACTTCGCTTTGATTTTCTCCCATATCCAGACGATGCGATTTAACCTTCGTTTCACCGAGAAAACCTTCTTTCGTTGGCAATCGGTGTACCACAATATCAATGTCTAAACCTGCATGTCTTCGTATGACCAGCAAAACCTCAATATAGTCTCGTAGCATCCGAACCAATCTTTCTTTACTCGTTCTCAAAACCCCTTCCTATCTTGATCTCTTCTGCCTTCGTCAAGACTCAAATTCACAACCTCAACTTGTCACGGGCTGTATAACTCGCTCTTCTTCTGTGAGCAGCCCGCAGTTCTCCGGCACTTCACAATCTTCCTCACTCGCTCGGCTTGGTAGATCGGATTATCAAGTCATATTTAGCAATAGCATAGCTGTTATTAACGAGACTGAGTGATTCTCAGAATCACGGGTGTGTAAGAAACACATAGCTTTTGAAGGGTGATAAAGTAAAGAAAGAAAACACAATTGAATGCAAAAGTCCAACTAATTTATTGAATGAAAACGCAAACAATGTATAATAACCTCGCGAACGAGCCATGATGCCCCGGCAAGGCACTAGGCTTTCAAAGTTTATTGTTCAAACATAAAGAAATACGAAAAGCAAAACAAAACAAGAGCAATTATCCCGACTAAAGAGGTATGACGTCACTTTCCAACCGTCGAGCCTTATTGTCTGAGTTGGAAGATCCACCTGTCGATGTCGAATCATGTCGCCGCCTTTCTATAGCATGAATTCCACTGATGATGCGGAAAGGAAGTTACGCACGCTCGCGGCGTTGTCATACCCCGTATTTTCTCCATCTTCTCAAGAGATTTCATTCATCTATACTCAAGGATTCTCAAGAGTCGATCGACAAACCCTCTCCTAGGTAATCAACCCAAACTAGGTTTGCATCTCTCGGTCAAGATGGGCTCAACATCCCCAATGGTCTTCTATGCCTCCTCATATGCTTCAAAGATTCTCCATGCCAAGTTTCAAGCTTCACGTATCAAGTTTCCTGTATAATTGTCTTATGGTCGAAAATCAAATTGATTGACTAAAAAGTCAACTATGGTCAATATACAATCAAACTTCATAATTTTTGGTCAACATCCTATTTTAGTTACATTCATCATTTGATCAAGGATTGATCATGATTCATCAAAACTCAATATTTTCTCAAAAGTCAAACTTTCTAAATTGTGGTTTCTAGATGAAAGTCAATCAACTTTGACCGATCATAACTTTCATACTTTCTCGTAAATTTTTCCACCACCTCTTGTTTTGAAGGAAATTCAATTCTCAACAACTTCATGTCTCACAAGAATGTCCAAAAATGCTTCATTTGAGAGGTATAGCTCAAAACATTATGTGTCCTTTTCAAAGTTAACAAAAGTCAACTTTTGTTTTGAGGATATATTGAGAATGGAAACTCCAATTGAGATGAGACCAAAATGTTGGTTAGAGGACCTTAGAGCTTTCCAAAAGTCCAAGAACACTAAAATGAAAAATTGAGCAAGATACACTATTCTAAGTTGGGCAATTTTGGACAATTGACAAAAGGACATTTTGGTCAAAATGCAAAATTTTCCAAACGGCCTAAAATTTTGATCCAAACTTTTTCATGACATTATTCTTTGACCCATAAATGCTTGGCCATGGTGATTTTCTATTTTTATGATTTATCTTTGAATTTTATAACATTTAATTCAAAAATAAATTATATAAAATATGAAAATTAAGTATTTTCAAAAGGAATGGATTTATATCTTCCTTGAAGTCCAAGATAGCCCAATATCCTTACCAAATTGGCATGATCAAGCATTGAAGAGGAAATCAAATTTCTTCAAGAAAATTGATTTTATTTGAAAATTAATGCTCCAAATCAAATCTTTTTCACTCCTTTGCCATCCAAATTTTCTATAAATACCAAGCATCATAGCTACCACAAGGACGTAAAACCCTAGCTCAAGCCAAACCCTTATTCTGCAAAAATTTTCAAGAAACTTGAGAAAATCAATTTCAAAATCCAGTGCCAAATTTCGCCAAACATCATTCCATCGTGCTCAGAGAGTAAGCTCCGAAAGAATGCATTATTATGGATCAAACCATCCGTAATCGATGCATTACATACATACATGTTCAATTTTTCTTGATTTTGCATTTGATTATTCCGCTGTGTTGATCGATTCTAATGCTTTATCATGTTCATAAGATGCTTAGGTTCGATCCGTAATCACATTGCCTTGAAACGCCGAATCAGATATGCCATTACTAGTTTTTAGAATCGTGAGCTTCGAATCTCAAATTGCGGTGCCGATTCAAAGGAAATCGAGACCATATTGGATTCGGCAGACCCATTTAGGGGTGGTAGCCTTAATCAGCTTTTCAATTTACGTGATTGGTTGGGAAATCGAAAGAAGTCGAGAAGACGCATCGAGCTAGGTTCGGCCGTCACCACTGTTTGACCGGCGAGGGACGGCATGCAGATAACGCTCGATTCGCTTCTTCCACATGGACCCCACGCGCCGACTTTGATTTTCAATCATTCCCCGACGCGTCATCATTCTTGGCTTATTGTTTTCAACCACAACATCGGGACATGACACTTGGCTCAAGCAGTAAAGCGCCCTATTCCTTATTCCCCTCATGGCTCACGAGTTCGATCCTCTCCAAAGACCAGATTTGCATTTTCTTTTACAAACTTCAACTTTTCTAATATTTTTCCTACTTTTCTTTATTATTTAATATTTTGCATTATTTAATTTTTCATAATTTTATTTATGCATTTAAAAATCATCAAAAATTATTTTTATTTTTACATTATTTAGAAAATTTTATTTAATTTAATAAATTAAAAAATACAATTTGCATGCATATTTATTTTATTCATAATTTTGCATTTAAATCACTTTTAATTCATTTTAATTATTAAATTGTAATCCAAAAATCCTAAAAATTTATTTTAGTATATTTATATTATTCCAGTAATATTTTCTCATATAAAAATTTGCATTTTTATTAACATGTTTCTCTTTGTTCGATTCATATCGTATTTTCCGATTTCTCATTCCTTTACAGTTGATCCGATTCGACGATTCTTCTTTATCATTTTATTTTTCAATAATGTAACCGCTATGGGATGTAATAGTTTAAATTAGGACTTTATTTTCCAGATTTTAAAATTATGTATCTCGCCTCTAAAGCCATGTAATAGCGTAGGACATTTACCTTCCGCATTTTACATTCCGCATTTTAATTTCCGCACCTATAAATTTGCTAGTAACTAGGCGTGTATGGCAAGATAATAACGAATATAGCCTACTAATTTCAAGATAAATATTGAAATCAACACACTCTTTTCACACACGCACTTTTAGGGTAATTCTCTCGTTGTTTTCGAATTCAAAATGGTCATGTCCTCGAACGAGGTATTCTAGCACCGCTGTTTCCAAACAAATCATCATAGTCCTTTCGATACAAAGATCATAAGACCCACGATGTCGCCCGAATACATGATCTTGACTCGATTGTCGCCTATGAAAATGATGATAGTCCTTCGAATGTGCTAGATACTTCCTAAGTTGCCTTCTATGACCATCCGATGTCCTTCAATGTCCCGCTTACATCCAACGAATGGAGCTACCTACTAACTAATGGTATGGCTAGCTATTCTAAAGGAACTAGAAGTACGAAAACGACCAATTCGAGTGGGTAATAAGTCTTTAGTTGCTCAAACCAAATGCTTTTACACCACACACTCTTTTTCAAAGTTCAAACTCTTTTCAAAACGAACATTTCAACACTTGTATACACTCCTACATGAGTCATTACAGTCAAAGCGAATGCTTTTCAAAATGTTTAAACACACGTAAAGCGTAATTTTAAAAGGTGATCTAGAGTAACTAAGAGTCGTAGATAATCACGGATGGAAAGGGGTGCTAATACCTTCCCTTTCATAACCATTCTCCTAACTCGTAATCTAAACAAAGGTCTTTTTTCTACTTTTTACCTTCCTTAATTGATAAAAATAAAAGTCGGTGGCGATTTGCTATCCGCATTTGCTATACAAAATCCTACAAAGTCGGGCCACCGTGTTAACCGGGCGATTGCTGGGAGACACACCCAAAAGAGAGAATGCCTTAGGGATTTCTAGATAACTTTTATTGTCGTTTGACTTGCTTGCTTTATCTTTAAGGTTGCTTTTGGATATTTGTGGGGATCCTACACCGATCCGGTTTCCTTTAGGTAAGTAGCAATAGAATCATCGCCACCGCTAGACGATAACCAACGGGTCAACATGATGGCTACGTTAGTGTGACACTTCATTCCCGATACTTTCTCATTCCCAAGTTAAGGATATCATTGTCTTCTGGTGTCATCAAGCACTAACTAAACTTTTTAGAACCTTAATCGACCCATCTCGCTTATTAGAAGGTAGTGAGATGGCCTACGGTGTAGACCGAGGTTGGTTGATACCGATGCCACGCCATTGAGATCGACTTTGGGACATTTTCGTCGACTACCTGGTGGTCATCGATGAAATAAACGCCTACCAGAAAGATCAATGATGGAGATTCCTAGAATCTTTGCTATTATTAGGATGTGATGAACCAACTCAAACTTTGGTGGGGTAATGACCTATACCCCATGCAAGCCTTAAACCTAGGCTCATTGTGTGAATTGTTCAGTGTGCAATATGACATCATGACATCATTTGTATTATATCATTTCTAACTATTTTAAGGACCTAGGATTTATCTTGCTCGCTTTTGTGTGGTATTATGGCTTCTAGAAAGACTATCCTAATCAACTTCATGGGTATACCTTTCAACAAAGATTTGGTTTCGAGATTCCGACCATGCTCGCTCATCAAAAGACATGGTTATCTACTTGATTTGGTTATTCCGGTTTGAAGAAGATATGATGCATGTCCTATTCCGCTCTTCTCGATCCGAAACACTATTGCTTTACATTCTGATTATCGCTTGTTCCTACCTTGAAGAGTTCTTCTGTTACTTAGTGGCCTATTCTGACCAAATGCCATTCAACGTCTAGAAAAGGGTTCCAGTACGAAGACATTGCATCCGCCTTTTACATCTTAAGCGCCTTTATATCAAGCCAATGGAAACCAAGTTGGAGTTATGGTCTACTTCTTTCCAAGTTCTTAATTAAGAAAGCCCCGAGAATTCCCAGTTATGAGTTTCCATGCATTCAAGACACAGGCCTTGTAATCTATGGTTTGGTTCTATTCCCAACTCGATCAATTCATAGATGTCAACGCCAACTGTTATTTCTTGCCCAATCCCTGGGCTTCATTTACTTAGAGACATCCCATTCTCTCCACACTGTATTATCAAAAGACAAGGAACTCTCATGTGTTGCATACCGTTACTTTCAAGGTGGTTTATTTCGCACCTTCCTCCATCGCCAGGAATGAACAAAGGTGAGATGGTCTCAAAGGTTAATGTCACTCTCTCATTCGATATCCGTTGAGTCTTTTCTCTCAAAAAGACCTCACCTTCATATCGAGTGGAGGAATTCTAATGTACCACTACTTGGTATAAGGGAGGTATTATTACAACCCTTCTTTAGCTCTACGCCGCTTTGGTTTTTGCCCCAAGAGATGGTCCATAGATATGCTCTCCAAGATATCAGGTTCGATTACAATCTATGATCTCCGATTACCATTTAAGGTTCATACACGCTGGGGTATGGTGTTAAGATCGATACTAAGACTTTGGGGCACCAAAACTCCATTCCTTGGGAACCTTACTCAAATGGGTGAGAGCTCGAGCTCAAAACCTCATGATGCCATTCACGCCTTTCTACCAAGAATTATGGAAGTCTGTTATAGGTGACGACCCTTATACCGCTTCCTCCATCCCGACATGCCTATCGATTTTGAAGACTCAAGAGATCCGGATTCAACTCAAGAAGAAAGGATACCTGAGCTCAAGGTTATGCAAGTGAGAAGAAAGTGCTAGAGTCGACTCAAGCTACTTCACGGAGCGAAGCATCAACGCTCACCTCGGCACCAAGAGTAAGCTGCATGGGAGACTTGAGTTTTAGGATTTTTATGCTTTTCTTTTGTTATTGTTTTGAACTATCTTTTGTACTTAAAAGAAAAAGAATTAAGGAGAGTACTAATAAATGTTTGTTTCGTTTGTTTAACAAATTTAAATCTCTAAGGTCCTTGAAAATTGCATTGCATTCGCATAAACATTGCATATCATAAAGCATAACATTGCATCGCATGTACATTGAGATTGGTTTTTCTCATTTGCTCGCTTATTTATTTTAGTAGAAATGGTTCTTGAATGTCCGTCAAAGATCTTCAAGCTCAATGCCTGGGCCAGCAGTTTACTCAGCCTATCCAAGGCCAAGAAGATCTCGTTAAGGTCGGTCTCTCAACATGGGCAGTATCGCTACAAAGGTGGTCCTAAGAGGTCGTACCGGATGAGCTCTCGTAAGGAAGTGTCAAGACCGAACAAAGTAACAAGGGGATGGTGAAGGCAACAGCCCGAGCTTGAGAAGAACTATGATGATGGCAATATCATGAGGATGACAATACAAGCAACTTGAAGACCGTCTGAACGCTGCGGGAAAACTCAAGATGTCCGGGTCGAATTTTGATGATTCGAGTCTCGCTCTCCGTGTTGTGATTCCTCCCAAGTTCAAAGTTCCAACTTTGCTAAGTATGACTAAGCATGTCTTGCCCTAAGCTGCATTTGAAGTCTTATGTTCAAGATCAACTCACAATCGACGTGTAAAGTCAGGATGCATTATTTTCAAGAGAGTTTGTCCTAACTCGCTAGAGTGGTACCATCACCTAGAATGACCGTCAGATCCGTACTTGGAGTGGACTTGGCGTGATGCTTTCTAAAGACAATATGAGTAAATACGAATTGACACCCACTCGCATTGCAACTACAAAGCATGTCTATGGGTCGGATGAGAAGTTCATGAGTATGCTCGTAAGTGGAGAGATCTCAAAGGTAGTCTCACCCAATTCTTGTCCAATGTGGAGTTGGTTGATATGTTCATGGGGACACTAATGTGCCCATTCTTCAATCATCGATTGAAATTCTTCACCGATTCACCGAGTCGACATTGATGAATGTATTGAAGCCGGGTATCAAGAGCGAGATTCATGTAGAGACATCTTCAACGCCGCCA
>CM038794.1:81210457-81336068 GCA_021764765.1 Vicia sativa | reverse complement strand
GTAAGTTTGAGTAAGAATGCATATGTCATTGATCAAACCATCGAGGGGCCGATGCATATACATACATACATATTCAATTTTCTTGATTTTTGCATTTGATTATTCTGCGTGTTGATCGATTCTAATCTTTATCATGTTCATAAGATGCTTAGGGTTTGATCACGGGTGTCGTTGTTGGTTTTGAACGTCGATGGTATGTATTATGCCATTACTAGGTTTTAGAGCTTGAGCAGTCTCAATGCAGGCCGATTCAAAGGCGAGACCATTGGATTCATGATTGATTTAGGGGTTGGTAGCCTTAATCGACTTTAATTCACGTATTTTGCGGGTTAGAAATCGAGCAGCGGAGAAGGCGGCCGAAGCTAGGGCTCGGCGTCGTATTCAGTTTGACGGCGAGGATGGCGTGGCGAATGTAGGCGTTCGATTCGTCTCTCTTCCGGACCCCCGCGTGCTGACTTTGATTTTCAACTCATTCCTGACGCGTCATCATTCTTATGCCATTGTTTTCAACCTTTACAACATCAGATGACACTTGGCTCAGTGGTAAAGGAGCTTCCTATTCCCAGATTCCCCTCATGGTCACGAGTTCGATCCTCCCGGGCTGATTTGCATTTCTTTTACAAACTTCAACTTTCTAATATTTTCCTACTTTTCTTATTTATTTAATATTTTGCATTATTTAATTTCTTTTCATAATTTTATTTATGCATTTAAAAATCATCAAAAATTATTTTTATTTTTACATTATTTCTAGAAAACCTTTATTTAATTTAATAAATTAAAAAATACAATTTTGCATGCATATTTATTTTTATTCATAATTTTGCATTTAAATCACTTTTAATTCATTTTAATTATTAAATTGCATCAAAAATCCCAAAATTTATTTTAGCATATTTATATTATTCCAACGTAATAATTTTCTCATATAAAAATTTGCATTTTTCTAACATTTTCTCTTGTTCGATTCATATCGTATTTTCCGATTTCTCATTCCTTCTGAGTTGATCCGATTCGATGATTCTTTCTTTATCATTTATTTTTCAATAATGTAGCGTCTATGGGATGTAATAGTTTAAATTAGGACTTTATTTTCCGCATTTAAAATTATGTATACGCCCCAAAGCCATGTAATAGCGTGGGACATTTACCTTTCGTACTACATTCGCATTTAATTTCCGCACCCTATAAATTTCTAGTAACTAGGCGTGTATGGCAAGATAATATGAACATAGCCCACTAATTTGCAAGATAAAATACTTGAAATCAACACACTTTCTTTCACACACCCATAGGGTAATTCTCTCGTTGCCTTTCGAATTCAAAATGGTCATGTCCTCGAGCGTAGGGTATTCTAGCACCGTTGCCTTCAAACAAATCATCATAGTCCCTTCGATACAAGATCATAAGACCCACGATGTAGCCTCCGAATACATGATCTTGACCCTCGATTGCGCCTAGAAAATGATGATAGTCCCTTGAATGTGCTAGGATACTTCCTACAAGTTGCCTTCATGACCATCCGATGTCCCTCGAATGTCCCGCTTACATCCAGCGAATGGAGCTACTAACTAAGGTATGGCTAGCTATTCTAAAGGAGCGTGAAGTGCAACGACCAATTCGAGTGGGTAATAAGTCTTTTAGTTGCTTGCTCTAAACAAATGCTTTTCACACCACACACTCTTTTCAAAGTTCAAACTCTTTTCAAAGCAAACATTCGAACACTTTGTATACATTCCTACATGAGTCATTACAAAGTCAAAAGAAATGCTTTTCAAAACATTTTGTCAAACACACGAGCGCAATTTTAAAGGTGATCTAGAGCAACTAAGAGCCCGTGATAACTACGGATGGAAAGGGTGCTAATACCTTCCCTTTTCATAACCATTCTCCGAACTCGAGAATCTAAACGAAGGTCTTTTACGTACTTTTACCTTCCTAATTGGATAAAAATAAAAGTCGGTGGCGACTCTTGCTATCCGCACATTTGCGATACAAAATCACAAAGTCGGTTCACCGTGTTCTGAAGCGGCGACTCTGCTGAGGAGACACCTAAAGAAAGAATTAGGTTTCTAGATCACTTTTTGCTTCTGTTTGACTTGCTTGCTTTATCTTTAAGGGTTGCTTGGGTATTATATTTGTGGGGATCTACACCGGATCCGGGTTTCCTTTTAGTAGTAGCAATAAATCATCGCGACCGCTGAGCGTATACTAAGCGGTCAACATGATGGCTACGTTAGTGTGACACTTTGGATGTCTGATACTCTTCATTCCCAAGTTGAGGATAGTATTTGGCTTCGCGTGGTGTCATCAAGCACTAACTAAACTTTTAGAACCTTAATTGACCCATCTTGGCCATTAGAAGGTAGTGAGATGGCGGCTTTGAGTAATAGGGGGTTGGTTGATACTCGATGCTACGCTCATTGAGATCGGACTTTTGGGATATTTTCGATCGACCACTTGGTAGTCGTATTGAAATAGCGCCTCGAGAAAGATCAATGATGTGAGATTCCTAGAACCGGTTACTATTATAGGACGGATGAACCAACTCAAACTTTTGGTGGGGTAATCACCTATACCTCATGCAAGCCTTAAACCTAGGCTCATTGTGTGGTGTTTGTGTGTGCTAAACATGACATCATGACATCATTGCATTGCATATCATTTCTAACTATTTCAAGGACCTGAGTTTATCTTTGCTGTTTTGTAGGGATTATGGCTAGAACTATCGAATCAACTTCATGGGTATACCTTCTCGGCTCAAGATTTGGTTTGAAATTCCCGACCATGCTCAGTTCATCAAAGACATGGTTATCTACTTGATTTGGTTATCTCGGTTTTGAAGAAGATATGATGCATGTCTATTCAGTTCTTGATCGAAAACACCATTGCTTTACATTCAGTTATCGATTGGTTCCTACCTTGGAAGAGTTCTCTAAGCTAGGGATACCTATTCTTGACCAAATGCCATTCACGGTCTAGAAAAGGTTCCTAATCTGGAAGACATCGCATGCCCATCTGCTTTCGGACATTGAAGCCAATTGGGAAACTAGTGGAGTTAAGGGTTTACTTTCAAGTTCTTAATTAAGAAAGCGAGAATTCCTCAAAGTTATGAGTTTCCATGCATTCGAAGACATTGTGGCCTTGCTAATCTATGGTTTGGTTCTATTCACTAACTCGGATCAATTCATAGATGTCAGCGCCATCAAGTTGTTTCTTACCCGCGATCACATGCCTACTTTACAGAGACATCACCATTCTCTCCACACTCGTACTATCTAAAGACAAAGAACTCTCATGTGTTGTACCGTTACTTTCAAGGTGGTTTATTTGCACCTTCCTCCATCAGTTTTGAAGAATGAACAAAGGTTGAGATGGTCTCAAGGTTAATGTCACTCTCATTCGATATCCGTTGGAGTCTTTTCTCTCAAAAGGACTTCACTTCATTGGCGTTGTGGAGAATTCCTAATGTACCACTACTTGGTATAAGGGGAGGATTACCCAACCCTTCTCTAGCTCTACGTCGGTTTGGTTTTGCCGAAGAGATGGTCCACATGATATGCTTCTCCAAGATATTGTGTTCGATTACAATCACGATCTCGAGTGCAGAAGGTTCATACACGCTTGGGGCATGGTGAAGGCGATACCAAGACTTTGGGGCACAAAACTCCATTCCTTGGGAACCTTACCTCGAAATGGGTGAGAGCTCGAGCTCAAACCTCATGATGCCATTCACGCTGTTTCTACGGTAATTATGGAACTGTTGCTGGGTGGCGTACCTATCTGTTCTCCATCCCGCATGCCTCTGATTTTGAAGACTTGAAGAGATCTGGATTCAACTCAAGGAAGAAAGGGATACCTTTGAAGCTCGATTACTATGCAAGTGAGAAGAAAGTGCTAGAGTTGACCAAGCTACTTCACGAGGAAGCGAAACATCAACGCCTACCTCGGCACCGAGGAGCCATGGGAGACTTAGAGCTTTGGATTTTATGCTTTTCTTTTGTTATTGTTTTGAACTATCTTTTGTACTTAAAAGAAAAAGAATAATAAGAGAGTACTAATAAATGTTTGTTCTTGCTTGTTTAACAAATTTAAATCTCTAAGGTCCTTGAAAACATTGCATTGCATTATAAACATCGCATATCATAGCATAACATTGCATCAGGTACATTGGAGATTGGTTTTCTCATTTGCTCGCTATTTATTTTAGCGAAATGGCTCTTGAGCGATCGTCAAAGATCTTCAAGCTCGAGAATGCTCGGTTTCGCGAGATGTTTACCGCTTGGTCCAAGGCCAAGAAGATCGAAGAAGAAGGTTGTGGTCTCCTCAACATGGTGAAGCCTACTAAAGGTGGTCCTAAAGTTGATCGGATAGAGCTCTGAAGGAAGTGTCAAGGCGAACAAAGTAACAAGGGGATGGTGAAAGGCGGTCGGCCGAGCTTGAGAAGAACTATGATGATGGCCAATACTCGATGAGATGACAAATACAAACAACTTGAAGACCGTCGAATCTTTGTGGAAAACACGAAGATGTCGGGGCTGAATTTTGATGATTTGAGTCTCAGTCTACGGTGTTGTGATTCCTCCCAAGTTCAAAGTTCCAACTTTTGCTAAGTATGATGGCATGTCTTGCCCTAAGCGCATTTGAAGTCTTATGTTGAGAAGATCAATCCCCACTGATGACAGAAAGTTGTGGATGCATTATTTTCAAGAGGTTTGTCGGAACTCGATTGGAGTGGTACTATCGATAGAGAATGACCGTATCCGTACTGGGTGACTTGGCGTGTCTAAAGACAATGAGTACAATCTTTGAATTGACACCCATCGCATGCAACTACAAAGCATGTCTATGGGTCGTGATGAGAAGTTCAAGGGTATGCTCGAGTGGAGAGATCTAGCGGTGAGTTCAATACCCTTGTCCAATAGGGAGTTGGTTGATATGTTCATGGGGACACTAACGGGCCATTCTTCAATCATCGATTGGAAATTCTTGACCCGGATTCAAGGTTGATATTGACGGTATTGAAGTGGTATCAAGTGGAAAGATTCATGTAGAGACATCTTCAAATCTTTGCGAAGAGATCTTTTGGTGCTAAGAAAAACTTCTGTGTAGTCGGAAAAGCGAGCCAAGACCGACCGGCTCAATCTGTAGGGAGTTGTGATCTCAATCCTACATCAACACAACCTCGGTGAGACAGCGTAACGAGAGCAGCGCCAGGACGGTTCTGAAGATCAACATGCCATTATGTAAGCCTTGCAACACATGTTGAAAGCGGTGATTACCTTGAGGATCCTCCTCGAATGTCAATACCTCTTCTCCGAGATACAATCCTAATGTTAAGTGTGCTTACCATTCCAATAGCCCGGACATAGCACTGATGATTGTTGGGCTCACGAAGAACAAGATTCAAGATATGATTGAATCTAAGCGATTGAGTTTGATCCTCTGTTGAGACTCAGAATGTGATCAGCGCGCTATGCTAACCATGACAAGAGTTCCAATCTTTGTTGGTGGCGATACTTATGTTTCAACATAGATGACTTGACCATTCCTCGATGGTATTAAGAAGAATTTGTTGCAAGCGGTGTCAACCAGGATGCCGAGAGTCATTGGTGCCCATCCGCGCTGATGGTTGTGCTTGGTTGAGAAGGCGTGTTCGATGCATGATGGATAACCGTGAGATACTATTTACGAAACCACACGCGGGCTGTGTGAAGAAATGTCTAAGTTGAATTGACAATGCAACCAGCCTTACCACATGTGGGACACCTTGGGGCAGCCAAGTGGAAAGTACAATTACATGGTGAAGTACACTGATCCTGAGAGCTACAAAATTCCTATTGAAGATGTTAAAGCAACCGGATGGGGTGACGATTTCCCAGAAGGCCATGCTGATGTTAACACCATAAGGATTTCCTCTGCTGATCCTGTGCCTAGGGTGGCACCCCTCATCATTACTTCTCCAAGACCAGTTCCATATTCCTCTGACAAGGCTATCCCTTGGAATTATGGAGCTGATGTTTACTATCATAGCGTCAAGCAAGACCCCCCGACCATTGAAGATCTTACAATTGAAGCTACCATTCCTGACATTGACAACATCACCGGATCAAGTAAGGTGACAAGAACCGGAAGAGTTTTCTCTCCAGAAATGTCTCCTCCAAAAGACACTGCGACTCCATTTCGCATTCTAGCTATCAATCCATTCCCAAGCTAGAGGAAAGAACCCGTTGACTCATCACGCTCAACGAGAAGTACCAAAGGAAGTTCTTGAAGACACCTCCAAACAAGAAATGGAGAAATACAGAAGATTATCAAGAAGAGTGACTACAATGTTGTGGAGCAGTTGAGACGAGAACTCGTCCAAGATCTCCATGCTTGCTCTGCTCTTGTGCTACGAGGCTCGTGCTAGCCTTGGTGAAGTTTAGAAGAATGCTCATGTGCATGAACACTACTGTGACCGGTTGAAGTTTGTATTGCTAGCACGGCTGCCAACAACGGCCTGGCTTCTCGATCTTGATTTGACTCTGCGGAGGAAACACAACAAAGCCTTGCATCTCTGTGAATGCAAGGGCACTACATTGTCATGTTTTGGTGATACGGTTACGCTCTGAATATCCTTAGAAGGCGCTTTTGATCGACTTGATGTCGGGTTTGGTTACGAGACCCGTGACATAATTGTGAGAGCTTTTGATGGTTCTAAGCGCGGTGCTTGGAGAGCTCACTCTGCTGTTAAGTCGGTTCCCGGACTTTTGACTCCTACTTTCTTTGTCATGGACATCCGTCCGACTTATTCTTACCTACTCGGGCCCTTGGATACATGGGGCGGTATTACCTCTACCTTGCATCGGAAACTAAGTACCGGTGAAAGGAAGGTTGTCACGGTATGTGGTGAAGAAGAGTATATGTCGGTCATCTGGTCATTCCGATACCTCGAGATGGAAGGTGAATTCTTTGACTCCTGTCAAGCTTTTGAAATAATCCCCAGTCATGACATCGACTCTCCATCCTCTTGAAGTTACACAGTTCCACCTAGGATGGCCTCGTTGAAAGATGCTCAAGGCTTGTTGAAGAAGGTAGTACTATTTGGGGACAGCTCCTGATCTTCCTTTCAAATTTGACAAAGGCTGGTTTAGGCTTCACTATCAAGGTCGGAAGATGATACCCGCATGACGTGCGGCCAACTTCCTTTCGCATCGGCTAGAGTGGAATCGATGCTATAGAAGGCGGCGACAACGACTTGACATCAGTGGATCTTCCCTCCGGATCATGGGCTCGGCAATTGGAAGGCTGAAGGCGTCATACCAATCTCCTTTAGTCGGGGAGTAATTGCTCTTGTTTTGTTTTGCTTTTCATATTTCTTTATGTTTTGGACAATAAACTTTGAAAGCCTAGTGCCTTGGGGCATCATGGCTCGTTGCGAGGGTTATTATCATCGTTTGCGTATTTTCATTCAATAAATTCGTTGGACTTTTGCATTCAATTGTTTGTTTTCTTTCTTTTATTTTATCACCCCTTCAAAAAGCTATGTGTTCTTACACACACCCGTGATACACACGAGAATCACTCAATCTCGTTAATAACAGGTATGCTATTGCTAAATATGACTTGATAATCCGATCTACCAAGCCGAAGGCGAAGGTGAGGAAGATTGTGAAGTGCGAGGAGAACTTGCGGTACTACTGACAGAAAGAGCGAGTTATCTGACCACACGAAGACAAGTTGAGGTTGTGAATTTGGAGCTTGACGAAGGCAGAAAGAGATCAAGATAGGAGGCGGGTCTTGAGAGCAGTGTTAAAGAAAGGTTGGTTCGGATGCTACGAGACTATATTGAGGTTTTGCTTGGTCATACGAAGACATGCAGGTTTAGACATTGATATTGTGGTGCACGATTGCGACAAAAGAAGGTTTTCTCGGTGAAGCAAGGTTAAATGCATGCGTCTGAGATGTCGGAGAAAATCAAAGCGAGTTATGAAACAGTTCAACGCGGTTTCTTAGCTGTCACCTCTTATCCAGTGGGTTGCAAATGTGGTACCCGTACCTAAAAAGGATGGCAAAATGCGAATGTGTGTGGATGAGATCGAACAAAGCAAGTCAAAAGGCGATTTTCCACTCCCTCATATTGATGTTACGGTTGACAACACCGCTCGGCATAAGGTTTTCTCCTTCATGGATGGTTTCTCCGGTTACAATCGAGATCAAAATGGCTCCGAAGACATGGAAGACTACTTTTGTTACATTGGGGTACTACGCTAGGGTTATGCCGTTTGGATTTGAAACGCGGCGCCACTTATCGGTGCTATGGTGACATTGTTTCATGACATGATTCATCACGAGATAGAGGTCTCGTCGGCGACATGATAGCTCGATCACGGTGAAGAAGAACATCTAGATCATTTGCGAAACGTTCGAAGGTTGAAGAAATCAGTTGAGACTTAATCCCAACAAGTGCACCTTTGAGTCGGATCCGGAAAACTCTTAGGGTTTGTTGTCGATGTAAAGGTATTGAGGTTGACCCGCCAGGTTAAAGCTATTCAAGAGATGCGGCTACTTGCGAAGGGTCGAGAGGTTTCTTGGGCGACTAAACTACATTGCGAGTTCATTGCACACGGCTACTTGTGAGCCAATCTTCAAGTTACTAAAGAAAGATCAAGTAGTGGAATGGAATGGCGATTGCCAGATCGCTTTTGACAAAATCAGGTACCTACGAAACCTCCCATCTTGATGCCACGCGAAGACCTCTTATCATGTACTTGATGTTAGAAAATTCAATGGGGTGTGTGTTGGGGCAACATGGCGAGTGCAGTCGAAAAGAGCATGCAATATACTACCTTAGCAAAAGTTTACCGGTGTGAAACAAGATACTCACAGCTTGAGAAAACTTGCAGCGCTGCTTGGGTGCGCTCGCCGACTAAGGCAGTATATGTTGACTCACACTACCTTGTTGATTTCAAGATGGATCCAATAAAATACATATTTGAAAACCAGCTCTCTCGGGAAGAATAGCAAGATGGCAAATGATCTTGACCGAATATGACATCCGTACACTTCTCGACGATCAAAGGAAGTGTAGTAGCGATCATTTGGCTCATCAGCCGTAGATGACTATCGATCTATGCGTTCAATTTCAGGCGAAGATGTTTTACTAGTCATGTTGCGAAGAACCGGGACGGACGAAGGACACGAACAAGGATCCCGATGGACCATGGTCTTTGATGGAGCCTCAAGCATGGCAATGGCATTGGTGCCATCATTACATCCCTACGAGGGACATACTCCTTTCACGCCGGATTATGTTTGATTGCACTAACAACATGGCGAATCTGAAGCATGCATCATGGGTATTAAAGCTGCTATTGACTTAAGAATCAAGTTCTTACAAGTGTATGGAGACTCGACTTTAGTGATCGGTCGGATAAAGGCGAGTGGGATACGAAGCATCGAATCTCATTCGTATCGAGCATGTTACGAGTTTGATCCCTACTTGAAGAGATTACTTTTGATCACATTCCACGAGAAGAGAATCGGTTGGCGGGCGCATTAGCTACTATGTCGTCTATGTTCAAGGTCGATGGGACAACGAGGCTCCCGGATCATCATTGAGAAGTTGAAGAACCGGCTTATTGTTATGAGCTTGATGCGAGAAGAAACCTTGGTATTATGGCGTGAAGAGTATCTTGAGACTCGGGAATATCCATGAGGCATCATTAATGATAAAAGTTCATGAAGATTTGCATCAAATTCTTCCTCAACAGCGACATCTTATACAAGCGCAACCACGACTTGTGCTTACTCGTGTGAGACGAGAAAACGCAATGCGTATCATGGAAGAGTTACGAAGGCGCATTTGGTACCCTCCGGTGGACATACCATGGCTAAGAAGATTTTGAGCAGGTTACTATTGGTCCACCATGGGGCGATTGTCACCGCTATGCTCGATCTTGTCACAAATGCGGTTATGCGGACAAAGTACGTGCCTCGGTACCTCTGAATGTTTAACTTCTCCTTGGCCTTTTGCAATGTGGGCATTGACATGATTGGAGAAATTAAGCCTGACTTCCAATGGACATCGTTTCATCCTTGTGGCAATTGATTACTTTACCAAGTGGGTAGAAGCGACCTCGTTAGCATCACATTACCAAGAATGTTGTGGCTCGATTCATCAAGCATAATCTTATCATCGGTATGGCACTCCCGAAAGTTATCACGGATAACGGCAATCTCAACAACAAGATGATCACGAACTGCCGGTTCAAGATCAAACATCACAACTCTTCTCCTTATCGGCCTAAGATGAATGGCGCGATGGAAGCCGCCAACAAGAACATTAAGAAGATTATCAGAAAATGCGGTGACTTACAAAGATTGGCATGAGATGTTACCATTTGCTCTTCATGGTTATCGCTTTCTGATCGCGAACATCCGCAGGCGACTCCTTCTCTCTGTCGGTATGGAAGCGTCTTACCCATCGAGGTTGAGATACCCTCAACGAGTCCTCCAGGAGGCGAGTTGGCGAAGCGATTGGGTCGGACTCGCCTTGACCATTAACTTGATTGATGAGAAGCGACTCGCGTCCATCGCCATGGACAGTTATCGAAGCGAATGATCGAGCATTTAACAAGAAGGTCAAGCACCGAGTCTACCAAGTCGGTGATCTAGTAGTCAAGCGCATCATTCTTCCACAAGGTGATCCGAGGGCAAATGGACTCCCACCTATGAGGACCATTTGTAGTCAAAGCAGTATTTTTCGGCGACTATGATACTAGCACCATGGATGGTGAAGACTTCCACCACATGAGGACATAGTCAAAAATACTACGCATAAGACCCGCTAGGTCGGTGACCTAGGCAAAATAAGGGCATCTGGCGAACCAAAGGTTCGGGCAAAGTTAAGGATATATAAAAACATGTACACCGGCAAGTCGAAAACACAGAAAAGGGCTTGGGCAAAAGGGTATCGGTGGGCGAAAACCGAAAAGGCGGTGTAGCAAAGTTAGGGATTTAAGCGTCGACTATGTCTTTCGGATCACACCTTCGAGACTACTATCGGCATTCAAGATTCAAATGGCGAAGATAAGTCTACTCACTTTCTCTTGACAGCAAGGAGATGAGATAGTTGAAATATATGAGTACTAGCATAGTTGGAACTTAACGAGATTGTTTCCATAGCTTTTACCTTTCTTGTGTACAAACTACTTGGCCATCGCCACATTTCAAATAATACAAGTTTCTTTCTCTTTACAATTTCACTATTTGTTGTTTGCATAAAGTCCAACATTTTCTTTGAATGATTATATGCATTATGACAATAAAATCTATTCACAAACATATGAAAAGTGAACAACAAAAGTAATTACTACGAGGCTCTAGGAATTGAGATGACGAATGTCACCAAATGTTCCCTGCAAGTACAATCCCCCAGAGATGTCACTCATTACAAACCTTCCCATGGGTACATTTTCTCCACTAGTCCAGACATCGAGCTCCATCACGTTGGTCCCCGGTGATTCCACTCAACTAAACCATGTTACATCGGTTCCAAGCATTAACATTCATCAACAAGAGTATTTATCCCGGCGGATATCTCGAGTCCTTTCCCTTTTCCCCGGCGGTATCGGACGAAACTTGGTCGGATAGTGCATCGGAAAAGCTTCATCTTCATCCCCGGCCGGAGATTACAACGGGCTCTGACTCTTCAACCGGTCTCCGGCTACTATCAAATGCTCTCCGGTGAGATCTACACCCAGAATCCCAGTGGGCGCCTTCTAAATTTCCTCGCGGGATCTCATACAAGGTCCCCTAACGGATCGCCTCCCGAGTTCTCCTCGGCGGGGTCTATATGAGATCTCCAACAACGAGCCTCTCAAATCTCTACCTTCCTCAACAATATCTAGGCCCAAGACTTGGTCGGATAGTGCATCGGAGGAATCTAGGATATCTTTCTTCTCCTTCAAAGCGGGGTTCTCACCTACTCGATTCCCCAGCGAGTGAAATCCTCAAGCAGAATATCCGCATCTTCTTCAAGATGGATATGTTTTGAAATACCACAACATCTATCATTCATACATTACTCATAAAGTCATAATTCATGCATATGTCATTCATATACCTTTCATGCATCATACTTTGCATAAAACTAACAATATTCTATCAAAGTTCCTCTTGTTTTCTCAAAGCAGTATTGATCATAAAGCGAGGTCGAGGATTAAGCCCGAATCGCGGAAAACTATCGAAAGGCCGCCCTTGGTTGTCCTCGACGGAGGTCCAGTTAAGCCCAATCGACGGAAAACTATCTGAAAGACCGCCCTTGGTTGTCCTCCGACCGGTCGAGGATTAAGCCCGAATCGGCGGAAAACTATCGAAACCGCCCTTGGTTGTCCTCCGACGGTGGTCCGGGATTAAGCCCGATCGGCGGAAAACTATCGAAGAAAGCCCTTGGTTGTCCTCCGACGACTAGTCAAGATTAAGCCTCGGCGGAAAACTATCGAAGACGCCTCAGTTTATCCTCCGATAACGAAATGGATCAACACCGATGCTGGCAGGGAAGATATCCCATTTTCCAACTATTATTTCCCTCGAGTAATCGGCACGAAGAGTTACGATTCCTTATTATCAACGACAACTACGAGTCTAAGCGTCGACTCGGTTGCCTTGGATGGCATCTTAAGCCCATCTCCGACTATTTGTCAACGATGCTTCACTTCGAGAATCTGCATATGGTTAAAAATCAATGCAAACCAATAACTTCATTCAAAAAATGAACACTAAGTCTAACGTCGACTCCTTCGGATGGCATCTTAAGCCCATCTCCATGCTCCTCTCTTTTCGAGCGTCTGAGCCTAGCGTGCGGCTCACTTTCAGAAATCCCCTATCAATAATCTAAGTCTAACGTATGACTCATGCCCCTTCTCCAAATGGCATCGTAAGCCCATTCCGCATCATCGACCAACCGCGAGTGCAAATTTTCGGTGTACTCGGTGTTCAATCATCTTCTACCTCTGGTCACGAAGACAAGCGTGTCAATCTAACCCTCCGGTACAAGAAGATTGAGCAGGGGCAGTATCATACCCAAAATTTGCCCTCCATCTTCTCAAGAGATTTCATACATCTATACTCAGTTCCTCGAGTTGATCGGACAAACTCTCTCCTAGGCAATCAACCCAAACTAGGGTTTGGTATCTCTCAGTCAAGATGGGCTTCCAACATCTCAATGTCTTCATGCCTCCTCATATGCTTCAAAGATTCTCCATGTCAAGTTTCAAGCTTCACGGTCAAGTTTCCTCGGACAATTGCTCGGATGGTTGAAAATCGGTTGTATTGGACAAAAGTCAACTATGGTCAACATACAGTCAAACTTCATAATTTTGGTCAACATCCTCATTTTGAAGTTACATTCATCATTTGATCAAGGATTGATCATGATTCATCAAGAAAACTCAAGATTTGCTCAAAGTCAAACTTTCTAAATTAGGGTTTCTAGATGAAAAGTCAAGCGAACTTTGTGATCATAACTTTCTCATACTTTCTCGAAAATTTTCCACCACCTCTTGTTTTGAAGGAAATTAAATTCTCTACAACTTCATGTCTCACAAGAATGTCCAAAAATGCTTCATTTGAGAGGTATAGCTCAAAACATTAGAGGTCATTTTCAAAGTCAACAAAAGTCAACTTTTATTTTGAAGATATATTGAGCATGGAAACTCAATTGAGATGAGACCAAAAAGGTTGGTTAGAGGACTCTTAGAGCTTTCCAAAAGTCCAAGAACACTCAAAAATGTGAAAAATTGAGCAAGATACACTATTCGAGGAAGTTGGGCAATTTTGGACAATTGCACAAAAGGACATTTTGGTCAAAATGCAAAATTTTCCAAATGGGCCTAAAATCTTTTGATCCAAACTTGTTCATGACATTATTCTTGACCCATAAATGCTTGCCATGGTAATTTTCTATTTTATGATTTATCTTTGAATTTTATAACATTTAATTCAAAATAAATTATATAAAATATGAAAATTAAATTTTTCAAAGGAATGGATTTATATCTTCCTTGAAGTCCAAGATAGCCCAATATCCTTACCAAATTCGTGCATGATCAAGCATTAAGAGAAATCAAATTTCCTTCAAGAAAATTGATTTTATTTGAAAAAAATTGAATGCTCCAAACAAATCTTTTTCACTCCTTTGCCATCCAAATTTTCTCTATAAATACCAAGCATCCTTGACCACAAGGGACGAAACCCTAGCTCAAGCCAAACCCTTATTCTTGCAAAAATTTTCCAAAACTTGAGAAAATCAATTTCAAAATCCGAACTTTCAGCCTCAACATCATTCCATCGTGCTCGGAGGTAAGTTTGAGTAAGAATGCATTATTGTCATTGATCAAACCATCGAATCGATGCATATACATACAAACATGTTCAATTTTTCTTGATTTTGCATTTGATTATACTTGTGTTGATCGATTCTAATGCTTTTATCATGTTCATAAGATGCTTAGGGTTTGATACGGGCAATCGTTATTGGTTTTGAGCGTCGAAATTGTATATGCCATTACTGGTTTTTAGAGCTGTGAGCTTGAATCTCAAATTGCGAGCCGATTCAAGAGATCTGAGACCACCATTGGATTCGAGACCCGATTTGGGGGTAGCCTTAATCGACTTTAATTCGTATTTTGCGAGTTAGGAAATCGGCGGTGGAGAAGACGGCCGGAGCTAGGGCTCGGCGTCACTTCAGGTTGGCCGGCGAGGATGGCGTGGCAGGATAACGCGTTCTGATTCGCTCTCTCTTTCCACATGGACCCTACGCGTGCTGACTTTGATTTTCAACTCATTCCTGGCGCGTCATCATTCTTATGCCATTGTTTTCAACCTTTACAACATCAGATGACACTTGGCTCAGTGGTAAAGGCGCTTCCTATTCCCAGATTCCCCTCATGGTCACGAGTTCGATCCTCTCCAGCACCAGATTTGCATTTTCTTTTACAAACTTCAACTTTTCTAATATTTTTCCTACTTTTCTTATTTATTTAATATTTTGCATTATTTAATTTCTTTTCATAATTTTATTTATGCATTTAAAAATCATCAAAAATTATTTTTCTTTTTACATTATTTCCAGAAAACCTTTATTTAATTTAATAAATTAAAAAATACAATTTTGCATGCATATTTATTTTTATTCATAATTTTGCATTTAAATCACTTTTAATTCATTTTTAATTATTAAATTGCATCCAAAAAATCCCAAAAATTTATTTTAGCATATTTATATTATTCCCAGCATGTAATAATTTTCTCATATAAAAATTTGCATTTTTACTAACATTTTTCTCTTGTTCGATTCATATCGTATTTTCGATTCTCATTCCTTCTGAGTTGATCGATTCGACGATTCTTTCTTTATCATTTTATTTTTCAATAATGTAACTGTCTATCGGATGTAATAGTTTAAATTAGGACTTTATTTTCCGCATTTTAAAATTATGTATACCCCAAAGCCATGTAATAGCGTGGACATTTACCTTTCATACTTTACATTCCGCATTTTAATTTTTACACCTATAAATTGCTAGTAACTAGGCGTGTATGGCAAGATAATAACGAACATAGCCCACTAATTTGCAAGATAAAATACTTGAAATCAACACACTTCTTTCACGCACCTTGGGGTAATTCTCTCGTTGCCTTTGCAATTCAAAATGGTCATGTCCCTCGAGCGTGAAGTATTCTAGCACCGTTGCCTTCCAAACAAATCATCATAGTCCCTTCGATACAAAGATCATAAGACCCGATGTCGCCTCACGAATACATGATCTTGACCCTCGATTTCGTCTACGAAAATGATGATAGTCCCTTGAATGTGCTAGGATACTTCTACAAGTTGCCTTCTATGACCATCAGATGTCCCTTCGAATGTCGCTTACATCCAACGAATGGAGCTACCTACTAACTAATGATGCGGCTATTACGAAGGAGCATAGAAATGCAACGACCAATTGAGTGGGTAATAAGTCTTTTAGTTGCTTGCTCTAAACCAAATGCTTTTCACCACACCTCTTTTCAAAGTTCAAACTCTTTTCAAAGCGAAGCATTTCCGAACACTTTGTATATACTCCTACATGAGTCATTACAAAGTCAAGCGAAATAACTTTCAAATTTTTGTCAAACACAGAAGCACAATTTTAAAAGGTGATCTAGAGCAACTAAGAGCCGTAGATAACTACGGATGGAAAGGGGTGCTAATACCTTCCTTTTCATAACCATTCTCCCGAACTTCGAGAATCTAAGAAGGTCTTTTATGTACTTTTACCTTCCCTTAATTGGATAAAATAAAAGTCGGTGGCGACTCTTGCTATCAGCACATTTTCGATACAAAATCCTCAGTCAGTTCAAGTATTCAGGGTATCATCTTCGATCCTTGATGGTGAAGCCTAAACCAGTCTTGTCGGTTGAAAGGAAGATCGAGCTGTCAAATAGTACTCTTTCCTTCTTGACAGGCATCTTCGGTGAGGCCATCCTAAGCGGAGCTGGTGTAATAGGAGTGACGGAGAGTCGCGGCATGACTCGGGTATTGTTTCAAAAAGCTTGTGAGGTCTCGATGAATTCTCCTTCCATCTCAAGGTATCGGAATGACTGTAGATGTTGACCATATACTCTTCTTCACCACATCTTGTAACTCTCCCTTTCGGGTACTTGACTTCGATGTAGGGAGTAGAGGTAGGCCTTTGCCCCATGTATCCAGGGCGTCCAGTAGGCAGAGTAGGCGGACGGATGTTCATGACAAAAGTGGAGTCAAAAGTCGGGAACCGACTTTAACAGTGATGAGCTCTCCAAGTAACTTAGAACCATCAAAAGCTCTCACAAATATCCTTGGGTCTCGAACCAACCCTTGACATCAAGTCGATCAAAAGCGATCTTCGGAGGATATTGAGCGAACCGTATCCACTAAAACATGAGACAATGTAGTGCCCTTGTATTCAATAGAGATGTGCAAGGCTTTGTTGTGTTCCTTCCGGGAGTCAAATCGACATCGAGAGAAACCTAGGCCGTTGTTGGCGGCCGGGCTAGCAATACAAACTTCAAAGCGGTCGGTGGCGGTGTCTTGCGACGTGAGCATTCTTGAAACTTCACCAAGGCATTAGCATGAGCCTCGAGCACAAGAGCAGAGCAAGCATGGAGATTTTGGACGAGTCATCCTAAGCTTCCACAACATTGTAGTCACTCTTCTTGATAATCTTAATTTCCTCCATTTCTCGTTTGGAGGTGTCTTGATAACTTCCTTTGGTATTTACTGTTTGAGGGATGAGTCTTTGGTTCTTTCCTCTAGCTTGGGAATGGATTGAATAGTGGAATGCTGTTGGAGTCGATGTCTTTTGGAGGAGAGATATGGAGAACACCCTTCGGTTGGTCACCTTACTAGATCCGTGATGTTGTCAATGTCGAGATGGTAGCTTCAGCGTAAGATCTTCAATGGTCGGAGGGTCTTGCTTGGCCATGATAGTAAACATCGACTCCATAATTCCAAGGAATAGCTTTATCAAAGGAATATGGAACTGGTGCGGGAAGTAATGATGAGAGGCCACAGGCTACGAGGATCGTGAGAGGAAATCCTTATTGTGTTAACATCGGCATAATCTTAGAAATCGTCACCCCATCCGGTCCTTAACATCTTCAATAGGAATCTTGTAGCTCTCGGGAATAGTGTACTTCACCATGTAATCATACTTTCCATGGCTGCCCAAGGTATCCCACACAGATGGTGGTTTCGTTCGCATTGTCAATCTTTAACTTAGACATTTCTTCACGACTTACGCAAGGTGGTTTCGAAATAGTATCTCACGGTTATCCATCATGCCTTGAACACGTCTTCTCAACCAAGCACAACCATCAGTGCGATGGGCACCAACGACAATTCTCCGGGCATCCCGGATTGACACCGGCTTGTAGCAAATTCTTCTTAACAGTCATCAGAGGAATAGTCAAGTCATCTATGTTGAAAATAAGTATCTTCTCCAACAACATTGGAACTCTTGTCATGATTAGGCATAGGCGTTGATCACATTCGGTCTCAGGGAGGATCAAATTCAATCCTTAGCTTCAATCATATCTTGAATCTTGTTCTTGAGCCCAACAATCATCGATACTATGTCGGGGCTATTGGAATGGTAAGCACACTTAGCATTAGGATTGTATCTCGGAGAGGATGTGTTGACATTAGGAGGATCCTCAAGGTAATCGACTCGCTTTCAACATGTGTTGCAAGGCTTGCGACAATGGCATGTTGATCTTTGTAAACGTCTTCGTTGCGGCGTTACGTTCTGTGCGTTGTCTCGAGGTTGTGCCGATGTAGGATTGGAGATCACAAGCCCCCACAGTTAAGCGGGTCGGTCTTGGCTCGGCTTTTCGACCATACACAACATTAACTTCTTTCTTACCACCAAAAGATCTTTTCGCACATTTGAAGATGTCTCTACTTGAATCTTCCCTCTTGATACCGCTTCAATCGCTTTCATTTGTCAATATCACTCGGTGAATCGGTGAAGAGTTTCAATCGAGATGATTGAAGAATGGGCTGTCGGTGTTCCCATGAACATATCAACCAACTCCTATTGGACAAGGGTGGTGAACTCGCCGCTAGATCTCCACGAGCATACTCCTTGAACTTCTCATCACGACCCATAGACATGCTTTGTAGTTGCATGCGAATGGGTGTCAATTCACATTGTACTCATCGTGCGTAGAAAGCATCGCCAAGTCACTCCAAGTACGGATACGGTCATTCTCTAGTGATAATACCACTCCAATTGAGTTCGGACAAACTCTCTTGAAAATAGTGCATCCACAACTTTCGTCATCGATGTGGGATTGATCTTCGGACATAGGACTTCAAATGCAGCTTAGGGCAAGACATGCCATCATACTTAGCAAAAGTTGGAACTTTGAACTTGGGAGGAATCACAACACCGGGGCAAGACTCGAATCATCAAAATTCAGCCGGACATCTTGGGTTTTCCACAGATTCAGACGGTCTTCAAGTTGTTTGTACTTGTCATCTTCATCGAGTATTGGCCATCATCATAGTTCTTCTCAAGCTCGGTGTTGCCTTCACCATCACCCTTGTTACTTTGCTCATCTTCCTTCTTGACACTTCCTTGAGAGCTCAATTCGACTAACCACTCTAGGACCTCCTTTGTAGCGTCGCCCATGTTGAGAAGACCAACAACCTTCTTCTTTGTTGATGAGCTTCTTGGATCTTCTTGGCCTTGGACCAAGGTGGTAACATCTGCTGAACCGAGCATTACGAGCTTGAAGATCTTTGACGATCTGTTCAAGAGCCATTTACGCTAAAATAAATAGCGAGCAAATGAGAAACCAATCTTCAATGTACCTGTGATGCAATGTTATGCTATGATATGCAATGTTTATGCGAATGCAATGCAATGTTTTCAAGGACCTTAGAGATTTAAATTTGTTAAACAAGCAATGAACAAACATTTATTAGTACTCTTTTTATTCTTTTTCTTTTTAAGTACAAATGATAGTTCAAATAAAAGAAAACATAAAAATCTTGAAGCTCTAAGTCTCCCACGGGCGCTTCCTCTTGGTGCCGATGTAGGCGTTGATGTTTCGCTCCTCGTGAAGTAGCTTTGTCAACTCTAGCACTTTCTTCTCACTTGCATAACACTGAGCTTCAAAGGTATCCCTCTCTTCTTTGAGTGAATCGGGATCTCTTCAAGTCTTCAAAATCATTAGGCATGTCGGGATGAAACGGTATAGGGTACATCTATAACAGGTTCCATAATTCTTGGTAGAACAGCGTGAATGGCATCATGAGGTTTTGAGCTCGAGCTCGCACCCATTTGAGGTAAGGTTCCCAAGGAATGGAGTTACGGTGCCCCAAAGTCTTGGTATCGATCTTCTTTACCATGCCCCAGCGTGTATGAACCTTCGTCGGTAATGCGGAGATCGTGGTTGTAGTCGAACACAATATCTTGGAGAAGCATATCATGTGGACCATCTCTTGAGCAAAACCAAACGACGTAGAGCTAAGAAGGGTTGTAAGTAATACCTCCCTTATACCAAGTAGTGGTACATTAGAATTCTCCAACGCTCAATGAAGGTGAAGTCCTTTTGAGAGAAAAGACTCAACGGATATCCGAATGAGAGAGTGACATTAATCTTTGAGACCACTTCATCCTTTGTTCGTTCTTCAAAGCGATGGAGGAAGGTCGAAATAAACCACCTGAAAGTAACGGTATACAACACATGAGAGTTCCTTGTCTCTTAGTAGTGCAGTGTGGAAGAATGAGAATGTCTCCAAGTAAAGTAGGCAGATTGCGGGTAAGAAACAACTTGATGGCGTTGACATCTATGAATTGATCGAGTTAGGAATAGAACCAAACCATAGATTAGCAAGGCCACAATGTCTTCAAATGCATGGAAACTCATAACTTTGAGGAATTCTCGGGCTTTCTTAATTAAGAACTTGGAAAATAAACCCTTAACTCCACTTCTAGTTTCCCAATTGGCTTCAATGTCGGCGCTTAAGATGTAAGGCGATGCAATGTCTTCGTACTTAGGAACCTTTTCTAACCGTTGAATGGCATTTGGTCAAGAATAGGTATCCCAAGTAGCTTAGAGAACTCTTCCAAGGTAGGAACCAACGATAATCGGAAATGTAAAGCAATGGTGTTTGGATCAAAGAAGCTGAAATAGGACGTGCATCATATCTTCTTCAAAACCGAAGGTAACCAAGTCAAGTAGATAACCATGTCTTTTGATGAACTGAGCATGGTCTGGAATTTCAGAAACAAATTCTTTGAGTTTAGAAGGTATACCCATGAAGTTGATTCGGATAGTCTTTCTAGAAGCCATAATTCCCTACAAAACAGAGCAAAGATAAATCCCTAGGTCCTTGAAATAGTTAGAAATGATATGCAATGCGAATGATGTCATGATGTAATGTTTAGCCCACACAAACAATTCACACAATGAGCCTAGGTTTAAGGCTTGCAAGAGGTATAGGTGATTACCCGACCAAAAGTTTGAGTTGGTTCATCCTGTCCTATAATAGTAACCGGTTCTAGGAATCTCACATCATTGATCTTTCTCGTGGCGTTTATTTCAATACGACTACCAAGTGGTCGACGAAAATATCCCAAAGTCGATCTCGATGGCGTGCATCGGTATCAACCAACGGTCTACACCAAAGCCGCCATCTCACTACCTTCTAATGGCCAAGATGGGTCAATTAAGGTTCTAAAAGTTTAGTTAGTGCTTGATGACACCACGAAGCCAAATACTATCCTCAACTTGGAAATGAAGAGTATCGGGACATCAAAAGTGTCACACTAACGTAGCCATCATGTTGACCGTTTGATATCGTCTAATGGTCGACGATTTATTGCTACTTACCGGATCGGTGTAGGATCCCCACAAATATAATACCCAAGCAACCCTTAAAGATAAAGCAAGCAAGTCAAAGCAAAGCAATAAAATGATCTAGAAATCCTTAAGGCATTTTCTCTTTAGGGTGTCCCAGTGATCGAGATTACGTGATACGGTGAACGACTTTGTAGTGTTTTGTATCGCAAATGCGGATAGCAAGTCGCCACCGACTTTTATTTTATCCAATTAAGGAAGGTAAAAGTATACAAAAGACCTTCGTTAGATTCTGAGTAAGGGAGAAGGTTATGAAAAGGGAAGGTATTAGCACCCCTTTCCATCCGCAGTTTATTCTACGGGCTCTTAGTTGCTCTAGATCACTTTTTTAAAATTGCTTTCTGTGTGTTTGACAAAAATGTCTTGAAAGGCATTTCGCTTTGACTTTGTAATGACTCATGTAGGAATGTATACAAAGTGTTTGGAAATGTTTCGTTTTGAAAAGAGTTTGAACTTTGAAAAAAGAGTGTGTGGTGTGAAAAGTATTTGGTTTAGAGCAAGCAACTAAAAGACTTATTTACCTACTCAGAATTGGTCGTTTTTTGTATTGTTACGTTCCTTTAGAATAGCGCTAACCATACCATTAGTTAGTAGGTAGCTCCATTCGTTGGATGTAAGCGGGACATTCGAAGGGACATCGGATGGTCATTGAAGGCAACTTGTAGGAAGTATCCTAGCACATTCAAAGGGACTATCATCATTTTTCGTAGGCGACAATCGAGGGTCAAGATCATGTATTCGGAGGCGACATCGTGGGTCTTATGATCTTTGTATCGAAGGGACTATGATGATTTGTTTTGAAGGCAACGGTGCTAGAATACCTCTACGTTCGAGGGACATGACCAATTGAATTCGTAAAGGCAACGAGAGAGAATTACCCTAAGGGGTGCATGTGTGAAAAGAGTGTGTTGATTCAGGTATTTTATCTTGAAAATTAGTGGGCTATGTTCATTATTATCTTGCCATACACGCCTAGTTACTAGCAATTTATAGGGTGCGGAAATTAAAATGCGGAATGTAAAGATGCGGAAAGATAAATGTCCTACGCTATTACATGGCTTTGGGGCAGATACATAATTTAAACTTACGGAAAATAAAAACCTAATTTAAACTATTACATCACATGAGCAGTTACATTATTGGAAAAATAAAAACAGTAAAAGAAAACCGTCTGAAACGGAATAACCTGTAAAAGAATGAGAAATCGGAAAATACGAGATGAATCGAACAAGAGAAAAAATGTTAGAAAAATTCAAATTTTTTAATGGGAAAAATATGACATGCTGGAAACAACATAAGCATGCTAAAATAATTTTTTGGGATTTTTTGAATGCAATTTAAGAATTAAAAACTAATTCAAATTGATTTAAATGCAAAATTATGAATAAAAATAAATATGCATGCAAAATTATATTTTTTAATTTTATAAATTAAATAAAGGTTTTCTGGAAATAATGTAAAAAGAAAAATAATTTTTGGTGATTTTTAATGCATGAAATAAAATTATGAAAAGAATTAAAATTGTATGAAAATATTAAATAAAATAGAAAAAATAGAAAAGTTTGTAAAAAGAGAGAAAAAACCAAATGGTCCTGGGGAGAATCGAACCCAGGACCTTGCTTTCAAAAATCCCACGCCTTGCCACCTGAACTAACGTGCTTCACGTTTGGAAAGGCGAATAAAGAAGAACAAGTGTCGCTCACGATGCTCCGGATCACGCGCCAAGCTTCGTCTTCCTCGTTTGAAATTTTGAAAACTCGCGTCCATTGTTCGGCCTTCGTCCCTAACAAAATCAAAAATCACACAGATAATATAAATAAATTTTAAGACCATGGTTCGATTCCTGGGATCATTCCGAATGCATTGGTATAGGTCTCATGGTCCAATTTTTCCATTTAAGCAAAGCCCTAAACCGAGCTCAGAAACCCTAGCTATGGTATATCACGATCCAGGCCATGGAAATGCAATCAAAGTGCCCAGAAAGCTTGCAAACTCATCACTAACCACAAAAACAAACACAAAACATGTTAATAATGCATGAATAATAGAATACGATTTTGAAATTTTCAAGAACAAACCAAACTCGGATTTTCTGATTCTGGATGGATTTGGATGATGTAAGGGTCTGGATCGACTCAGAACAACCCAAGGAATGCAATGGAATCCTCAAAATCGATTGAAACCAGCTGGATCAGTGGCTGCTACTTGCTTGTGTACCACGGTTTTTTTGAGTTGCAATAAGGGTTCTTGAGCCAAAATTTCTACCCTAATTCGTGTGGTATGTATCATGCATATATAGTAGAAGGATTCAGAGTTGTTTTGGGAAAGAATTAATCAATAATCAATGCCAATCATATTTGATTTTTGTACAAAATCAAATCTTCAAATTTTGATCAATTTTCAATCCAATCTTGCCATATCCATCCAAATTTCGAAATTTGCTGGTCTTTATGAGTTGCTTGGATCTCAAGGAAGAAATAAAAATCAAGTTTGCAATTAATTTTGATTTTATACTTTATTTTTGAATTTAATTTGTATTTAAATGAATAAATTCCAAATTAAATAGAAAAATAAAATAAAAATTCGTGGCATTGGGCTTGGATATTCCTAATGATGTGAGGAATAAGTTTGGATGAAGAAAAAGTAGGCCCATTTGCAAAGTTTTTGATTTTTAGAAGCATCTCTCTTTGTGCACTCTTTCAAAATTGCCCAACTTGTGAATGGTGTATCTTGCTCAATTTTCCACATTTTTGAGTGTTCTTGGACTTTTTGGAAAGATCCAAGAGTCCTCTAACCAACCTTTTTTGTCTCATCTCAATTGGAGTTCCCATGCTCAATATATATTCAAAACAAAATGTTGACTTTTTGTTAACTTTGAAAATGACCTGTAATGTTTTGAGCCATACCTCTCAAATGAAGCATTTTTTGAACATTCTTGTGAGACATGAAGTTGTAGAGAATTGAATTTCCTTCAAAACAAGAGGTGGTGGAAAAATTTCTGAGAAAGTATGAAGAAGTTTTGATCAGTCAAAGTTCAGTTGACTTTTCATCTAGAAACCCTAATTTAGAAAGTTTGACTTTTGAGCAAATCTTGAGTTTTCTTGATGAATCATGATCAACCCTTGATCAAATGATGAATGTAACTTCAAAATGAGGATGTTGACCAAAAATCATGAAGTTTGACTGTATGTTGACCACAGTTGACTTTTTGTCCAATACAACTGATTTTCAACCATCTGAGCAATTGTCTGAGCAATCTTGACTTGTAATGCTTGAAACTTGACATGGAGAATCTTTGAAGCATATGAGGAGGCATGATGAACATTGAAGATTTTGGAAATCCAATTTGATCTGAGAATCACCAAACCCTAGTTTGGGTTGATTGTCTAGGAGAGAGTTTGTCTGATCAACTCTTGAGGAATCCTTGAGTATGGATGTATGGAATATCCTGAGAAGATGGAGGGCAAATTTTGGGGTATGACAGTGATGATTTTATTTATGTTGCTTATGTTATTATCATTGTTTGATGTTGTTGTTTATGATTTTGTGGTGATGAAAGTTTATGTGTTGTTGTGATGAATTATGCCGATAAGGTTATGGAGATAAAGTGTAGATTATACACATTGAATGACGATTAAAGTAAGTGAGTTTTGGATATGTGTTGGAATTGCACATTATTAATCTATACCCTTTATAATTCTGAAACTATATATATTCTATCATGCCTTTAATTATATATTTTGGAGTATCTCACCCTTTACTTATTTCGCCGTTACCTTTATATTGGTAACGTGCAGGTTATGAAGACGGAGTTTTATAGTTGCTGTTAGTCGAGTCGGTGTCGCTCTGATACGTAGCACTCGGGGGGGAATAATTATGTTGTCTTGTTGTTGTTCTTTTGTTGTTTTCCTTTTGTAAATAAGAATCATACTTCATGAAAACATGATTTGATAAGGAATTTTAATTAAGAAGATGTTTTGACTTTTATGAATCAATTTATGATTTCCGATGATGCTATGTATCCGAGATTTATACTTTAAAGCAAACTGTTTAAAGTGATTTGGTTTTTGATGGTGTGATGCCTCAATATTGAAATTATGAAATTTTAATTTACTCTGATTTATGCACATATAAACCTTGGGTAATATTGGGGTGTTACAGAAACAATCTTGTCGAGTCTCAACTATGCTATTGCTCATATATGTTCGGCTATCACATCTCTTTGCTGTCAGAAGAAAGTGATTAAACTGATTTGCGCGATTCGAATCTTTAAGCTGATAGTAGTGTAGTCTGTAAGTAGGTGATCTAGACGAGACATAGTCATACGCTTAAATCCCTAACTTTTGCCTAGACCGCCCTTTCGGGTTTTCAGTCTACTGGGATACCCTTTTTTGCCCAAGCCGCCTTTGCAGGTTTTCGACTTGCCAGGTGTATGTTTTTGTATATATATCCTTAACTTTTCCCGAACCTTTTTGGTTCACCAGGATGCCCTTATTTTTGCCTAGGCCAGTCAACCTAGCGGGTCTCGTTTATGCGTAGTATTTTTTTACTATGTCTGCGTTCACAGGGTGCGGGAAGTCTTCTCCATCCATAGTGCATAGTATCATAGCTCCGTCAGAAAATACTGTTTTAACTACAAATAGTCCCTCGTAGTTGGGAGTCCATTTTCCCCTAGGTTTACCTTGTGGAAGAATAACGCGCTTGACTACTAGATCACCGACTTGGTAGACTCGGTGCTTGACTTTTTTGTTGAATGCCCTGATCATTCGCTTTTGGTATATTTGTCCATGGTAGATGGCTGTTGCACCCCAAATTTTACCCTGATATTTTTATACTCGCATTTTGTTTATATAAAAAAAACATTCATTCACTCATTGCATTTACATCATTACGTCGTATTTAAATTGACCAAAAGTCAGTTTAAATCGATATTTGCATCATTTTTAGTTGTAAAATACCCGTTATTCCACTTCATTCATTTTTATCTTTCTACCTGTTTATTGCATTGTTTTAAATTATTTATATGTCGATGATATTGATATTTCAGTTTTATAAACAGGCTGTTAAAAGCAATTCGATGCTGTACGAAAATTAGCGGGGAAAATATTTCAAGTTTTCATATTTTACTCACTACTTTATGAATCTACGTGTCGCGTAGATCATGAAAATATGCTCTCTCTAATTTTTCGATACGTTTCGAAGTCTCGTTTTTAACCGTAAGCGTTTTAAAGTCGGGTATTCTTTGTTATCATTTTATTTCGATTTTAACCTTTTCAATAATTTTTCTTTAATCTATCAGACCTGTAGTTTATTTTTATGTGCTCATTTTTTTTCCGGATAATTTATTGTCCGAATTTATATCATTTTTGACAATTTTAAGTGTCCATTTTTTATCTCCAAAAATAAAAATAAAAATATTTTTGGGTAGATTATTTTTTAATCTTTTGGGCTTTGTGGCCCATTTTGTCAAAAGGGTATTATTGGCATTTTAAAAAAAATTGTTAAACCTAGTATTTATTGTATATATATATATGTATGTTATGTTACTGTTGGCAAGGGAGGAAAAACGGAACACATTCAGAGGCCAAATGGTGAAAAAAGAAAACAGAAAATAAAAACAAAATATAATTTCCTCCATTCTTTCCTCCACAGTAGCTTACTAGCTCCCTTAACCCTCCATAAAACCCTCTGTTCTGACAACCTCCATCCATCTCTCACTCATTGTGCTCATCCACCTCTATTTCATAACCTTTCCTCTAAACAATCCACCTCCTCTGCTTCCTCTTCTCCACAGCCGCAAACCACCCCCTCGTCAGAACAACAACCTCACCACCCGTCGAAGCTCAACTCACCTTCATTGCCTTCTCACCCAACCTTCCAATCGCTACTTCCATACAACCTTCCCTCCCGTTCCTTCCTCCAATCACATTCCCTTCTCTTCTGTTCAACTCTCTGTATCCACTCCGAATCTCCACACCTCTACATACTTCCTTCTGTCACGCTGCTGACCTTCTCACTTCATCCATATTCCTTCTCCTTTTCCACTCTCTTCCGTTCTCAACCAAGCCAACATCACCCTATTTCTCCCAATAAATCTCACCTTCAACACCAAACTCCGCACCTCCGTCTCGTCACTCCCTACAATCGTATCCTCTCATCCCAGCATCAGCCAACCTTTCGTCGCCGCCGTCCAACTATTGTTTCCTCCGTCTTAACTCCTTCTCGTCTCTCCCTCGCCGTACACTCACAACCTTCATATTGTAACGCCCGTTTTATTAAATATTATATTATATTAATATTTTTGAATTACCGTTTGATGATTATTTTGGCGACGAAAATAATTATATTAATCGGTATATCTATTAATATATTTGGCGATGTTCCGTCCGGTTCGGTAAAATATTATTCGAACCGATATTTAACTCCCCGAAATTATATTAATAGATTGAGTTAATGATATAATTAGTGTGTTAGGAATAGAGAAGGGTGGGGGAAGCAATTTGCTAGAGTTGGGTTTCTCACCCCTAGTTAGTATGACAACCCTCATATAAAGCCATTTTCCTTCATTTTCCAAACAAAACACCAAAAACATAAATATAGAAAGTTGGAGAAAAGCTAGGGCTTTGGTAGAAGAAAAAGAGGAGAACATGAAGAAGAGCAAGGCTTGGTTTGGGGAATCATCAAGAACACTCAAAGCTTGCTAGGTAAGGGGTTTGATTTCTCTATCACATATGGTTAGGGTTTGATAGTTATATTTAGGATTTGGGGAAAAATTGATAGTTGATTTATAGGATTTTGGTTGGTTGATTGTTGAAATAGCATAGGAAGGTTGAGTTAGGAGTATAGATCATTGGGTATTTCTTTGCTAGTAGTAGAAATGGAAATTATAAATGGAAATGACAAAGAAACGGTCCAAAAACTCAAAAAGTGAAGTTTTCACACAAACCAATCAACACGGGCTGTGTTGATTCACACGAGCGCTCGTGTTGATCCCCTGAACGAGGAAGAGTTTCTGCAGGCCAATCAACACGGGCCGTGTTGATCCACACGGGTGCCTGTGTTGACGCACTGACTTTGGCATTTTTGCATGTTCTGGAGGCTTTTCAACACGGGTCATGTTGATTAACACGGGGGCCTGTGTTGATGTATCTGTAGCTTCTCATGATTTTGATTTTTGCACTTCTTTTGCCCGATTATGTTCTGATTTTCCGATTTCGGTAAATTCGACGACGGAGCAAGTTGCTCCGAATTCAACGGAAATTGACGTGCTAGCTAAGTTCGATGGGTAGAACGTAGTGGTGAGGCTAGTTTTTCAAAATTGTGAGTTTTTACGGAGCGACCCGAAATAGGTCAATTTACGGTAAATTGAACCGGATGGTGTTTTAGTCAATTTAAGACATACATGACCTATCCGATTTTGATGTTGATGTTTATAATTAATTCGGTAATTAAGAATGGATTTCGCGACGATTATTGGTGTCTTTGGCTATTTTTCCGTTTTTAGAAATTGGTGGATTAATTGATAATGATGTTTGTGACGGTGTATTTAATTATGAATACTTGTTGTTTATGCGATGCGATGACATGTTTATTTGATGTGAATAAATATGGCAATGTGGACTTTATGTCAATTGTGATTAGCGATGATGATGTGTTGTTGTGTGGTCTTTATTATTGAGTTACATACATTGCATATGCGACGAGGGCTTTCATGCCAAGCGACGATGGCTTTTATGCCGAGCGACGATGGGCTTTATGCCAAGGGTTCCTAATTATGGACAAAGCGACGGGTACCACATGCATAACATAGTCGTGTCTCATGGAGTCAGTTATGTTTATTTTTTAGTCTTTTGGCATTGAGTTTTATTTGATGGCTTATGATGAATTGTAATGTTATATGATACCTTGTCTTGTGATGATTTTTGTATTGAACCTAAATTGATTATGATGTGGTAATTTCATGAAAATTATGCGATGGATATAACATGACGATAAAGCGACGATATGAGTTTATAGCGATGGAGTTTATGTATTGTTTCTATATGATTATGGTGATTATATGATGATATTAAAGTGTTGATTTTATACACCAAATGATGATTTAAAATGTGTGAGATTTGGATATTTATTGACATACTCTTATTATCCTATATCATTTATGATTCCAAAACTATTTATATATTTTATCATGCTTTTAATTATATTTTTTGGAGTATCTCACCCTTTACTTGTTTCGCCGTTGCCTATATATTGGTAACGTGCAGGTGATCCCCGAGGATGAGGAGGATTAGCTCGAGTCACTTTATTTTGTGTCGTTCTGCTCTGATCGTTGTAACACTCGGGATTTGGGTGACGTCATTATTTTGATAGGATAGTTTATGTATACTATCTTATGATGTTATAACCTTATGTATTGATGATAACATTATGTTATGTATATTTTGTGAACATATCCGCTGTGCTGTGACTAGTCATATGTGTATATGATGAATTATGTATGAATCGGTATATCCGACTTTTGATGTGCATTATAATGCGAATTGATGGAAATGCGAATATGTGATGCCTCAATTTTATTAAATGAAATTTTGAAACTCTGATTTTATTGTTAATTACGAGGGGTAGAATTGAGGTGTTACATTAGTGCTATTAGAGCAGGTCGGTCTGTCCGACCAAGTTGTTGAGTTTGTTGTTGTCTAACAATCGAGTATTGTTATTTGTTGATTCTAATTCTTGTTTTGTTGTGAGCAGAAGTTGTTATGGCTGGTAGGAATGCTGGTAGGAATGATGAGGCTCTTGCTGCTACTATGCAGGAAATGGCTCAGGCTTTCCAACACCCGCCGAATGCTGACGAGAACACTGGGTCTCGTAGTTTGGCAACCTTCCAGAGAGATAATCCCCCTACTTTCCAAGGAAAGTATGATCCTGAAGGTGTTCTAACCTGGTTGAAGAAGATTGAAAGAATCTTCCGTGTGATGGATGTCATACCCCAATTTTTGACCTAATATACCACCTTACATTTGCATCATTTCATCACTAACAATTAAGAGCAGAATTAATCGGGTGTGGCTTCCACAGGTCAAAATTAGGTTTTCATCAATTTTCATCTGATTCAAGAGACAATCAATTAGGGTTTTAGTTTTACTCACCTCATTTGATCTATCTTGATCAAATCATCAACCTCTGATCTTCAGATATCAAATTTTTCCTCATGATCTATCAAGGATCGACCAATTAGGGTTTTCATCGAGGATAAGCAATCATTGATTTTCTGATCAATGAATGACTTTTTTTGATTGGATATTGATCTTCATATCTTAGATACAACATGTTGACCTAATTTCTGGATTCAAAACATCACAGAAGTTCACAGATTTCATCGATTTGAATCATCGATGAAATTTCATCGCACTAAAAGTCAAACTTTGACTTTTGGTCAACTTTTTCAAGACAAAACTTTTTCCATCATCAAAATACTTCAAATGATCCATCATGATCATAAAAAATCAAGAAATTTGGAAAAGTCAACAAAAAGTCAAAATTTTCAACACTTAGAAAACTTTTCAAGTGTTAAAATTTCACAATTTTTCCAAACTTCATGGCATTTTTTCACATAGTTCCACTTTGAATTAGGAAAAACTCAAAACATGAAAGTTGTAGCCCTTGAAACAAGATTTCCAAAATGTCCAAGAACTCTCAAATCCATGGAGTTTAGCTATACTTTTGATTTTGAAACATAGAGCTCCAAAATCCTTGATTTTCAAGTATAAATTTCAAGATTGTAGGTCATTTTTGAGTTTCTTCTTCTAGAAGCCATGCCACCTTGCAAAGAGGGATAGAGCTGATAAAAAATCAGATGGAGAGTAATTATAATGGGATAAGATCAAGTTGAATAATTAACCATGGTTAAAAGGAAGCTTCCTTTTGCATTTATTACAAAAAATGACTTTCTTGCCCTCTAAGGCAACTTGTAAATACCAAAGCCATTTTCCTTCTCTTGCCATTCAGAACTTGTGACCTATAAATAGAGGTCATGTTGGCCAATTCAAACCACACCAAAGCTATGCAGGAACATGCTTTCTCTCTTCTTTCTTAAAATTCAAGAAACATAGTTCAAATTGAGAAATTTTGCATTTGAGAAATCTTGTGAAAAACCATGAGAAATTTGGTGTCTAACATGTCTTAATATCAATATAGAACTTGTTTGAAACTTAAAATCAACACAAGAATCATTATAACTCAAAGTTGCTTCTCACACTTTCAAACTTGCCCAAAACTGCCTTAAACTTCAAACTGATAGTTTGGCTCGAGCTAGTTATGTTTTGATCATCCAAACATCATCAATATACTTCATATGAATGATCCAAACCATCATCTTTGATCTGTAACTCCATTAACCACGAATTCAAGTTTCACTTTGAGCAAACTGCAGGTTGACTTGGTCAGAATAATCCAGGCAAATTCATGATGTGCAGACCATCCTCACATGATCCTTGAAGGCCGTTGGTACTACAGGAATCATCAAAATAGTTCTGGAAACACTCCATCATCAATTTCGATCTGAGCTTGAACAGGTAAGAACACGAACTTCAAACTCTATGATTCCTTGCCTCCAATCCAAAGAACTCTTGGCCGTTTTGTTTCTGCACTATCATTGATCAATAACCCTCAATCAATTGATCAATTCATCAACCATACACGATTTCAATTAGGATTTTCAGTAGGGTTCTTCGTGTTCTTGAGAAATTTAATCATGTTAGGCTTAAAATAAATGAAATTAAATGACATCATCATGTTCCTGGGCTTGAAACGATCAAGTTTGATGTTTACTTCGTTCAATTTCATCAAGAAATGAGGATTTTAGGATTGATTGAAGATTGGAGGAAGAAGATGAACACTGCGCGCGTTTTTTCAAATTCAAAAATCTGGTTTTATAATATAATTATTTAATTTTACTTCAATACACGGATGTATTACCGCCCCAGCGGTTGCCATATCACTCTTAAGTCATTTATACCTTGCCTTGCCTAATGGTCCCGGGTTCGAGTAGCCTTGGAACCATTTTTGCCAAACTTTGTAATTTTCATTCATATTTTTTGCAAACGTTGACTTTTTCAAAACCCAATCAAAACTCCTCATTTTGAGGTGATTTTTTGTACACTTGTCAATTAATGTATCTATTTTAAGATAGCGTCAAAAAATTTCAGAAAAACTTTCATCCGATTATATTTTTATCGAGCCGAAAACGGTACTTTTGAGTACTTTTCAAAGCACCTTAAAAGGTTATATTTTCAAACTTTCGAAGCCCGATTCTTTTCAAAACTTCTCATAAGTATATTTCACTTTTCAAAAACACTTTCAAGAACATTCTTCAAAACTTTTCATCAAAACTTACATCTTTTTTCCATGATCAATCCGATTTAAACGATAAAACCGAATTCGTTTTTCTTCGAATTTCTTAACCGATCATGGGCCTCCCTTACGGTGTAAGTCCCAAAATTTTTATGTACATATATGTTTCCTTGTACATATCCAATTCTTTTATGTACACATCTATTTTACTCGTACATAATACAAACGTCTTTTGTAAATACTCAAGTACAGATAAACTTCATCCGTTTGTCTTCATTTGTATATACACTGAAATACCATTGGTGTTGAAAGGAGCATTATTCCCGGTGAAACTGCTTTTAAACCAATGGACCACCCTTACGGTGTAAGTCCCAACCCTTCTATGTACATCCACACCTTCCTGTACATAAATATTCGTTCGTGTACATATTTACTTCATTGTACACAATTCAAACTTGTAAATAATCAAGTTACGCTCGTTTTAAACGTTCGTTTCCCATACACTCGTTTATCTTTCCTTCATAAACTCTTGTAATTAAACATCATGCATCTGTTTATATTTCCTTCATAAACTCCTGTGAATACCTCACACACACACTTGTTTATATAACTGTCTAGTTATAACATAACTGCTAGTCTAACCACTAGGCTCCCCACAGTGTTAGCCTCCTCTTGGGCTTTGTACAAGGTAACTCATTTCATCTGAGTTCAGCCTCCTCTTAGGCTTCATATAAGAAAACTCATTCATTTGAGTTTAGCCTCCGCTTAGGCTTCATATAAGACAACACTCCCCTGCTGAGTCAGCCTCCTCTCGGGCTTCGTTCAAAAGAACTCCTCATTGAGTTTAGCCTTCTCTTGGGCATCATACAATGAAAGAGACCAGGAAATCTCTTAACAGCCTCCTATTGGGCTTCCAATACAAAGAAACACCCGCGCTAAGATAGAACCCAAAGAGTATAATTTCTCGGTGAAATTGCTCTTAATCCTAAAAGGATGGTTTCCCGGTGAAATCCCTTTTAAAGCCAAAGCCAGCCATACCTTATAGCTTCCTCTTGAGCTTCATACAAGGACCCTCGATGACCCTCGATGACCCTCGGAATGCCTTCTCTTGGGCTTACAATACAAGGACCCATGGGCTTCTTAAAAGCATCCCTTTAATACAATCAATTTCTCCTCAAGATTTAGACATTTATCATCTCTATGGAAGAAGTATCTCATCTATCACATCACATACAATCAAAAACCTTTCAAACTCTTTTCAAACAAAAACATCTCTTAATCGTAAGTGGTAACGCTTGTACACTCAAGCAAAACACCCAATGCTTACAATTAAAAGATTCAATCATTTTTGAAACATCTTTCTTAACTCGTAAGTGGTAACGCTTGTACACTCAAGCAATACACCTATAACTTACGACGAAAGATTCAATCAATCAATCCCTTCAAAATGTATGTGATGAAATAGATTAGATACATTTTTCATTAAGATGACATTTGTCTGTCTCTTACTAACATCCCCGTTGCTTCCACTAGCATAAGTGGGAACTACGATTGCTCTGACTTTCTCAACATCCCTTTGAGAATACGTAGGCACAAGGTCTCATCCTTACCGAGAAAATTTCTTTCTCCCTCAGACCAAACAAACCGTAGATCCCTTTAGATCCGAGCTACAAATGCTCTGATTCCCATTAAGGGATATGTATGCAGAAGATCCAAAGATCTTTGCAAGCACAATAATAACAAACACTAGGATCCCACATAATCTACCCTTCTCAAAACCCCAAAGGAGAAACTTTCCCAATCATAGAAATAGCAATTAAAACACACAAACATATCAAACATATTCATATATAAAGTTATAGATAACTATATATATTTAGGGTGCTCCATCTATTCCCTTTATATAACAAACCCCCTTACCCGGAATCTCCCCAATGCGTTACGTCTAGTTTACGCTAGTCATAATGCATATCATAATCAATTGAGGGTATTAGCAGCTTTCCCCTTTTTCATAATCATAATTTCTTGTGTTGAAAATAATAAAGCTTGATGCTCATGCATCTTTATAAACAAATCAAAAGAGTAAATCGTTTTGAGCGAGGATTGAATTGATTCGATTCCTAGCCACTTTTACGCGAACAGGAAAAATGGCGACTCTGCTGGGGAGTACGTCAAAATTTTGATTTTCAAAAAATGTGACCCTGTTCAAGAGCACCAAGCTTTTTTGTTTTCAAAAAGAAAAAAGGGGTTAAGCTTTCATATGTGCATATGTTTGTTTTTCTTTATTGTGTGTTTTCCCGATTTCATCTGATGGAAAGAAATCCTAACCCGGATTTAAGAAACATTTTAAGATCTAGGTGGGGGTATAGTCCTATTAACTTGTGAGAAGTCTCATACTTACGGAGTTAATTTGAGATCCCTCTCGGTGGAGGTTGTTTGGGAGTATTTGTGTTTAGCAAGTATTTGCGAAGACATTTTGCTTTCAAGAGAACTTGCGGTGAGTGGTCATAGAACACATAACCCATCCACGGCCATTTAGGATGTAGTGCGAAATTGTTCGGGCGTAAGCCTAGAATAGTGTCGCGAGACTACGATCAAAGGAGTTTTCTTGAAAATATTATTGGACTTGAGTATTCAACAAACCGATAATATTTCAAAGAGAAGCGTTGAGCCTGTATTATCAGTAGAACCCGTTTCACAGATGAATAAGCCCTTAGAACTTACCCACGTTTGATTCTTATCGTTGGCCTCATGCTCGTGACTTCGAACGCTTGACCGTGTGTATAACTACTAACCATGTTTGTCGCATTCATGCATTCATTCAAAAAAAAACTTCATTTTTCTCTTCCCATTTCCAAAGAATTTAGAGATTTTTCTTGGTAAATATTTTAGGTTAGAGTGATGGACGTCAGAGGAAGATTCACCAAGAGATACAGTTTTAGAATTCGTGATGTAGGAAAATTGAAAGAGTTAGCATCCTTGGTAGAAGATCCCTCGGATTTCAGAAAACGCTATGGAACTCTGTTAACTATTCTGAACACTAACGTTGATGAAGGACTTCTCAAAACTTTCGTTCAGTTTTACGATCCAGTCTATCGCTGTTTCACTTTCCCTGATTATCAGTTGATGCCTACTTTGGAAGAGTACGCACACATTCTAGGCATCTCAGTATCAGATAAGGTGCCTTTCAATGGTTTGGAAGCCATCCCTAAGTCACCAGTCATTGCAACAATGACTCACTTAAAGAAATCTGAGATAGACAAAAACCTAACTACCAAAGGAAAACTCTTAGGACTAACTTCAAAGTTCCTAATGGAGAAGGCTCTTAAATTCTCTGAAGTCGGTAGTATGGTAGCCTTTGAAGCTATTTTAGCTTTACTCGTCTATGGATTGGTGTTGTTTCCCAACGTCCCAAGTTTCGTTGATATCAATGCCATAAGGATCTTTCTAATTGGAAATCCCGTTCCTACTCTGCTTGGTGACACGTATTTCTCCATTCACCATAGGAATCGTCAAGGAGATGGAACTATCGTGTGTTGTGTACCTCTGTTTTTCAAATGGATTGTCTCACACTTGCCTAAATCTCCTATCTTCCGCGAAAACAAAGATGATTGGCATTGGTCAAGAAGACTCATGTCTCTTACACACGACGATATCCATTGGTATACCTTGGCAGACAATGAGATGGAAATCATTGAAAGCTGTGGAGAATTTGCCAGCGTACCTCTCATCGGTACAAAAGGAGGAATCAATTACAACCCATTCTTGGCGAGACGTCAACTCGGGTACGCAAACTCTAGTAAACCTCTTGGATTTACAGTAGAGAGTTACTTCTATCATGAGGGATAGGATTCCCAAGGTTTGAAAGCTAGGATAATCAGAGCTTGGCATCACATCCGAAGGAAGGAAAAAGGCAAAGCAAGGAATTGTGTAGCCATGGAAATCTACACTTCTTGGGTGAAGAAAAGAGCAAAGGAATTCCGAATGCCTTACGCTTATGAGGAACCTATGTTCTCAACAGCTTCCAAATCAACAATTTTTCCCGTCGAAACCATGGGAGAATACCAAGAAGCTTTGGCCAAGATGAGGCTTGAGAAAGAAGCTTTGGAAGACAAGTTCCTTAAGACTGACCTCGAAAATGAGAAGCTCAAAAAGCAAGTCAAAGATCATGAAAAGACGCTTTACTTCAAGGATGAATGGCTCATGGATAAAGATGAGAAGATTCACCAGAAAGATAACGCGATCAAAAGATACATCAAAGAAAGGAAAAGAAAGCTTGAGGAAATGACAACTAGCGATCCTGCTCCCGACGAGTGGAAGAAAGTCATCAGCAAGCTAAAAGCCGAGAAAGCTGAACTGAAAGCTCATTATGGGAAGGAAATCCTGAAGTTGAAGCTACATCAAGCCTTTGGATCTTCATCCGAAGAAGACGATTAATTAGTTTAGATTGTTTTTTTTTATCATTTGTGTGAGCAATGCTCAAAGAAAAAAACAGAATTGTTGTAATCTTCTTTCAATAATTAATAAAATATGTGTTTTCCATCCAAATATTTGCCAGAAATTTCTCTTTTAGCGTAAATTCTTTGGAAATCTTTCTTTACATTCATAATCATGCATCATACTTCGCATTTTGAGTCTATTGTCTAGAGTTTGATCTTTTGGAATTTTTTCCAGAAAGGAAAAGATCGCCAAGCTGTCGCGTCTTAGAGTTTCTCGACCACGTCCACAGCCAACTCGTACTTACAATACACGTTCGAAAAGAAGGAAAGTAATGGAAGGATTTGAGCAAGAAAATGTTGAGCTTCGTAGTACAATAACAACACTGCAAGAAGAGGTGGAGAGACTCACTTCTTTGGTCAATTCATTGGCAGCGGCGCAAAGTCAGCAAGCAACATTGAGCAGTCAAAATCAAGCAGTGATTTCAGAGGTCACTACTACTCCAGTTTCAATTGTTGCAGCCAGTAGTTCACCATTTAGTATGCCAGAAGGTTATCCATGGGGCATGCCTTTCAATTTCGGCATCGGATTTCGTCAACCGACTTCTCAAGTACAAGCAACCACGCTTGAAGTACCTACTTTGCATAACTCGACACTTACTCCACAGCATGGAGTAACCTTTCCGCAAGTCACTGTGACGGTTTCTCAACCGATCATGACGAACTCAGCTTCCGTAGTGCACACTACTGTAGACGAAGAAGTTCACCAAAGTCCAGGTGATAACACTAATCCTTGTGGCCCGATGGAAAATCTCTAGGAACAGCTCCTCAAAATGCAGCTTGAGATCAAAGCAATTCGTGGAAAGGAACTGTTTGGGAAGAACGCCCATGATCTGTGCTTAGTTCCTCGCGTAAGGATACCCGCAAAATTCAAAGTCCCTGACTTTGAAAAGTACAAAGGAAATTCCTGTCCACAGAGTCATCTTACGATGTACGCTAGGAAGATGTCAACGTACAACGACAATCACCAATTGTTAATCCACTACTTCCAAGACAGTCTTACCGGTGCCGCACTGAAGTGGTACATGGGGCTAGACAGCGCGAATATCCAAACATTCAATGACTTAGGTGAAGCCTTCGTACAACAATATAAGTTCAACTTGGATATGGCCCCAGATCGGGATCAACTCCGCTCCATGTCTCAAATGGAAAGAGAGACATTCAAAGAATACGCTCAACAATGGAGGGAAATTGTTGCCCAAGTCAACCCACCATTAGAAGAGAAGGAGATGACCAAGGTTTTCTTAAACACTCTTGGCCCATTTTACTACGAACGAATGATCGCTAGCGCTCCCGGAGATTTCACCGAGATGGTAAGCATGGGAATGCGGCTAGAGGAAGGAGTTCGAACAGGACGTCTAACTAAAGAAGCAGGATCTTCTAGTGGAACTAAGAGGGTTGGAACCAGCTTTCCAAAGAAAAAAGAACATGACATAGGAATGGTATCTCAAGGGAAACCACGAAAGAATGTCAGTCAACAACGACAGGTAGTTGCCATAGCACCCACTATTAATACAAGTCCAAATACAGGAATTGCTCCGCAGTTCCAACAGACTCAACAGCCTTATCAACAGGCTCAGCAGTTCAACAATCAAAACCGTGCGCCCCGGGTCTCGCAATTTGATCCAATTCCGATGATGTACACAGAACTATACCCTGCATTAATATAAAGGAATCTTGTGCAAACAAGGTCACCACCTCCGGAACCAGAAAAGTTACCATGGTGGTACAAAGCGGACGTATCTTGTCCTTTTCATCAAGGAGCACCGGGCCATGATCTTGAGCATTGCATAGCGCTAAAAACTGAAGTGCAGAGATTAGTAAGGTCTAATCTTCTTTCCTTTAAAAATACAAATCCAAACGTGCAAGCAAATCCACTTCCCAGTCATAGTGGACATACCGTGAATTTGATACTAAGGAATACAGATCGGTATCTCGTCACAGACGTGAATCTGATCAGAGGAAACTTGGTACAGCTCCACGATACATACAGTACAATGGGCGCTTTTACTAAACACAATTACGCAGCTTGCAGCATTTGCTTCAAGGATCTTCGAGGATGTCCAACCATAAGAGCAGACATTCAGCGATTGCTAGACATTGGTGACATACAGATCTACAGAAACAGAGATGACTATGACGTGAATACAGTAGGGCATTTTCCGCATGAGCTTTTAGTATCAGATATCAACTCGGAAAATCCCGAAGTAAACGTTATTATCCCCTGTTTCAATATACCCAAGCATGTGGAGATTGAATATAATGGTTCAAACGTTCCAGAGTCTCCTTTGGTGATTTGCCTACCCGGTCCTGTTCCATACAGTTCTAACAAAGCAATTCCCTATTAATACAATGCAACTGTGATAGAGGATGGGAAGGAGAAACCCATGCCAACACTTCTAGCTAATGTCAACATAACTGAGATAGGACGAGTGACGCGAAGTGGACGAATACATACTCCGTTGCCACCAAAACCGCCTGTTGTTCCTATTGTCAGACAAAATCCAGTTGATGCACCTCCCGAAAATCCCACGAGGATTCCCGTTGTTAATCCAGACACAAATGTTGGTCTGTCTGATAGAACCGACATCAACTCGGATTTTGATGAGATTTTGAAGCTAATCAAGAAAAGCGAATACAGAGTCGTGGATCAGCTGATGCAGACTCCCTCCAAGATTTCGATACTATCTCTACTTTTGAATTCTGAAGCTCACCGAGAAGCTTTAATGAAGGTGCTAGACCAAGCTTATGTAGATCACGACGTGACTACAGACCAATTTGGAGGAATTGTGGGCAACATAACAGATTGCAACAATTTAAGCTTCAGCGATGAAGAACTTCTGGAGGAAGGAAAAGATCACAATTTGGCTCTGCATATCTCGATGATTTGTCAATCAGATTCTTTGTCCAATGTATTAGTAGATACCGGTTCATCCTTAAACGTAATGCCAAAAACGACTTTTGCTCGTTTGGCTTACAAAGGGACACCGATGAAGTTCAATGACATAGTGGTAAGAGCCTTTGACGGGTCAAGGAAGTCAGTTATTGGGGAAGTCGATCTCCCGATGACAATTGGTCCGCATACTTTCCAAATCACCTTCCAGTTCATGGATATACCAGCTGCTTATAGTTGTCTACTAGGAAGACCATGGATCCACGAGGCAGGAGCAGTGACATCCACTCTCCATCAGAAACTGAAATTCACAGTAAATGGGAAGCTAGTGACCATCATCGGTGAACAGGCTTTACTAATAAGCCATTTGTCCAGTTTTTCTTTCATCACAGCCAACGACGTTGAAGGGACACATCTCCCAGGACATCCGTTAGAAGATGAATCTACAAGCAAAAGCCGATCGTCTATCTCTTCTTATAAAGAAGCAGCGCAGATAGTAAAAGATGGTAATGCTGCAGGTTGGGGACAAGTAATAAAACCTGTCAACAACGAGACAAAGGCCGGGCTCGGATTTGCTCCAGTATTTCCTAAAGACAAGCAAAAGGATGAAACACTTCACCCCATCAGAGAAGTATTCCACAGTGGGGGTTTCTTAAACCCTGTTCTTCAAGAGGTTAACGTTATTACCATTGAAGGTGATGAAGATAATCTCTCTAGATCTGAAGAGTAGAGCACTTATCTAAACATCTCTGAATATGTGTCTCAGGAAGAATCATACGCACCAAGCTATCCTCCGACTGATCAATTCAAAGGCATGTCCCTACAACAGAATGAAAATCCATCTAACTCTTCTGAAGTTTGGGACACCTTGGGAGAACCAAGTGGCAAGTTTGACTACATGGTGAAATACACTGCGCCAGAAAGCTCGAAAATCAGAATTGAAGACATCCAGCCCACTGGATGGGGTGATTCTTTTGAGTACCCTAGTCAACCAGAAAAGGAGTATACATCTTCCCGATCTAATCAGCCAATCGAGGTTTCGAATGAAGATCTCTGCTTTGACGCACCTGTGGAGTTTGTTAAACCAGATCTTAACTATCACTACGTCAACGTAATTACCGAAGATCAGGGGTATGACTCGGGATACGAATTGGAAAGTGTCACCGACAATGAGTCTCTTCACTCAGAAGATTGGAGGGTACATCCCCAGAATTCAACGCAAATGCCAATAGAAAGTACATACGTTGTATCCCATGCTTCCCGATCTGTTCATCAAGCAGAAGAAGATCGCTTTAGTAGCACAAAAGGCAAGGTCCATCGTCCAGAATCTTCGAAGCCTGTTCGACCAACGACCAAAGTCTACTCAAGGATTAAACCAAGTGGAAAACTACCAAAATACCTCGACTTCCAAGGAGTTCGCCACTACTAGAAACCTGTTGAAGTTCGGACTAATGTTCATAGTTCTAAGTAGTTTACTTTGCTTTTGTTTGAACTCTCGCTTCTCCCAAAGAGAAGAGATGTTTTATAGGGTTTAGCTTTTAAATAATTTCTTTTTGTCTTGCCCAAGACAAATGAGTTTGTATTTTAGGGCCCTGTTTCATATTGTGAATCATAAATAAAACGCGTTGTTTTGATTCCACACTTTGTCTTTGTTTTTCATTTTTACCCTTTTCTTGGAAATGATAATCCTAAAAAGAAAAAAAAACACAATAAAAATCTTCAAAAAATTATTAATCTGCATATACTTTCACATTAACTTTTTCTAAAAAAAATGATGAAAAAAAAAGAGTTAATTAATCAAACATAAATCAAATATGCAGATTAACAGATGGACAAATCAATTGAAAGCAATGACTCTATGCTCTCTCCCAACTTTGAAATCCCCAGTGAAGTCGCCGAGGAAGAAGTTGAAGAAGAGATCCCGATGAGATTTCTCGACTGCTTAAGCACGAGGAAAGAATCATTCAGCCTCACAAAGAGCCTCTGGAAGCAATCAACTTGGGTTCTGAAGAAGACAAAAAAGAAGTAAATATCGGAGCTTCACTCGACAGCAACGTCAAGGGTAAACTGATAAATCTTCTTAAAGAATATGTTGATGTGTTCGCTTGGTCCCACCAGGACATGCCGGGTCTAGATACCAGCATCGTGGAGCATCACTTGCCATTAAAGCCGGAGTGTCCGCCAGTTAAACAAAGACTGAGAAGAGTTCACCCTAAAATGGCCGACAAAATCAAAAAGGAAGTTCAAAAACAGCTCGACGCAGGTTTCCTCGTCACTTCTGAATATCCTCAATGGCTAGCCAACATAGTGCTTGTCTCCAAGAAAGATGGAAAGGTCAGAATGTGTGTTGACTACCGGGAATTGAATAGAGCAAGTCCAAAAGATGATTTTCCGCTACCGCATATCGACATGCTAGTGGATAGCACTGCAAAATTCAACGTCTTTTCTTTCATGGACGGTTTCTCTGGTTATAATCAGATCAGAATGGCTCCCGAAGACATGGAGAAGACATCTTTCATCACGCCATGGGGCACCTTATGCTACAAAGTAATATCGTTTGATTAAAGAATGCGGGCGCAACTTACCAAAGAGCGATGACTACTCTCTTTCATGACATGATTCACAAAGAGATCGAAGTCTACGTGGACGACATGATAGAAAAGTCTGACACTGAAGAAGAGCATATAGAATATCTCTTGAAGTTGTTTCAGCGACTAAGGAAATTTCAGCTTCGCCTGAATCCTAACAAATGCACCTTTGGGGTAAGATCTGGAAAACTCCTAGGTTTCATCGTCAGTCAAAGAGGTATTGAAGTTGACCCTGACAAAGTCAAGGCTATTCAAGAAATGCCTACGCCACATACAGAAAAGCAAGTAAGAGGATTTCTTGGACGGTTGAATTACATCTCCAGATTTATCTCTCAAATGACTGCTACTTGTGGGCCGATATTCAAGCTTCTCCGCAAAAATCAAGAGGTTGTGTGGACAGAAGATTGCCAAAAAGCGTTTGACAGTATCAAGGAATACCTGTCAGAACCACCGATATTGATTCCTCCAGTCGAAGGAAGACCATTAATCATGTACCTTACCGTGCTAGAAGATTCCATGGGCTGCGTGCTTGGACAGCAAGATGAAACCGGTAAGAAGGAGCATGCCATTTACTACTTGAGTAAAAAGTTCACAGACTGTGAAACTCGTTACTCCATGCTCGAGAAAACATGTTGTGCTTTGGTGTGGGCTTCGAAACGTCTCCGCCAGTACATGATCAATCACACGACTTGGTTAATCTCCAAAATGGATCCAATCAAGTACGTCTTTGAAAAGCCTGCCTTAACAGGAAGAATTGCTCGATGGCAGATGTTATTATCTGAATATGACATCCAGTACCGTGCTCAAAAAGCGGTCAAAGGAAGCATTCTCGCCGATCACTTGGCTTATCAGCCGATCAACGAATATCAACCTCTCAAGTTCGACTTCCCTGACGAGGATGTTATGTACTTGAAGATGAAGGATTGTGACGAACCGCTGCCCAGAGAAGGTCCAGATCCAAAATCTAGATGGGGCTTAATTTTTGATGGAGCAGTTAACGTTTTTGGCAATGGAATTGGGGCAGTCATCATCACTCCCGAAGGATCTCATATCCCGTTTTCCGCCAGATTGTTATTTGATTGCACCAACAACATCGCAGAATATGAAGCCTGTATCATGGGTGTCGAAGAAGCCATCGATTTGAGGATCAAGATCCTTGACATATATGGAGATTCAACCCTTGTAATCAACCAAATCAAAGACAAGTATGAAACTCATCATCTTGGTTTGATTGCCTACAGAGATTATGCAAGACGTTTGTTGACTTTCTTTAACAAAGTAGAATTGCATCATATCCCTCGAGATCAGAATCGAATGGCAGACGCCTTAGCTACTCTATTTTCCATGTTCAAAGTCAATGATTGGAATGATATGCCTAAGATCCGTATCAGACGCCTTGAAAGACCTGCATATGTATTTGCAACTGAAGCAGTCTTCGATGATAAACCGTGGTTTCATGATGTAACACGGTGAACTGACTTTTTAGTGTTTTTGGTATCGCAAATGTGCGGATAGCAAGAGTCGCCACCGACTTTTATTTTTATCCAATTAAGGGAAGGTAAAAGTACAGAAAAAGACCTTCGTTTAGATTCTGAGTAAGGGAGAAGGTTATGAAAAGGGAAGGTATTAGCACCCCTTTCCATCCGCAGTTTATTCTACGGGCTCTTAGTTGCTCTAGATCACTTTTTTAAAATTGCTTTCTGTGTGTTTGACAAAAATGTCTTGAAAGGCATTTCGCTTTGACTTTGTAATGACTCATGTAGGAATGTATACAAAGTGTTTGGAAATGTTTCGTTTTGAAAAGAGTTTGAACTTTGAAAAAAAGAGTGTGTGGTGTGAAAAGTATTTGGTTTAGAGCAAGCAACTAAAAGACTTATTTACCTACTCAGAATTGGTCGTTTTTTGTATTGTTACGTTCCTTTAGAATAGCGCTAACCATACCATTAGTTAGTAGGTAGCTCCATTCGTTGGATGTAAGCGGGACATTCGAAGGGACATCGGATGGTCATTGAAGGCAACTTGTAGGAAGTATCCTAGCACATTCAAAGGGACTATCATCATTTTTCGTAGGCGACAATCGAGGGTCAAGATCATGTATTCGGAGGCGACATCGTGGGTCTTATGATCTTTGTATCGAAGGGACTATGATGATTTGTTTGTAGGCAACGGTGCTAGGATACCACTACGTTCGAGGGACATGACCATTTTGAATTCGTAAGGCAACGAGAGAGAATTACCCTAAGGGGTGCATGTGTGAAAGAAGTGTGTTGATTTCAGATATTTTATCTTGAAAATTAGTGGGCTAAGTTCATTATTATCTTGCCATACACGCCTAGTTACTAGCAATTGATAGGGTGCGGAAAGTAAAATGCGGAATGTAAAGATGCGGAAAGGTAAATCCTACGCTATTACATGGCTTTGGGGCAGATACATAATTTAAAAATGCGGAAAATAAAGACCTAATTTAAACTATTACATCCCATAAACAGTTACATTATTGAAAAAAAATAAAATGATAAAGCAAGAATCGTCTGAATCGGATCAACATGTAAAGGAATGAGAAATCGGAAAATACGACATGAATCGAACAAGAGAAAAAATGTTAGAAAAAATGCAAGTTTTTATATGAGAAAATTATTACGTGCTGGAAATAATATAAATATGCTAAAATAAATTTTTGATATTTTTTGGATGCAGTTTAATAATTTAAAATGAATTAAAAGTGATTAAAATGCAAAATTATGAATAAAAATAAATATGCATGCAAAATTATATTTTTTAATTTATTAAATTAAATAAAGGTTTTCAGAAAATAAATGCAAAAAGAAAATTAATTTTTGATGATGTTTTAATGCAGAAATAAAATTGTGAAATTAATTAAAATAACATGTAAAATATTAAAAATATGAAAACATGGAAGATAATGCAAGTTTTGGAAAAAGAATGAAAACCGGTGCCAGTGGGGATCGAACCCATGTCCTTTTGGAGCATCCTTGCACAGTGAGAGTCTTTACCACTGGGACAAGTGTCATTTGATGTTGGAAAAGTGAAAATCAAATGTTTTTGAATGATCACGTGCCATGGATGTGTTTGAAAACGAGTCAGCTACGCGTGGGCCCCGGTTGACTGGATGGACGAATCAGAATGCTTGCCTTCGCCACGCATGCCTCGCCGGATTCCTCAACGGTCAACGACGCCGGAGCCCTAGCTCCGGTCATCTTCTCCGACCAAACGCGATCCAAAACCTGCAAAATAAAAGGGATAAACGAGAAAGGAAGACCCTACCCCCCTAAATCGAACCTTCTGAGTTCAATGGTGAGCAACTCGATTTTCAAAAATCATTTAAAATGAATTTTCAAAACAATGAAATCGCCACCTAATTTTATTTGTTCTAAAAAGAACGGGGAAATATAGATAAAACCCACAAAAATCGGATAAGGCGGTCTACAAGACCAAAAAGCATGGATTCGGGAGTCGGTTACGCAAGGGGAAGGTATTAGCGCCTCTTACGTCCATCGTACTCGATGGGACCCATTTAGTTCGTGCATGTTTGTGTGTTTAAAGTAAAAATGCTATCTTCTAAAAAAAAAATAATAAGAAAGAATGAAACAGGGTTTGTTTATTATTATTTTGAGTTTGACACGGTTTCGAAACCGCGTGCCTACGTATTCCCTCGCAATGGGAAAGTCAAAACTCCGTAGTTCGTTGAAAATGTCTTGGATTGGTTGTGTTGATTTTAATTGAAATGTTTTTTGATGACCGCGTATGAGCGGAAAAGGAGTTTGAATGGGTGAATTGATTTTAATTGTAGATGACAAGTACCAAAACGTTGGGCTATCCTCTAACGATTCAATACTCGAGATTGGTGATTGAGGTCAACCGATCATCTCTCATCCAAAATCTTTATTATGAAAAGAGTGAGGTGAAACAAAGTTCACTTTTATTATGTATGGAATAAAGTATTTAAGTCATTGGGTTACCTCTAATGACCCAAATATTTACATTTTAATTAAATCGTCGGCGAACCTCTAACAATTTAATTAAATACCATATCACTATGTTTTTGTTTTTTGAAAAATTGATTTTGAAAACAAATTCAATTAATTAATTTAATATGAAAGTGTTTTAAGGGTTTGGTTGTGGATAGAATAATTTGATTAGGAAAACAAGCGAGCCCATACAAGGTGGCTTTATGTATGCTCCTAAAAGTGGGACTAGCGTGACACTAGTATTCTAAACGACCGATTGGAACAATCGATCGAATAGTTGTCAGAAAAGCCGGACCAAACTATAAATGTGTGCAGTGTGCATTGTGTATGTTTACCGCTTGATGAGGAGCCCAAGAGGAGGCTATGTGTTCTAATATGATAAACGCATAATTAAATGGTAATTAGAACACACAAGGAATTACAATCTATGCGAAAGTGGAGGTACATGTTCATGAGCGGGAAAATATATACAACCAAATCGAATTAGTTTGAATAATTGAATAGCTTTGCTTTGGTGCAAGAATTGAGCTCCAAGTAGTCTTCAAAATTGGATAAGGCTTGACACATCGGACGAATACCAAGTGAAGATTCCTACATCACTCAAGATACAAACAAAAAACTATGCGAAGAGTGTTGCAATGCTACGTATGTATTTCAAATTCATTCGAAGGTTGAATTAAATTCCAAAATTGAAATCGTAACACAAGAATAATAATTACAATATGATTTTATTTACAAATTGAACCGAATAAAGTATATGAATAGAAATAGTATAATTGTATTTACAATACTAAATATGAAATAGAAATACTATATTATTATATTTACAATATTAAATATAAAATAGAAATACTATATAATTATATTTACAATATTAAATATAAAATAAAAATACTATATAATTATATTTACAATATTAAAAACACATAACTAAATATTATATTGAAGTAGTAGAATAACTATAATAAAAATATAAATGGAGAAAAGGAATTAATTAGTAAAAAATGAAAGTATGAGGTTAAAATGGAAAGGAAGTAATTAGTAGAAGCAAAATTCTCTCAACATCAATCTCACATGTTTGTAAAACATATAACGAAACATAAATCTCCATAATCTTCTTGTTTCACCCACCTCACTCTTGAATTTTCTTAATAAAAGTTTGCAACCAAACCACACTTTAATCCAAGCATAAGTATACACAAAAAAGAAGAAGGTAATTGAGGCAAAACTAACCATAGTTATTAGGAGAAAGAAACATGAAAAAGTCACCAACAACTTAAACATTAATTATCAATCACAATTATCATCCTCCATTATCAATACTAAACTCCCCAATTTGTATTATCAAATATTCCTCAAACAATACTAACACTATTAATACCAACACTATTATTTTAAACTCACAGCACCATGAATAATTTGATTAAACAAAACTAAAACCAAACCATCAATGTCAATGTCTCACCTAATTTAATAACATCATTACAATTAAATTCTATATCACAGTAAACAACAAAACCGTGATTTCTTTTTTTTCTTTCTTTTTTTCATCCCAACAACATCACTATGATTATCACCATTGCAACATTATCATCAACTTCATAAAAAATCAAACACAACACTAACAATGTCAACTCATTCCAAACACTTCAACAAAACACAATCAATACTCATTCAAACTAAATTCACAAATCTCCCTCAATATTTCAATTAATCTCAATGCTATATAAATACATACACATATTGAATTAAGAGGAATAGTTACCAACTTAGAGACAGTGGTGAGCTAAGATGAAGCGGAAGTGATGGCTGGGAGTTTGATGGTATGAGTGTTTTGGTTGTGAGAGAGGGAGTTTGTGAGATGGAGGGTGAGTTGGTGTTATGGAAGAGGAACGGTGGAGGGAGTATTGATAGTTGAGGAAAAATGAAGGAAGGAGTATTTTCTGTTGAAGGGAGTATGAAGAGGAAAGTCTTAATTTTTTTCTAGATCTCATAAATGTCTTTGCCTCCTCCTTACATTTGCTTCGTTGGTTTTTCAATTTGGCCTCCCTTCAATAGTAAATTATAACACATATATATACCCAAAAAATTAGGTTTAGCAATTTTTTTAAAATGGCAAAAATACCCTTTTGATGAATTGGACCCAAAAGCCCAATAGATTAAAAAGAAATCTGTCCAACAACATTTTTATTTTGATTTTTGGAGGTGAAAATTGGACACTTAAAATTGTCAAAAATGGTAAAAGTTCGGACAATAAATTATCCGAAAAAATAAAATGAGCACATTAAAATAAACTACGGGTTTCAAAAATTAAAGAAAAACTATCGAAATAATTAAAATTGAAATAAAACGATAATAAATAATACCTGATTTTAAAACACTTACGGTTAAAAACAAAACTTCGAAATGTATTGAAAAATTAGAGAGATCACATTTTCATGATCTACGCGACACGAGATTCATAAAAGGAGTTAGAGGCTAAAACTTGAAATATTTTTCCGCTAATTTTCGTGACAAGGTCGAATCGCTTTTAGCAGTCTGTTTGTAAAATCGAAATATTGATATCATCGACATATAATCAACTTAACATGATGCAAGAAACAGGTAAGGAGATAAAAATGAATGAAGTGAACTAACGGGTATTTCACAACTATAAAACGATGCAAATGTCGATTTAAACTGACTTTTGGTCAAATTAAATACAACTAAATGATGCATATGCAGTGAATGAATGATTGTTTAATGTCAATGGCCTAATGGACGCGTATGCAGATGAACGTGAAGCCTAAGCCAGGTAAAATCGAGATAGGAGGGCAAATTTTGGGTGCAATACTGCTCTATTTAATCGCCTTAAACCTGAAAGTGAAATTGGCGCTAGCCTTTTGAACTTTCAAGGTAGAAGAAGATTAAATACTAAAAGAACCCTAAAATTTGCGCTCCGAAGAACAAGTAGAAATATTTTTGTTGTTTTTTTTTTGGAAGCCTCAACTAACAAGCTTTGGCGGATAATAATAAGATATTCCCAAAAGATTTCCTCGAAGAGGGGAGGAATTATGAATATTTACAACTGGGCGACTCGACAACAAGGTTACTGGGTGACGACCAAGTTTTGAAAAATAATTGCTGGTAAAAAAAGCTCGACTTCAGTATGGTTACTGGATTACGAGGTAATCAGGTGATTAGAATGAAAATGATATCAAAATGACCGACATCGGTAAGGTTACCGGGGTATCACAATCAGGTGATTGGAAATGAAAACCATAGTGAAGTCATTATCATCGGTGGGGTCACTGGGACATAATTATTTGGAAAGAAATTATGGTAAATTTACCAACTTCGGTTGAAATGATATCAAAGTGGCTGACATCGGTAAGGTTACCGGGGATCACAATCAGGTGATTGGAAAAGAAAGCCATAGTGAGGTCATTATCGTCGATGAGGTCACCGGGAAACCAAAGAAGTAGTAAGATCCATAACATCGGTAGGGTTACCGGGGGACATCGATCAGGTGATCGGGGAAACAAAATTAGCAAAGTTGCTACAACGGTAAGGTTACCGGAAGACATCGATCAGGTGATCGGGGAAACAAAATTAGCAAAGTTGCTACAACGGTAAGGTTACCGGAAGACATCGATCAGGTGATCGGGTGAAACAAAATTAGCAAAGTTGCTACAACGGTAAGGTTACCGGAAGACATCGATCAGGTGATCGGGTGAAACAAAATTAGCAAAGTTGCTACAACGGTAAGGTTACCGGAAGACATCGATCAGGTGATCGGGTGAAACAAAATTAGCAAAGTTGCTACAACGGTAAGGTTACCGGAAGACATCGATCAGGTGATCGGGGAAACTGAGACATACAGTAAGGTTACTGGCATCGGTAAGGTAACCGGGGAGAAAAGTTTTAGTCAAATTGGACTTAGAAGAAAGGAGAAACGAAGAACTCCAAACATAGATCTTTAGCACGAATACGCTTGAATAAGCGGCTTCACAGATCAAGGAAGACGAACTCATAGATCTTTGGAACGAGCATACTTTAATAAGTTGCTTCGCAGATCAGAAACGAAACCAGACAGACCTTTGGAACGAGCATACTTAAATAAGTTGCTTGCAGATCGTAAATGAAACCAGATGCACCTTTGGAACGAGCATACTTAAATAAGTTGCTTCGCAGATCAGAAAGGTAAGGACTCATAGATCTTTGGAACGAGCATACTTAAATAAGTTGCTTCGCAGATCAAAAATGAGAACAGACGAGAGTATGTGTCAGGTAAGGATATTAGACACACACAAGAAGGAGACCGACTGGAGCAGACTCACTGGAGAGAAGATATATGGAATGGTAAAAATCGTCGATCGAAGACGAATTTACGGGGAAAGAGGCCAACCAAAGAGACTCTAGCAAGGATTGCCAGGCTATGTTGGACTTCAAAAGGTTGCAAAAGTGCAAGAAATACAATATCCCTCAGGCCAAAGGCGGGGTGTAATTCTTCAAGAGAGGCAATTATATGAATTACCACACACCAAGTATGGATACTCAAACAATTGAGAAGCAAGAAAGGTTAGACACCGACTCTTACTCGCACTCTAACGACAGAGGCGAACACGGGTAAAAATACCAAAATAAGAATTTGAAAAAAAAGCAAGACGCTTGGTAAATGAATTGACTTGAATGATGTAAGAAACTGACACGGGGTCAAAGATGCAGATAGCAACAACAAGAAGATATATCTTGAGGAAACTTGACAGGGAATACCACTTGGGATTTTTTATTTATGGATAAACTTCTCTTCGGAGACGCAAAAGGTACTCGAGAAACACTTTAATCTGGCTTATGCTTAGATGCATGTTTGAGATTATTATTTTTAGCGTAATGCTCCACATCAATGGAAATGCTACGCATTTTTGAGGATGTAATGCAATGCAATGATGATTACTATATGCAATGTGTCGAGGTAAAGACATTTGTTGGAATTCAGAGGATAGAATCTTGTCTTTTGACTTTTGTTGAAGGAAACTGATTACCAAGAATTGGAGATAATGATCCTTGATTTTTGATGGAGAAAATGCCAACACAGACTTAGATCTTTGATGAGATGAGAATGACGATCCTGACTTCCTGACATGCCATTCAAACTCAACCGTTGTTTAGCTTGCGCCTGGACTTGACCTGATTAATTATGAGGTGGAGGAATGCCCTTGCATAATTCTTTGCCCCAGTCTGTTCAGTACTGACTTTGAAGAAAATAGTCTCGAGAAGGCTTCTTGAGATCTTGCTCAGATGAATGCCCCTGATTGCTCAGCTCTTTGAGAGGTTCTCTGAATCTCGACATAAATGCCCCAGATTGACTGATCTTTGAAGACATCACATACTCAGGGTGATTTACTTACATCTCGAAAGTAGGCTACTTCACAACCTTACTTCTCAACTCGATCTGCTTTGTGCTCAATCAGATACTTGAAGCAATATGTCCTTCAGGACAATCAATTATCTGTCTGATGCTCAATATGCAAGCTCACTTGATGTTTAAGCACTTATCTATATGCAAAGAATGTTTTATTCTACGAATGATAATTCTAATGCAAAGTTCATGTTTGTCTTGAAGTTAAAGAAACTTTTATTGAAAAGATATTGAAACATTGAATTTTTTGTAAAAGATTGAGTGATACCAACTCAAATGTTTAGCAAGCCTTCTAGGAGTCAGGTTACCGTATTCTTGTAACAATTTCGCTTTTGAGTTAACCCATGCTTCAATTAGGACTTTCAAGGGTTGTAACATGGTCTGGTTCACGGGTTTTTAGAAGAAAAAAGATTTTTAGGCTCAAAATATTTGGTGCCCTCCCATTCTCCGTGATGTTCTCCATTCCTAAGTTCAGATAACTTGATGCGAGCATTCATCTCTTGAGAGAAGTTTATGATGTGGTTGAGGAACCACTGAGGTTTCTTGGACACGACAGTCACTCACCTTCTGCTTTTGGTGTCTGATCACACGCCTTTGTTCTTGTAAGGAGGATTTTTGCTTTAAAATCCTTTTCTTTTATTTTCTTTTGCCTGACTTTTGCCTAAGCGACTTATTATGAAGTTTCGACTTAGCGGGCTTTTTGTCATCATTTTTTATCACTTTTTCTTTTGAACAAGTCATGTGATCTTGCACCCTTGTTTGATTGGAGGTGACGTGAATGTTTGAATCCTTGGCGGATGAGAGATAACAATTGTGGTATCGTCATCTGTTGATTTCCTGATGTGCGAGAGATAACCATTACGGTTTCAACCTCTTTTGAAGCACTTTGTTGATAGGCGAAGGTTGACTATTGCGGATTTGACCTTCCTCAACCTTTTGAAGGATAACCATTGATGTATCCTTGGATACGCACTCTTGATGAGTTTTGAACGCTCGATCAGATTAACTGAACACTACCTTGCCCCAGGTTTTAAAAAAATGAGGGTTTTTTTCTGAACAGAAAAGAAACTCCTACTTCGAGTCTCAAAAGGGGTTAACGAGGGTTTCTCTCCCTTATATCTCCGGTGTTTGGGAATTTGAAACAACGCCTGTACATCATTAGCAGGGTTTTTACTCGAAAGCATACCGTTTGAGATTCTTAGTAAATTGTTCGTCATCCTCCCTACAGAGGTGTTACTTTATTAATAAGAGTTGAATATCAACAGCATAGAAAAAGAAAAAAAACACATTTAAGAGTGATAGCGAATGGATTAATTCAAGACGAACATATTCAATGCATTATGATTAGTATTCAGAAATGAGCAAGTTTTGCATACAAGAAAGTACTGAACAAAACAAGAAAAATTACAAATGAGCATGCAAGATAAACCTAGAAGTCTCCATGTTGAGGAGATTGGTCTCCGTATGGATTTCTTGCTTCAGAAGATGCACTTCGTGGTCCTGGCGTTTACTGAGTCAAAAGAGAGTTCAATTGATGCGTAGGCCCTCTGGAGTGAACGTGATTGCTTTGGAATTAATGAGTTTCTGAACCGTGCCTTTGAAAAGATTACATCCTTCAATTGTATGGCCAGTGCCCTGAATGGAACTCACAAGAGGCATCGTGATCATATCCCAAAGGATACGGAAAAGGAGGTGTCCTAAGCTCTTTAACTCCACCAAAGAATGTTGGAGTAGGTGAGTTAGCAACTCACTATAAGGCATAGGGATTGGATCATGTACTTTTCTGGCCTTATCGATTCTTTCCACCTCGTTGTTGACGATTTTGTCGATAAGTTTGTTGTCGAAGAACGCTCATTGGGGAGCATACGGTCCGTGTTTGATGTAGACCAAAGACAAATTTGTGGAACACATCGATTTGAATTAGCTTTTGTCACTTGATTAGAATTTGAAATGGAGGGTAAACAGAGCTTCTTCCTCTTCCTCGAAAATTGTACTTTCCTCTTCATCGATTTGCTCTGGAAATTTGGAAGCAATAGGAACATCCTGAATGTTACCCATCTTGAGACCACGCTCAATTCGTTCCCCTACAACAACTAGGTGTGAAAATGTAGAAGTACATCCAGCAATTAGATAGGGACCTTGTAAGGTATTGAGAACATCTCAATGAGTTCTCGTTCCAAAAGAGGAGGTTGAACTCTAGCAGCTAATTCTCTCCATCTTTGCGCATACTCTTTGAAAGATTCTTCAGTCTTCTGAGTTAAACCTTGGAGTTGAATTCTGGTGGGAGCCATGTCCCTATTATAGTCATATTGATTGACAAAGGCTTCAGCTAAATCTTTCCAATTTTGGATGTGAGTTCGTTCAAGCTGAGTGTACCACTCGAGAGACGCTCCACTGAGGCTATCTTGAAAAACATGCATGAGGAGCTTGTCATTTTCCGCATAGGGAGCCATCTTATTGCAGTAGGCTTTGATGTGAGTAATCGGACAAGAGGTACCCTTATACTTCTCGAAAGTGGGGACTTTGAATTTTGCAGGAATTTTGATATCAGGCACCAAGCACAAACTAGAAGCGTCTAAACCAAGGGAATCACGACCCTCAATAGCTTTCATCCTTTTCTCGAGGAGGTGAAGCTTTTCTCGACTCGCTTCAATCGAAAATCAAGGTGTCAAACGAAGACTCAAGATGTCATCACGGAGGAGTTCCATTGACATGCATTTGAATGGTGTTTCTGACATTTTGATCTGAAAGGACCTCCTCATGGTTAAGACCAACACCTGGTGGATTAACATGATCGATTGCAACAACTTCGGACCTCTGAACAACTTGCTTTAACTCTTCTTGTCCAATGGCGAGGTTCTGGATAATCTCCATGAATTGATCCATTTGGGTATCTATATGAGTGTTCATTGCAGCCACCCTTGCCTGAAGTTGATCCATGATGACGACGATGTCAGGAAATCAGTCTTGCAATCTTGAGATTCTGAATAAGAAGCCAGGTTGAAATGAGTCCTCTGGTTGAAATGAATGAAATGCATGATGATGCATGGATGATAAGAGAAATAAACTCTTTTGAGATGATTGATGCAAATGGAATGCAACATGATGATAATAACAGGTTCACAGAGACGTGAAACAGGAAGGATATCGGTTGTCAAAACAACTTATTTAGGTGGGCTCCTATGATTGGACAACTCTAGGCTTTTCTACCCAATAATCCCGAACAAGGTGGTTCTAATTGTTTTTTGCTAAATGTTTCTCGGAGTCTCAGATCCCCTTTTAACAAATATTATCATCGCGCGAGAGGCCTACATGGTGACAGTATTTGCAAAAGTATACTCCAAGAAACGGCTTTTAACGGGATGCTCGAAATCCAAAATTTGAGCGTTTGGTCTCGGTTAGGACAACATGAACAAACTTAGAGTTATAGGTCATTTGTCCAAAGATTGATGTCCTGCACTATCGTGCGGGCCAACAACCTCCTTAAAACAACCAACTCTAAGCCGGAGTCTTCGCTTCGGGCCAACAAGACAATGGAGTCAGGTGGACCTAGGCTACGCAACCCCTCTATTCCTAAAAGGTGACCTAGAAGTCAGTAGTGGGCTTATCTATGTATCAATGCCCATGAATTCCCATCACAATAATATATCAACAAAATAATATACATAAAGTGTAAAGAGAATAATAAGCAAATAAATAATAGATAAGCATAAAGAAATAAGCGATAAACAAACACACAAACATGCGAAGAACTAAACTAGGGTTGACTCGCTTAGTCAAAAAGATTTTAAAATTGTCCCTGAAGTCGCCAATCATAACTCGATTTTCAAAAATCATTTAAAATGAATTTTCAAAACAATGAAATCGCCACCTAATTTTATTTGTTCTAAAAAGAACGGGGAAATATAGATAAAACCCACAAAAATCGGATAAGGCGGTCTACAAGACCAAAAAGCATGGATTCGGGAGTCGGTTACGCAAGGGGAAGGTATTAGCGCCTCTTACGTCCATCGTACTCGATGGGACCCATTTAGTTCGTGCATGTTTGTGTGTTTAAAGTAAAAATGCTATCTTCTAAAAAAATAATAAGAAAGAATGAAACAGGGTTTGTTTATTATTATTTTGAGTTTGACACGGTTTCGAAACCGCGTGCCTACGTATTCCCTCGTGCAATGGGAAAGTCAAAACTCCGTAGTTCTGGTTGAAAATGTCTTGGATTGGTTGTGTTGATTTTAATTGAAATGTTTTTTGATGACCGCGTATGAGCGGAAAAGGAGTTTGAATGGGTGAATTGATTTTAATTGTAGATGACAAGTACCAAAACGTTGGGCTATCCTCTAACGATTCAATACTCGAGATTGGTGATTGAGGTCAACCGATCATCTCTCATCCAAAATCTTTATTATGAAAAGAGTGAGGTGAAACAAAGTTCACTTTTATTAAGTGTATGGAATAAAGTATTTAAGTCATTGGGTTACCCTCTAATGACCCAAATACTTTACATTTTAATTAAATCGTCGGGCGAACCTCTAACAATTTAATTAAATACCATATCACTATGTTTTTTGTTTTTTTTGAAAAATTGATTTTTGAAAACAAATTCAATTAATTAATTTAATATGAAAGTGTTTTAAGGGTTTGGTTGTGGATAGAATAATTTGATTAGGAAAACAAGCGAGCCCATACAAGGTGGCTTTATGTATGCTCCTAAAAGTGGGACTAGCGTGACACTAGTATTCTAAACGACCGATTGGAACAATCGATCGAATAGTTGTCGCTGTAGAAAAGCCCAGGACCAAACTATAAATGTGTGCAGGTGTGCATTGTGTATGTTTACCTGCTTCTTGATGAGGAGCCCAAGAGGAGGCTATGTGTTCTAATATGATAAACGCATAATTAAATGGTAATTAGAACACACAAGGAATTACAATCTATGCGAAAGTGGAGGTACATGTTCATGAGCGGGAAAATATATACAACCAAATCGAATTAGTTTGAATAATTGAATAGCTTTGCTTTGGTGCAAGAATTGAGCTCCAAGTAGTCTTCAAAATTGGATAAGGCTTGACACATCGGACGAATACCAAGTGAAGATTCCTACATCACTCAAGATACAAACAAAAAAACTATGCGAAGAGTGTTGCAATGCTACGTATGTATTTCAAATTCATTCGAAGGTTGAATTAAATTCCAAAATTGAAATCGTAACACAAGAATAATAATTACAATATGATTTTATTTACAAATTGAACCGAATAAAGTATATGAATAGAAATAGTATAATTGTATTTACAATACTAAATATGAAATAGAAATACTATATTATTATATTTACAATATTAAATATAAAATAGAAATACTATATAATTATATTTACAATATTAAATATAAAATAAAAATACTATATAATTATATTTACAATATTAAAAACACATAACTAAATATTATATTGAAGTAGTAGAATAACTATAATAAAAATATAAATGGAGAAAAGGAATTAATTAGTAAAAAATGAAAGTATGAGGTTAAAATGGAAAGGAAGTAATTAGTAGAAGCAAAATTCTCTCAACATCAATCTCACATGTTTGTAAAACATATAACTAAACATAAATCTCCATAATCTTCTTGTTTCACCCACCTCACTCTTGAATTTTCTTAATAAAAGTTTGCAACCAAACCACACTTTAATCCAAGCATAAGTATACACAAAAAGAAGAAGGTAATTGAGGCAAACTAACCATAGTTATTAGGAGAAAGAAACATGAAAAAGTCACCAACAACTTAAACATTAATTATCAATCACAATTATCATCCTCCATTATCAATACTAAACTCCCCAATTTGTATTATCAAATATTCCTCAAACAATACTAACACTATTAATACCAACACTATTATTTTAAACTCACAGCACCATGAATAATTTGATTAAACAAAACTAAAACCAAACCATCAATGTCAATGTCTCACCTAATTTAATAACATCATTACAATTAAATTCTATATCACAGTAAACAACAAAACCGTGATTTCTTTTTTTTCTTTCTTTTTTTCATCCCAACAACATCACTATGATTATCACCATTGCAACATTATCATCAACTTCATAAAAAATCAAACACAACACTAACAATGTCAACTCATTCCAAACACTTCAACAAAACACAATCAATACTCATTCAAACTAAATTCACAAATCTCCTCAATATTTCAATTAATCTCAATGCTATATAAATACATACACATATTGAATTAAGAGGAATAGTTACCAACTTAGAGACAAGGTGAGCTAAGATGAAGCGGAAGTGATGGCTGGAGTTTGATGGTATGAGTGTTTTGGTTGTGAGAGAGGAGTTTGTGAGATGGAGGGTGAGTTGGTGTTATGGAAGAGGAACGGTGGAGGGAGTATTGATAGTTGAGGAAAATGAAGGAAGGAGTATTGAAGGGAGTATGAAGAGGAAAGTCTTAATTTTTTCTAGATCTCATAAATGTCTTTGCCTCCTCCTTACATTTGCTTCGTTGGTTTTTCAATTTGGCCTCCTTCAATAGTAAATTATAACACATATATATACCCAAAAATTAGGTTTAGCAATTTTTAAAATGGCAAAATACCTTTTGATGAATTGGACCCAAAGCCCAATAGATTAAAAGAAATCATTCAACAACATTTTTATTTTGATTTTTGGAGGTGAAAATTGGACACTTAAAATTGTCAAAAATGGTAAAAGTTCGGACAATAAATTATCCGAAAAAATAAAATGAGCACATTAAAATAAACTACGGGTTTCAAAAATTAAAGAAAAACTATCGAAATAATTAAAATTGAAATAAAACGATAATAAATAATACCTGATTTTAAAACACTTACGGTTAAAAACAAAACTTCGAAATGTATTGAAAAATTAGAGAGATCACATTTTCATGATCTACGCGACACGTAGATTCATAAAGCAGTGAGTTAGAGGCGAAAACTTGAAATATTTTTCCCGCTAATTTTCGTACAGTGTCGAATCGCTTTTAGCAGTCTGTTTGTAAAATCGAAATATTGATATCATCGACATATAATCAACTTAACATGATGCAAGAAACAGGTAAGGAGATAAAAATGAATGAAGTGAACTAACGGGTATTTCACAACTATAAAACGATGCAAATGTCGATTTAAACTGACTTTTGGTCAAATTAAATACAACTAAATGATGCATATGCAGTGAATGAATGATTGTTTAATGTCAATGGCCTAATGGACGCGTATGCAGATGAACGTGAAGCCTAAGCCAGGTAAAATCGAGATAGGAGGGCAAATTTTGGGGTGCAACAGCTGCCCCTATTTAATCGTCTTAAACCTGAAAGTGAAATTGGCGCTAGCCTTTTGAACTTTCAAGGTAGAAGAAGATTAAATACTAAAAGAACCCTAAAATTTGCGCTCCGAAGAACAAGTAGAAATATTTTTGTTGTTTTTTTTTTGGAAGCCTCAACTAACAAGCTTTGGCGGATAATAATAAGATATTCCCAAAAGATTTCCTCGAAGAGGGGAGGAATTATGAATATTTACAACTGGGCGACTCGACAACAAGGTTACTGGGTGACGACCAAGTTTTGAAAAATAATTCGGTAAAAAGCTCGACTTCAGTATGGTTACTGGATTACGAGGTAATCAGGTGATTAGAATGAAAATGATATCAAAATGACCGACATCGGTAAGGTTACCGGGGTATCACAATCAGGTGATTGGAAATGAAAACCATAGTGAAGTCATTATCATCGGTGGGGTCACTGGGACATAATTATTTGGAAAGAAATTATGGTAAATTTACCAACTTCGGTTGAAATGATATCAAAGTGGCTGACATCGGTAAGGTTACCGGGGATCACAATCAGGTGATTGGAAAAGAAAGCCATAGTGAGGTCATTATCGTCGATGAGGTCACCGGGAAACCAAAGAAGTAGTAAGATCCATAACATCGGTAGGTTACCGGGGACATCGATCAGGTGATCGGGAAACAAAATTAGCAAAGTTGCTACAACGGTAAGGTTACTGAAGACATCGATCGTGTGATCGGGAAACAAAATTAGCAAAGTTGCTAGCGTAAGGTTACCGGAAGACATCGATCAGGTGATCGGGTGAAACAAAATTAGCAAAGTTGCTACAACGGTAAGGTTACCGGAAGACATCGATCAGGTGATCGGGGAAACAAAATTAGCAAAGTTGCTACAACGGTAAGGTTACCGGAAGACATCGATCAGGTGATCGGGTGAAACAAAATTAGCAAAGTTGCTACAACGGTAAGGTTACCGGAAGACATCGATCAGGTGATCGGGAAACTGAGACATACAGTAAGGTTACTCGCATCGGTAAGGTTACCGGGGAGAAAAGTTTTAGTCAAATTGACTTAGAAGAAAGGAGAAACGAAGAACTCCAAACATAGATCTTTAGCACGAATACGCTTGAATAAGCGGCTTCACAGATCAAGGAAGACGAACTCATAGATCTTTGGAACGAGCATACTTTAATAAGTTGCTTCAGATCAGAAACGAAACCAGGCAGACCTTTGGAACGAGCATACTTAAATAAGTTGCTTCGCAGATCGTAAATGAAACCGATGACCTTTGGAACGAGCATACTTAAATAAGTTGCTCACAGATCGAAAGGTAAGGACTCATAGATCTTTGAACGAGCATACTTAAATAAGTTGCTTCGCAGATCAAAATGAGAATGCACGAGAGTACGTGTCGTAAGGATATTAGACACACACAAGAAGGAGACCGACGGAGCGCACTCACTGGAGAGAAGATATATGGAATGGTAAAAATCGTCGATCGAAGACGAATTTACGGGGAAAGAGGCCAACCAAAGAGACTCTAGCAAGGATTGCCAGGCTATGTTGGACTTCAAAAGGTTGCAAAAGTGCAAGAAATACAATATCCCTCAGGCCAAAGGCGGGGTGTAATTCTTCAAGAGAGGCAATTATATGAATTACCACACACCAAGTATGGATACTCAAACAATTGAGAAGCAAGAAAGGTTAGACACCGACTCTTACTGCACTCTAACGACTGAGGCGAACACGGGTAAAAATACCAAAATAAGAATTTGAAAAAAAAGCAAGACGCTTGGTAAATGAATTGACTTGAATGATGTAAGAAACTGACACGGGGTCAAAGATGCAGATAGCAACAACAAGAAGATATATCTTGAGGAAACTTGACAGGGAATACCACTTGGGATTTTTTATTTATGGATAAACTTCTCTTCGGAGACGCAAAAGGTACTCGAGAAACACTTTAATCTGGCTTATGCTTAGATGCATGTTTGAGATTATTATTTTTAGCGTAATGCTCCACATCAATGGAAATGCTACGCATTTTTGAGGATGTAATGCAATGCAATGATGATTACTATATGCAATGTGTCGAGGTAAAGACATTTGTTGGAATTCAGAGGATAGAATCTTGTCTTTTGACTTTTGTTGAAGGAAACTGATTACCAAGAATTGGAGATAATGATCCTTGATTTTTGATGGAGAAAATGCCAACACAGACTTAGATCTTTGATGAGATGAGAATGACGATCCTGACTTCCTGACATGCCATTCAAACTCAACCGTTGTTTAGCTTGCGCCTGGACTTGACCTGATTAATTATGAGGTGGAGGAATGCCCTTGCATAATTCTTTGCCCCAGTCTGTACAGACTTTGAAGAAAATAGTCTCGAGAAGGCTTCTTGAGATCTTGCTCAGATGAATGCCCCTGATTGCTCAGCTCTTTGAGAGGTTCTCTGAATCTCGACATAAATGCCCCAGATTGACTGATCTTTGAAGACATCACATACTCAGGGTGATTTACTTACATCTCGAAAGTAGGCTACTTCACAACCTTACTTCTCAACTCGATCTGCTTTGTGCTCAATCAGATACTTGAAGCAATATGTCCTTCAGGACAATCAATTATCTGTCTGATGCTCAATATGCAAGCTCACTTGATGTTTAAGCACTTATCTATATGCAAAGAATGTTTTATTCTACGAATGATAATTCTAATGCAAAGTTCATGTTTGTCTTGAAGTTAAAGAAACTTTTATTGAAAAGATATTGAAACATTGAATTTTTTGTAAAAGATTGAGTGATACCAACTCAAATGTTTAGCAAGCCTTCTAGGAGTCAGGTTACCGTATTCTTGTAACAATTTCGCTTTTGAGTTAACCCATGCTTCAATTAGGACTTTCAAGGGTTGTAACATGGTCTGGTTCACGGGTTTTTAGAAGAAAAAAGATTTTTAGGCTCAAAATATTTGGTGCCCTCCCATTCTCCGTGATGTTCTCCATTCCTAAGTTCAGATAACTTGATGCGAGCATTCATCTCTTGAGAGAAGTTTATGATATGGTTGAGGAACCACTGAGGTTTCTTGGACACGACAGCCACTCACCTTTTGCTTTTGGTGTCTGATCACACGCCTTTGTTCTTGTAAGGAGGATTTTTGCTTTAAAATCCTTTTCTTTTATTTTCTTTTGCCTGACTTTTGCCTAAGCGACTTATTATGAAGTTTCGACTTAGCGGGCTTTTGTCATCATTTTTATCACTTTTCTTTTGAACAAGTCATGTGATCTTGCACCCTTGTTTGATTGAGGTGACGTGAATGTTTGAATCCTTGGCGGATGAGAGATAACAATTGTGGTATCGCTATCCGTTGATTTCCGATGTAGAGATAACCATTACGGTTTCAACCTCTTTTGAAGCACTTTGTTGATAGGCGAAGGTTGACTATTGCGGATTTGACCTTCCTCAACCTTTTGAAGGATAACCATTGATGTATCCTTGGATACGCACTCTTGATGAGTTTTGAACGCTCGATCAGATTAACTGAACACTACCTTGCCCCAGGTTTTAAAAAAATGAGGGTTTTTTTCTGAACAGAAAAGAAACTCCTACTTCGAGTCTCAAAAGGGGTTAACGAGGTTTCTCCTTATATCTCCTGTTTGGGAATTTGAAACAACGCCTGTACATCATTAGCAGGGTTTTTACTCGAAAGCATACCGTTTGAGATTCTTAGTAAATTGTTCGTCATCCTCCCTACAGAGGTGTTACTTTATTAATAAGAGTTGAATATCAACAGCATAGAAAAAGAAAAAAAACACATTTAAGAGTGATAGCGAATGGATTAATTCAAGACGAACATATTCAATGCATTATGATTAGTATTCAGAAATGAGCAAGTTTTGCATACAAGAAAGTACTGAACAAAACAAGAAAAATTACAAATGAGCATGCAAGATAAACCTAGAAGTCTCCATGTTGAGGAGATTGGTCTCCGTATGGATTTCTTGCTTCAGAAGATGCACTTCGTGGTCCTGGCGTTTACTGAGTCAAAAGAGAGTTCAATTGATGCGTAGGCCCTCTGGAGTGAACGTGATTGCTTTGGAATTAATGAGTTTCTGAACCGTGCCTTTGAAAAGATTACATCCTTCAATTGTATGGCCAGGTGCCCCAGAATGGAACTCACAGTAGGCATCAGGATCATATCCCAAAGGATACGGAAAAGGAGGTGTCCTAAGCTCCTTTAACTCCACCAAAGAATGTTGGAGTAGGTGAGTTAGCAACTCACTATAAGGCATAGGGATTGGATCATGTACTTTTCTGGGCCTTATCAGATTCTTTCCACCTCGTTGTTGACGATTTTGTCGATAAGTTTGTTGTCGAAGAATTGAGCTCCAAGTAGTCTTCAAAATTGGATAAGGCTTGACACATCGGACGAATACCAAGTGAAGATTCCTACATCACTCAAGATACAAACAAAAAAACTATGCGAAGAGTGTTGCAATGCTACGTATGTATTTCAAATTCATTCGAAGGTTGAATTAAATTCCAAAATTGAAATCGTAACACAAGAATAATAATTACAATATGATTTTATTTACAAATTGAACCGAATAAAGTATATGAATAGAAATAGTATAATTGTATTTACAATACTAAATATGAAATAGAAATACTATATTATTATATTTACAATATTAAATATAAAATAGAAATACTATATAATTATATTTACAATATTAAATATAAAATAAAATACTATATAATTATATTTACAATATTAAAACACATAACTAAATATTATATTGAAGTAGTAGAATAACTATAATAAAAATATAAATGGAGAAAAGGAATTAATTAGTAAAAAATGAAAGTATGAGGTTAAAATGGAAAGGAAGTAATTAGTAGAAGCAAAATTCTCTCAACATCAATCTCACATGTTTGTAAAACATATAACGAAACATAAATCTCCATAATCTTCTTGTTTCACCCACCTCACTTTGAATTTTCTTAATAAAAGTTTGCAACCAAACCACACTTTAATCCAAGCATAAGTATACACAAAAAAGAAGAAGGTAATTGAGGCAAAACTAACCATAGTTATTAGGAGAAAGAAACATGAAAAAGTCACCAACAACTTAAACATTAATTATCAATCACAATTATCATCCTCCATTATCAATACTAAACTCCCCAATTTGTATTATCAAATATTCCTCAAACAATACTAACACTATTAATACCAACACTATTATTTTAAACTCACAGCACCATGAATAATTTGATTAAACAAAACTAAAACCAAACCATCAATGTCAATGTCTCACCTAATTTAATAACATCATTACAATTAAATTCTATATCACAGTAAACAACAAAACCGTGATTTCTTTTTTTTCTTTCTTTTTTTCATCCCAACAACATCACTATGATTATCACCATTGCAACATTATCATCAACTTCATAAAAAATCAAACACAACACTAACAATGTCAACTCATTCCAAACACTTCAACAAAACACAATCAATACTCATTCAAACTAAATTCACAAATCTCCCTCAATATTTCAATTAATCTCAATGCTATATAAATACATACACATATTGAATTAAGAGGAATAGTTACCAACTTAGAGACAGTGGTGAGCTAAGATGAAGCGGAAGTGATGGCTGGGAGTTTGATGGTATGAGTGTTTTGGTTGTGAGAGAGGGAGTTTGTGAGATGGAGGGTGAGTTGGTGTTATGGAAGAGGAACGGTGGAGGGAGTATTGATAGTTGAGGAAAAATGAAGGAAGGAGTATTTTCTGTTGAAGGAGTATGAAGAGGAAAGTCTTAATTTTTTTCTAGATCTCATAAATGTCTTTGCCTCCTCCTTACATTTGCTTCGTTGGTTTTTCAATTTGGCCTCCCTTCAATAGTAAATTATAACACATATATATACCCAAAAAATTAGGTTTAGCAATTTTTTTAAAATGGCAAAAATACCCTTTTGATGAATTGGACCCAAAAGCCCAATAGATTAAAAAGAAATCTGTCCAACAACATTTTTATTTTGATTTTTGGAGGTGAAAATTGGACACTTAAAATTGTCAAAAATGGTAAAAGTTCGGACAATAAATTATCCGAAAAAATAAAATGAGCACATTAAAATAAACTACGGTTTCAAAATTAAAGAAAACTATCGAAATAATTAAAATTGAAATAAAACGATAATAAATAATACCGATTTTAAAACACTTACTTAAAACAAAACTTGAAATGTATTGAAAAATTAGAGATCACATTTTCATGATCTACGCGACACGTAGATTCATAAAGCAGTGAGTTAGAGGCGAAAACTTGAAATATTTTTCCCGCTAATTTTCGTACAGTGTCGAATCGCTTTTAGCAGTCTGTTTGTAAAATCGAAATATTGATATCATCGACATATAATCAACTTAACATGATGCAAGAAACAGGTAAGGAGATAAAAATGAATGAAGTGAACTAACGGGTATTTCACAACTATAAAACGATGCAAATGTCGATTTAAACTGACTTTTGGTCAAATTAAATACAACTAAATGATGCATATGCAGTGAATGAATGATTGTTTAATGTCAATGGCCTAATGGACGCGTATGCAGATGAACGTGAAGCCTAAGCCAGGTAAAATCGAGATAGGAGGGCAAATTTTGGGGTGCAACAAATGGTACCATTGGTTTCGATCAACGACCATAGCTACGGCTCGAACAAACAAATTAAAATGCCCTAATAATGGTGGTTTACGTTTCCCACGCCTAAGCTTCCATGAAAGGTATCATTCATGCTCTGTTTGATGCCCTGAACTCAAACAAACACACAAAAACGATTAATGATGCATGGATTATAAAATTCGAAATTGTGAAAAATGCAAACCAGTGAGAGTTCAAGCACGCGATCTGGGCAGTTCTGGGCACAAGTAAAGGTTGCTTTTGATTGCTGGGAACCTCCTGAGCACGATGGAATGATCAAATTGGCCTGAAACTTGCTGGAAATTCAAACACGATTTTCAAAAGTTTGAGAAATATTTTGGCAAAATAAGGGTTAGTGCAAGGGCTAGGGTTTCGTCCTTGTGGTCAGATTATTGGTATTTATAGAAGAGATTTGGAAAGAAAAAGAGTGAAAAAGATATGATTTGGAGCATTCAATTTTTTTCAAATAAAATCAATTTTCTTGAAGAAAATTTGATTTCCTCTTCAATGCATGATCAAGCACGAATTTGGCAAGAGTCTTGGGCTATCTTGGACTTCAAGGAAGATATAAATCCAATCCTTTTTGAAAAAAATCTTATTTTCATATTTTACATGATTTAATTTTGAATTAAATGTTTTAAAATTCAAATATAAATCATAAAAATAGAAAATTACCATGGCCAAGCATTTATGGGTCAAAAATCATGTCATGAACAAGTTTGGATCAAAAGATTTTAGGCCCATTTGGAAAATTTTGCATTTTGACCAAAATGTCCTTTTGTGCAATTGTCCAAAATTGCCCAACTTCTGAATAGTGTATCTTGCTCAATTTTCAACATTTTTGGGTGTTCTTGGACTTTTTGGAAAGCTATAAGAGTCCTCTAACCAACCTTTTTGGTCTCATCTCAATTGGAGTTACCATGCTCAATATATCTTCAAAACAAAAAGTTGACTTTTTGTTGACTTTGAAAATGACCTGTAATGTTTTGAGCTATACCTCTCAAATGAAGCATTTTTTGGACATTCTTGTGAGACATGAAGTTGTAGAGAATTGAATTTTAAAAACAAGAGGTGGTGGAAAATATCGAGAAAGTATGAGAAAGTTATGATCAACAAAGTTCATTGACTTTTCATCTAGAAACCATAATTTAGAAAGTTTGACTTTTGGGCAAATCTTGAGTTTTCTTGATGAATCATGATCAACCCTTGATCAAATGATGAATGTAACTTCAAAATGAGGATGTTGACCAAAATTATGAAGTTTGACTGTATGTTGACCATAGTTGACTTTTTGTCCAATACAACTGATTTTCAACCATCTGAGCAATTGTCTGAGGAAACTTGACTTGTGAAGCTTGAAACTTGACATGGAGAATCTTTAAAGCACATGAGGAGGCATGAAGACCATTGGAGATGTTGGAAGCCCATCTTGGCCTGAGAGATACCAAACCCTAGTTTGGGTTGATTGTCTAGGAGAGAGTTTGTCTGATCAACTCTTGAGGAATCCTTGAGTATAGATGTATGAAATCTCTTGAGAAGATGGAGGGCAAATTTTGGGGTATGACAACTGCCCTTGTTCAATCTTCTTGTACTGGAGAGTTAGATTGACACGCTTGTCTTTCGTGACCTGGAGGTAGAAGATGATTGAACACTCGAGTACACCTGAAAATTTGCACTCGCTGTTGGCTGATGATGCGGGAATGGGCTTACAGATGCCATTTGGAGAAGTTGGATACTTCGCTGGGGGATGAGTCGTACGCTAGACTCGAGAATGTCGATAGGGGAATTGACGGGGATGGGCTTAAGATTCCATCTGGAAAGATCGATGCTGGGGAGTGAGTCGTACGCTAGGCTCTGTAGTCGTTTCTGGAAGGAGCATGAAGATGGGCTTAAGATGCCATCTAGAGGGAGTCGTACGTTAGACTTCGTGTCCATCTTTTGAATGAAGTTATTGGTTTGCATTGATTTTTAACCATATATGCAGCATTCTGAAAGTGGAGAAACACTGATAAGTAATCGGAGATGGGCTTAAGATGCCATCCAGGGCAACTGAGTCGTACGCCAGACTCTGTAGTTGCGGTTGATAATAAGAAGGATTGAATAGATCTTGACTACCTCGAGGAATAGTAGTTGGCAAAATGTGGATAGCTTCCCCTGTGCATCGGTGTTGATCCATTGCGTTATCGAGGATAACCGTGGCGGTCTTTCGATAGTTTTCCGCCGGTTCGGGGCTTAATCCGGACTAGTCGTCGGAGGACAACCAAGGGCGGTCTTCGATAGTTTTCCGCCGATTCGGGCTTAATCCCGACCAGTTTGAGGACAACCAAGGGCGGTCTTCAGATAGTTTTCCGTCGATTCGGGCTTAATCCTCGACGTGTTTGCGTCAAGTGATCACACTGCTTTGGAGAAACAAGAGGAACTTTGATAGAATATTGGTTAGTTTTATGCAAAGTGTGATGCATGACGGTATATGAATGATATATGCATGAATTATGACTTTATGAGTAATGTATGAATGATAGATGTTGTGGTATTTCAAAACATATCCATCTTGAAGAAGATGCGGATGTTCTGCTTGAGGATTTCGACTCCGCTGGGAATTGGGTAGGTGGAAGTCCCCGCTGAAGGAGAAGAAAGATACCTGGATTCCTCCGATGCACTATCCGACCAAGTCTTGGGCCTAGATATTGTTGAGGAAGGTAGATATTTGAGAGGCTCGTTGTTGGAGATCTCATATACCCCGCCGAGGAGAGTCCGGGAGGCGATCCGTTGGGGATTCTGATGTAGATCCCGCTGAGGAAATTTAGGAGGCGCCTGGGGATTCTCGAGTGTAGATCTCACTGGAGAGCATTTGATAGTTGCCGGGACCGGGTTGAAGAGTCAGAACCCGTTGTAATCTCCGGCCGGGGAATGAAGATGTAGGTTCCTCCGATGCACTATCCACCAAGTTTCGGTCCGATATCTGTGGAGAAAGGAAAAGATCGAGAGATATTCGCCGGGATAAATACCTTGACTGGGGTGAGGTGTTACCGCTGAGACCGATGTAACTTTACTTAGTTGAGTGGAATTGCTCGTGGATTCCCTTTGCTCACTGGGAAGTTGTGTTGTGAGTGATACTTTGTGGGATCATGCTCTACGGGAATGTTTTGGTGACTTTCGTCGTCGTCCCAATTCCTGGAGCCTGTAGTAATCACTTTTGTATGTTCACTTTTCGTATGTTTGCGATTAGATTTTTATTGTCAAATGCATATAGTCAATCAAAGCAAACGTTGGACTTATTGCAAACGACAACAACAAGAATTGTAAAGAGAAAGAATTTGCGTTTATATGAAATGTGGTGTATGGCCAAGTAGTTTGTACACAAGAAAGGTAAAAAGCCATGCGGAAACAATCTCGTTAAGTTCCAACTATGCTAGTGCTCATATATTTCAACTATCTCATCTCCTTGCTGTCAGTAGAAAGTGAGTAGACTGATCTTCGCCATTTGAATCTTGAATGTTGATAGTAGTCTGGAAGCTGGTGATCTGGAAGAGACATAGTTGTACGCTTAAATCCCTAACTTTTGCCTAGACCGCCTTTCGGTTTTCACCACCGATACCTTTTTGCCCAAGCCGCCTTTTCGTGTTTTCGACTTGCGGTGTACATCTTTGTATATATCCTTAACTTTTGCCCGAACCTTTGGTTCGCCAGATGCCCTTATTTTTGCCTAGGCCACCGACCTAGCGGGTCTCTTTATGCGTAGTATTTTTGACTATGTCTGTTCACTGGGTGTGGGAAGTCTTCACCATCCATGGTGCTAAGTATCATAGTCCGCCGAAAACACTGTCTTGACTACAAACGGTCCCTCGTAGGTGGGAGTCCATTTGCCCTCGATCACCTTGTGGAAGAATGATGCGCTTGACTACTAGATCACCGACTTGGTAGACTCGGTGCTTGACCTTCTTGTTAAATGCTCGATCATTCGCTTCGATAAATCTGTCCATGGCATGGATGCGAGTCGCTTATCAATCAAGTTAATCTGTCAAGGCGAGTCGGACCCAATCGCCTTCGCCTAACTCCGCCTCCCGAGGACTCGTTGAGGGTATCCGAACCTCGATGGGTAAGACGGCTTCCATACCGTACACAAGAGAGAAGGGGTTGCCCTGCTGATGTTCATCAGAAAAGATAACCATGAAGAGCAAATGGTAACATCTCATGCCAATCTTTGTAAGTCACCGCCATCTTCAGATAATCTTCTTAATGTTCTTGTTGGCGGCTTCCATCGCGCCATTCATCTTAGGCCGATAAGGAGAAGAGTTGTGATGCTTGATCTTGAACGCGTGCGTAGTTCGGTGATCATCTTATTGTTGAGATTGGAACCGTTATCTGTGATAATCCTTTCGGAGTGCCATACCGATGATAAGATTATGTTTGATGAATCGAGCCACAACATTCTTGGTAACAGATGCATACGAGGTCGCTTCTACCCACTTGGTAAAGTAATCGATTGCCACAAGGATGAAACGATGTCCTGGAAGTCAGGGCTTAATTTCTCCAATCATGTCAATGCCCCACATTGCAAAAGGCCAAGGAGAAGAAACGCTCAGACGGTAATCGGAGGCAAGGTAACCTTTATCCAAAACAAATCCTGATATCAAGCTCATAACAATACCAAGGTTCGGCCAAACTTCTCAATGATGATCGGGAGCCCTCGTCCCATCTAACCTTGAACATAGACGACATAGATAGCCAATGCCCCGCCAACCGATTCTCTTCTCGTGGAATATGATCAAAAGTAATCTCTCAAGTAGGGGATCAAACTCGAACATGCTCGATACGGAATGAGATTCGGATGCTTCGATCCCACTCGCCTTTATCCGATCGATCACTAAAGCCGAGTCTCCATACACTTGTAAGAACTTGATTCTTAAGTCAATAGCGCTTTAAGACCCATGATGCACGCTTCGACTCGCCATGTTGTTAGTGCAATCGAAACATAATCTGGCGGTGAAAGGCGTGTCCGCTGTAGGAGATGTAATGATGGCGCCAATGCCATTGCCAAGTGAGTTTGAGGCTCCATCAAAGACCATGGTCCATCGGGATCCTTGTTCGTGTCCTTCGTCTGGTCCGGTTCTTCATAATCAGAACTAGTAGAACATCTTCATCCGGAATTGAACCGCATAGATCGATAGTCATCTACGGCTTGATGAGCCAAATGATCGGCTACTACACTTCCTTTGATCGCTTTCGAGAAGTGTACCGGATGTCATATTCGGTCAAGATCATTTGCCATCTTGCTATTCTTCCAGAAAGAGCTGGTTTCTCAAATATGTATTTTATCGGATCCATCTTGGAAATCAACAAGGTAGTGTGAGTCAACATATACTGTCTTAGTCGGCGAGCAGCCCAAGCCAAAGCGTTGCAAGTTTTCTCAAGTTGTGAGTATCTTGTTTCACAAAGGTAAACTTTTGCTAAGGTAGTATATTGCATGCTCTTTTCGACTGCACTCGCCATGTTGCCCCAACACACACCCCATTGAGTTCTCTAGCACCGCCAAGTACATGATAAGAGGTCTTCCTTCGGCATCGTGGATAGGAGGATTCAAGGTACCTTGATTTTGTCAAAAGCGATCCGGCAATCGTGCTCCATTCTACCACTTGATCTTTCTTAAGTAACTTGAAGATTGGCTCACAAGTAGCGCTAGATGTGCAATGAATCTGCAATGTAGTTTAATCGGCCCAAGAAACCTCGACTTCCTTCTCGGTGCGGGAGATGGCATCTCTTGAATAGCTTTAACCTTGGCGGATCAACTTCAATACCTTTCCACTAACAACAAACCCTAAGAGTTTTCCGGATCTGACTCCAAAGGTGCACTTGTTAGGATTGAGTCTCAATGTACTTCTTCAACTCACAAATAGTTTCGCAAATGATCAAGATGTTCTTCTTCACCGTGATCGAGCTATCATGTCGCCGACGAGACCTCTATCTCGTGATGAATCATGTCATGAAACAATGTCACCATAGCGCCGATAAGTGGCGCGTTTCATCAACGGCATAACCTTGTAGCAAAAAGTGCCCCACTGTGTAACAAAAGTAGTCTTCTCCATGTCTTCGGGAGCCATTTTGATCTGATTGTAACCGGAGAAACCATCCATGAAGGAGAAAACCTTATGCTGAGCGGTGTTGTCAACCAAAACATCAATATGAGGAAGTGGGAAATCATCTTTCGGACTTGCTTTGTTCAGATCTCTGTAATCCACACACATTCGTACTTTACCATCCTTCTTAGGCACAGGCACCACATTAGCAACCCACTGTGGATAAGAAGTAACAGCTAAGAAACCTGCATTGAACTGCTTCATAACTTCGGCTTTGATTTTCTCTGACATCTCGGACGATGCGATTTAACCTTCTTTTCACCGAGAAAACCTTCTTTTGTTGGCAATCGGTACACAATATCAATGTCCAACCCGCATGTCTTCGTATGACCAAGCAAAACCTCAATGTAGTCTCGTAGCATCCGAACCAACCTTTCTTTAACACTGCTCAAGACCCGCTCCTATCTTGATCTCTTTCTGTCTTCATCGCAAATTCACAACCTCAACTCGCTTCATGTGGCTGTATAACTCGCTCTTCTTGTTGTAGCAATCGACAAGTTCTCCGGCACTTCACAATCTTCCTCACTTTCGCCTTCGGCTTGGTAGATCGGATTATCAAGTCATATTTAGCACTAGCATAGTTATTAACTAGATTCGGAGTGATTCGCAGTGTATCACGTGGGTGTGTAAGAACACATAGCTTTTGAAGGGTGATAAAGTAAAAGAAAGAAAACAAACAATTGAATGCAAAAGTCCAACGATTTATTGAATGAAAATACGCAAACGACAGATAATAACCCTCGCAAACGAGCCATGATGCCCCGGGCAAGGCACTAGGCTTTCAAAGTTTATTGTTCAAAACATAAAGAAATACGAAAAGCAAAACAAAACAAGAGCAATTACTCCTGACTAAAGGAGATTGGTATGACGCTTCGCCTTCCAATTGCTGAGCCCTTTGTCTGGAGTTGGGAAGATCCACTTGCTGATGTCGAAGTCGTTGTCGTCGTCTTCTATAGCATGGATTCCACTCTGGCTAATGCGGAAAGGAAGTTGGCCGGCACGTTCGCGGCGTATCATCTTCTGACTCTTGATGGTGAAGCCTAAACCAGTCTTGTCAAATTTGAAAGGAAGATCAGGGAGCTTCCCCCAAATAGTACTACCTTCTTCAACAGCAGCTTGAGCATCTTTCAATGAGGCCATCCTAGGTGGAACTTGTGCAACTTCAGGAGTGACAGGAGAGTCAACAGGCATGACTCTGGGGATTGTTTCAAAAGCTTGACAGGGAGTCTCAAAGAATTCACCTTCCATCTCAAGGTATCGGAATGATCAGAGATGACGACCATATACTCTTCTTCACCGCACATCGTAACAACCTTCCTTTATCGGTACTTCATCGATGTAAGGTAGAGTACAAAGACCGCCCCATGTATCCAAGGAAGTAAGCAAGAATAAGCGGACGGATGTCCATGACAAAGAAAGTGGAGTCAAAAGTCCGAACCGACTTTAACAGGCAGTGAGCTCTCCAAGCACTGTCCGCTTAGAACCATCAAAGGCTCTCACAATAATGGCACTGGGTCTCAAAACCAACCCTTCGACATCAAGTCGATCAAAAGTAGTCTTCGGAAGGATATTCAGAGCAGAACTAGTATCCACCAAAACATGAGACAATGTAGTGCCCTTGCATTCAACAGAGATGTGCAAGGCTTTGTTATGTTTCTTCCCGGAAGGAGTCAAATCAGCATCAGAGAAACCTAGGCCGTTGTTGGCAGCCAGGCTAGCAATACAAATTTCAAACTGGTCAGTGGTAGTGTCTTGCGGTACGTGAGCATTCTTCAGAAACTTCACCAAGGCATTAGCATGAGCCTCGGAGCACATGAGCAGAGCAAGCATGGAGATTTTAGACGGAGTCTGTCCTAACTGTTCTACAACATTGTAGTCACTCTTCTTGATGATCTTCAGAATTTCCTCCATTTCTTGTTTGGAGGTGTCTTCAGCAACTTCCTTTGGTACTTCCGTGAGCAGGGATGAGTCACGGTTCTTTCCTCTAGCTTGGGAATGGATTGAATAGTGGAATGCGAGCTGGAGTCGCAGTCTTTTTTGAGGAGAGATATCTGAGAGAAAACCCTTCCGGTTCGGTCACCTTACTTGATCCGTGATGTTGTCAATGTCGGAATGGTAGCTTCAACAGAAGATCTTCAATGGTCGAGGGTCTTGCTTGACGCCATGATAGTAAACATCACTCCATAATTCCAAGGATAGCCTTGTCGAGGAATATGGAACCGGTCTTGGAGAAGTAATGATGAGGGTGCCACCTAGGCACAGGATCAGCAGAGGAAATCTTATGGTGTTAACATCAAGCATAGTCTTTGGGAAATCGTCACCCCATCCGTCGCCTTAACATCTTCAATAGGAATCTTGTAGCTCTCAGAACATGTACTTCACCATGTAATCATACTTTCCACTTGGCTGCCCCAAGGTATCCCACAGATGGTACAGTTTCTTGCATTGTCGATCTTCAACTTAGACATTTCTTCACACAGCTCGCATGTGGTTTCGAAATAGTATCTCACGGTTATCCATCATGCATCGAACACGCCTTCTCAACCAAGCACAACCATCGCGCGGATGGGCACCAACGACAGCTCGGCATCCTGGTTGACACCGCTTGCAACAAATTCTTCTTAACACCATCGAGGAATGGTCAAGTCATCTATGTTGAAAACATAAGTATCGTCACCAACAGCATTGGAACCCTTGTCATGGTTAGGCATAGGCGCGTTGATCACATTCGGAGTCTCGACAGGAGGATCGAACTCAATCTGCTTAGCTTCAATCATATCTTGAATCTTGTTCTTCAGAGCCCAACAATCATCAGTGCTATGTCCAGGGCTATTGGAATGGTAAGCACACTTAGCATTAGGATTGTACTTCGGAGAGGAGGTGTTGACATTCTGAGGAGGATCCCTCAAAGCAATCAGCTCTGCTTTCAACATGTGTTGCAAGGCTTGCGACAAAGGCATGTTGATCTTCGAAATTTCGGGCGCGCTCGACTACGCGTGTCTCGTTGAGGTTGTGCTGATGTAGGATTGGAGATCACAACTGCCCCCACAGATTGAGCGCGGTCGGTCTTGGCTCGGCTTTTCTGACCATACACAGCATTAGCTTCTTTCTTAGCACCAAAAGATCTCTTCGCAGCATTTGAAGATGTCTCTACCTGAATCTTCCCACTCTTGATACCAGCTTCAATACGCTCGCCTGTCAATATCAACTCGGTGAATCCGGTGAAGAATTTCCAATCGATGATTGAAGAATGGGCCTGCTGTTCCCATGAACATATCAACCAACTCCCTATTAGACAAGGGTGGCTGAACTCTGCCTGCTAGATCTCTCTATTTCTGAGCATACTCCTTGAACTTCTCATCACGACCCATAGACATGCTTTGTAGTTGCATGCGAGTGGGTGTCAATTCAGCATTGTACTCATACTGTCTGTAGATAGCACCAGCTAAGTCACTCCAAGTACGGATATGGTCATTCGCTAGCTGATAGTACCATTCCAACTGAGTTCCGGACAAACTCTCTTGAAAATAGTGCATCCACAACTTTCTGTCATCAGTGTGGGGATTGATCTTCTGAACATAGGACTTCAAATGCAGCTTAGGGCAAGACATGCCATCATACTTAGCAAAAGTAGGAACTTTGAACTTGGGAGGAATCACAACACCAGGGACAAGACTCAGATCATCAAAATTCATCCTGGACATCTTCAGGTTTTCCACAGCATTCAGACGGTCTTCAAGTTGCTTGTACTTGTCATCCTCATCAGAGTATTGGCCATCATCATAGTTCTTCTCAAGTTCAGGCTGACTGCCTTCACCATTACCCTTGTTACTTTGTTCAGTCTTGACACTTCCTTCTGCGAGCTCTATCCGATCAACTTTAGGACCACCTTTGTAGCGTCTGCCCATGTTGAGGAGACCAACAACCTTCTTCTTTCTGTTGATGAGCTTCTTCAGATCTTCTTGGCCTTGGACCAAGCCGGTAAACATCTCTGAATCGAGCATTCTGAGCTTGAAGATCTTTGACAGACTGTTCAAGAGCCATTTCTGCTAAAATAAATAGCGAGCAAATGAGAAAACCAATCTCCAATGTACCTGTGATGCAATGTTATGCTATGATATGCAATGTTTATGCGAATGCAATGCAATGTTTTCAAGGACCTTAGAGATTTAAATTTGTTAAACAAGCAATGAACAAACATTTATTAGTACTCTTTTTATTATTCTTTTTTTTTTTTAAGTACAAAGGATAGTTCAAAACAATAAAAGAAAACATAAACATCCTAAAGCTCTAAGTCTCCCATGGGCGCTTCCTCTTGGTGCCGATGTAGGCGTTGATGTTTCGCTCCTCGTGAAGTAGCTTGGTCAACTCTAACACTTTCTTCTCGCTTGCATAACACTGAGCTTCAAAGGTATCCCTCTCTTCTTTTAGTTGAATCCAGGATCTCTCAAGTCTTCAAAATCAATAGGCATGTCGGGATGGAGAACGGTATAGGGTACGTCACCTATAGCAACAGGTTCCATAATTACCGGTAGAACAGGCGTGAATGGCATCATGAGGTTTTGAGCTCGAGCTCGCACCCATTTGAGGTAAGGTTCCCAAGGAATGGAGTTCTGGTGCCCCAAAGTCTTGGTATCAGTCTTCTTTACCATGCCCCAAGCGTGTATGAACCTTCGTCGGTATTTCTGGAGATCGTGACTGTAGTCGAACACAATGTCTTGGAGAAGCATATCATGGGACCATCTCTTCGAGCAAAAAACCAAACCGTAGAGCTAAAGAAGGGTTGTAAGTAATACCTCCCCTTATACCAAGTAGTGGTACATTAGGGAATTCTCCATAACTCTCAATGAAGGTAAAGTCCTTTTGGGAGAAAAGACTCCAACGGATATCTGAATGAGAGAGCGACATTAACCTTTGAGACCATCTCAACCTTTGTTCGTTCTTCAAAACTGACGGAGGAAGGTGCGAAATAAACCACCTAGAAAGTAACGGTATACAACACATGAGAGTTCCTTGTCTCTTAGTAGTACGAGTGTGGAGAGAATGTAGAATATCTCCAAGTAAAGTAGGCACAGGATTGCGGGTAAGGAACAACTTGATGGCATTGATATCTATGAATTGATCCGAGTTAGGAAATAGAACCAAACCATAAATTAATAAGGCCACAATGCTTTCAAATGCATGGAAACTCATAACTTTGAGGAATTCTCAGGCTTTCTTGATTAAGAACTTGGAAAGTAAACCCTTAACTCCACTTCTAGTTTCCCAATTGGCTTCAATGTCTGAGCGCTTAAGATGTAAGGCGGATGCAATGTCTTCGCACTTAGGACCTTTTCTAGACCGGTGAATGGCATTTGGTCAAGAATAGGTATCCCAAGTAGCTTAGAGAACTCTTCCAAGGTAGGAACCAACTGATAATCTGGAATGTAAAGCAATGGTGTTTCGGATCAAAGAACTGGAATAGGACATGCATCATATCTTCTTCAAAACCGGAGATAACCAAATCAAGTAGATAACCATGTCTTTGATGAACTCGAGCATGGTCGGAATTTCAAACCAATTCTTTGAGTGAGAAGGTATACCCATAAGTTGATTCGGATAGTCTTTCTAGAAGCCATAATTCCCTACAAAACAGAGCAAAGATAAATCCCTAGGTCCTTGAAATAGTTAGAAATGATATGCAATGCAAATGATGTCATGATGTCATGTTTAGCACACACAAACAATTCACACAATGAGCCTAGGGTTAAGGCTTGCATGAGGTATAGGTGATTACCCCACCAAAAGTTTGAGTTGGTTCATCCTGTCCTATAATAGTAATCGGGTTCTAGGAATCTCATATCATAGATCTTTCTCGTAGGCGTTTATTTCAATACGACGGCCAAGTGGTCGATCAAAAATATCCCAAAAGTCTGATCTCAATGAGCGTAGCATCGAGTATCAACCAACCTTAGCACCAAAGCCGCCATCTCACTACCTTCTAATGGCCAAGATGGGTCAATTAAGGTTCTAAAAGTTTAGTTAGTGCTTGATGACACCACGCAAGCCAAATACTATCTTCAACTTGGAAATGAAGAGTATCGGACATCCAAAGTGTCACACTAACGTAGCCATCATGTTGACCGCTTAGTTATACGCCTAACGGTCGCGACGATCTAATGCTACTTACCTAAAAGGAAACCCGGATCCGGTGTAGGATCCCCAACAATATAATACCCAAGCAACCCTTAAAGTAAAGCATACAAATCAAAAAAAAGCGGTAAAGGTGATCTAAAATCCCTAAGGCATTCTCTCTTTTAGGGTCTCTCCAGAGTCGCCGCTCAGAATACGGTGAACGACTTTTTAGTGTTTTTGTATCGTAAATGCGGATAGCAAGAGTCGCCACCGACTTTTATTTTATCCAATTAAGGAAGGTAAAAGTAAAAAGACCTTCGTTAGATTCGAGTAAGGGAGAAGGTTATGAAAAGGGAAGGTATTAGCACCCTTTCCATCCGTAGTTATTCTACGGGCTCTTAGTTGCTCTAGATCACTTTTTTAAAATTGCTTTCTGTGTGTTTGACAAAAATGTTTTGAAAAGGCATTTCGCTTTGACTTTGTAATGACTCATGTAGGAATGTATACAAAGTGTTTGGAAATGTTTCGTTTTGAAAAGAGTTTGAACTTTGAAAAAGAGTGTGGTGTGAAAAGTATTTGGTTTAGAGCAAGCAACTAAAAGACTTATTTACCTACTCGTAATTGGTCGTTTTTGTATTACGTTCCTTTAGAATAGCGCTAAACATACCATTAGTTAGTAGGTAGCTCCATTCTTGGATGTAAGCGGGACATTCAAGGGACATCGGATGGTCATAAGGCAACTTGTAGGAAGTATCCTAGCACATTCAAGGACTATCATCATTTTCGAGGCGAAAATCGAGGGTCAAGATCATGTATTCGGAGGCGACATCGTGGGTCTTATGATCTTTGTATCGAAGGGACTATGATGATTTGTTTGTAGGCAACGGTGCTAGGATACCTCTACGTTCGAGGGACATGACCATTTTGAATTCGTAAGGCAACGAGAGAATTACCCTAAGGGGTGCATGTGAAAGAAGTGTGTTGATTTGATATTTTATCTTGAAAATTAGTGGGCTAAGTTCATTATTATCTTGCCATACACGCCTAGTTACTAGCAATTGATAGGGTGCGGAAAGTAAAATGCGGAATGTAAAGATGCGGAAAGGTAAATCCTACGCTATTACATGGCTTTGGGGCAGATACATAATTTAAAAATGCGGAAAATAAAGACCTAATTTAAACTATTACATCCCATAAACAGTTACATTATTGAAAAAAAATAAAATGATAAAGCAAGAATCGTCTGAATCGGATCAACATGTAAAGGAATGAGAAATCGAAAATACGATATGAATCGAACAAGAGAAAAAATGTTAGAAAAATGCAAGTTTTTATATGAGAAAATTATTACGTGCTGGAAATAATATAAATATGCTAAAATAAATTTTTGGGATTTTTTGGATGCAGTTTAATAATTTAAAATGAATTAAAAGTGATTAAAATGCAAAATTATGAATAAAAATAATATGCATGCAAAATTATATTTTTTAATTTATTAAATTAAATAAAGGTTTTAAAAATAAATGCAAAAGAAAATTAATTTTGATGATGTTTTAAAATAAAATTGTGAAATTAATTAAAATAACATAAAATATTAAAAATATGAAAACATGGAAAATGCAAGTTTTGGAAAAAATGAAAACCGTGCCAGTGGGATCGAACCCATGTCCTTTGGAGCATCCTTGCACAGTGAGAGTCTTTACCATCGACAAGTGTCATTTGATGTTGGAAAAGTGAAAATCAAATGTTTTTGAATGATCACGTGCCATGGATGTGTTTGAAAACGAGTCAGCTACGCGTGGGCCCCGATTGACTGGATGGACGAATCAGAATGCTTGCCTTCGCCACGCATGCCTCGCCGGATTCCTCAACGGTCAACGACGCCGGAGCCCTAGCTCTGGTCGTCTTCTCCGACCAAACGCGATCCAAAACCTGCAAAATAAAAGAGATAAACGAGAAAGGAAGACCCTACCCCCCTAAATCGAACCTTCTGAGTTCAATGGTACCATTGGTTTCGACTGAAACGACCTGTAGCTACCGGTTCGAACGAAACAGCTTAAAATGCCCTAATAATGGTGGTTTACGTTTCCTACGTCTAAGCTTCCATGAAAGGTATCATTCATGCTCTGTTTGATGCCCTGAACTCAAACAAACACACAAAAACGATTAATGATGCATGGATTATAAAATTCGAAATTGTGAAAAATGCAAACCAGTGAGAGTTCAAGCACGCGATCTGGGCAGTTCTGGGCACAAGTAAAGGTTGCTTTTGATTGCTGGGAACCTCCTGAGCACGATGGAATGATCAAATTGGCCTGAAACTTGCTGGAAATTCAAACACGATTTTCAAAAGTTTGAGAAATATTTTGGCAAAATAAGGGTTAGTGCAAGGGCTAGGGTTTCGTCCTTGTGGCTGTATGCATTGCTTGGTATTTATAGAAGAGATTTGGAAATAAAAAAGAGTGAAAAAAGATATGATTTGGAGCATTCAATTTTTTTCAAATAAAATCAATTTTCTTGAAGAAAATTTGATTTCCTCTTCAATGCATGATCATGCACGAATTATGCAAGAGTCTTGGGCTATCTTGGACTTCAAGGAAGATATAAATCCAATCCTTTTTGAAAAAAATCTTATTTTCATATTTTACATGATTTAATTTTGAATTAAATGTTTTAAAATTCAAATATAAATCATAAAAATAGAAAATTACCATGGCCAAGCATTTATGGGTCAAAAATCATGTCATGAACAAGTTTGGATCAAAAGATTTTAGGCCCATTTGGAAAATTTTGCATTTTGACCAAAATGTCCTTTTGTGCAATTGTCCAAAATTGCCCAACTTCTGAATAGTGTATCTTGCTCAATTTTCCACATTTTTGGGTGTTCTTGGACTTTTTGGAAATCTCTAAGAGTCCTCTAACCAACCTTTTTGGTCTCATCTCAATTGGAGTTACCATGCTCAATATATCTTCAAAACAAAAAGTTGACTTTTTGTTGAATTTGAAAATGACCTGTAATGTTTTGAGCTATACCTCTCAAATGAAGCATTTTTTGGACATTCTTGTGAGACATGAAGTTGTAGAGAATTGAATTTCCTTCAAAACAAGAGGTGGTGGAAAAATTTCTAAGAAAGTATGAGAAAGTTATGATCAGTCAAAGTTCAGTTGACTTTTCATCTAGAAACCCTAATTTAGAAAGTTTGACTTTTGGGCAAATCTTGAGTTTTCTTGATGAATCATGATCAACCCTTGATCAAATGATGAATGTAACTTCAAAATGAGGATGTTGACCAAAATTATGAAGTTTGACTGTATGTTGACCATAGTTGACTTTTTGTCCAATACAACTGATTTTCAACCATCTAAGCAATTGTCTGAGGAAACTTGACTTGTGAAGCTTGAAACTTGACATGGAGAATCTTTAAAGCACATGAGGAGGCATGAAGACCATTGGAGATGTTGGAAGCCCATCTTGGCCTGAGAGATACCAAACCCTAGTTTGGGTTGATTGTCTAGGAGAGAGTTTGTCTGATCAACTCTTGAGGAATCCTTGAGTATAGATGTATGAAATCTCTTGAGAATATGGAGGGCAAATTTTGGTGTATGACACATGACATCAAACGTTTCCTTCAAACACGAGAGTACCCACTTGAGGCATCGTACAAAGATAGAAAAACTCTAAGAAGGCTTTCTAGAAATTTCTTCCTAAATGAAGATGTGCTATACAAAAGAAACTTCGATATGGTCCTGCTCAGATGCGTCGATAGACAAGAAGCAGACACGATCATCCATGAAGTGCATGAAGGATCCTTTGGAACCCATTCAAATGGGCATGCAATGTCCAGAAAAATCTTGAGAGCAGGATACTATTGGATAACGATGGAATCCGATTGCTGTAAACACGTCAAAAGATGTCACAAGTGTCAGATCTACGCAGATAAGATCCATGTGCCACCAACTCTACTCAACTTTCTCTCCTCTCCGTGGCCTTTCTCCATGTGGGGCATTGACATGATTGGAATGATCGAACCAAAAGCGTCCAACGGACATCGCTTCATTTTAGTAGCTATTGATTAGTTCACCAAATGCGTCGAAGCAGCATCTTACGCCAATGTTACAAGACAAGTGGTTGTGAGGTTCATCAAGAACAACCTCATTTGCCGATATGGAGTTCCAAGTAAGATCATTACAGACAATGGATCAAACTTGAACAACAAAATCATGAAAGAACTATGTGAGGAATTCAAGATCGAGCATCATAACTCATCTCCTTACCGGCCAAAGATGAACGGCGCCGTTGAAGCAGCCAACAAGAACATCAAAAAGATCGTCCAGAAGATGGTTGTCACTTACAAAGACTGGCACGAAATGGGTATCGTACTTCAGTACGCACTTCAACAGGGGCAACTCCTTTTTCTTTAGTATACGGCATGGAAGCAGTGCTCCCCGTAGAAGTTGAGATTTCGTCAATGAGAGTTCTCATGGATACTAATTTATCTGAGGTTGAATGGTGTCAAAGCAGATACGACCAGCTGAACTTAATCAAAGAAAAGCGTCTGACTGCTCTGTGTCATGGACAACTATATCAAAGAAGAATGAAGAAAGCTTTCGACAAAAAGGTCCGACCTCGTGAATTCCGAGAAGGCGACCTCGTGCTTAAAAAGATTATGTCTTTTCAACCAGATTCTAGGGGCAAATGGACTCCTAATTACGAAGGCCCATACATCGTCAAAAGAAGCTTTTCTGGCGGTGCTATGACTCTCACAACCATGGACGGTGATGAACTCCCGTATCCTGTGAATGTTGATGCAGTCAAGAAATATTTTGTCTAAAATAAATAAAAACAAAACAAAAGAACAGCTCGGTAAGTCGAAAACCCGAAAAGGGCGGCTTAGGCAAAAATGAGCGTCTCGGTGGACTGAAAACCTGAAAAGGCGGTCCAGGCAAAAATTAGAGACAATAAACAGAAATTATCCTGATAGATTGAAAACGTGAAAAGGCAATCTAGGCAAAAAAAAAAAAGGGATACAAAAAAAATGACAAAGTAACTGCAGTCAGTCCGTACTTCGTCAATCTGAAGAATCTTCCACCAACGGATCTTCAATCAAATGTTCTGAAGCAACAAGCACAGTGGGATTCAAAGTTGTTAGGGATAATAGTGGTTATTTGCTTTCAATGTAGCCTTTTCCCAATAAATTATCATTTCCAACTCTTGTAAATAGTTCATGGAATCACGCCTTTGGCTGATTACCGTTCTATCAATAAAATTTGAGCCTTGTGCCTTTTTGTTTGCAATTCTTGCTTTATTCTGTTTTGCAAAATAACGCTTTTTATTGTGAAAATCACTTTTGAAACTAAAAAGTTTTAAATGAATTTTTACTTCAAAATTTTGAAATAAAAGCGAAATGTTCCTTTGAACTATGAACACAAAAGGAACTTCAACAGTTTTCTCCATGAGTGTTTCGATCTCCGAAAGATAGAACAGCTGCTACAGAAGTCTTCTTCTCCTCCGCAGAGATCATCACAGGACGGTGTTCTTATCCAAAAAAGAGAATTTCCAACATAGTTGCCAATGAAATGCCTTTTTCAGAAGAGTTTAAAGCATACAACTCAGATTCCTCATCAGTAACGTCTACACCATTACTACAGATGTTGCTGAGTATTTGTTCAAACTGTGACATAGTCCTTTTCCCAAATACCCCGTTGTTGTCTTGTCAAGTATCGTCAGCATGCATATGACCTTCATGACATTCATACATAATAGCATCATTAATGCATTCCTGCATTTCTCAATGATTGTTTCCATATCACTGGTTTAGATTGCCTCTACTCATATGGGTATGTCATATCTCCAGTAGATTATCCCCAAGCAGAGAAAATACATCTTTCCCTATCATGTTCCCCAGCTGAGAGCATTCCTCATTGGGAACGAAGTCTTGATTGACCCCTTTCTTTCCAGTTCATTCCTGGATAGAACCTTGTCTCTAACCAACTCAGGTTTAGATTTCACAGAAAAATCTACCTGCAAACAATAAGCAATAGCCTCGACATTTGAGCTACTTATTTTCTTCTTGCAATTTGTCATAGAACGATTGTTCTTCTTAACAAGATCAAATCATGAAAGTTCAAGAAATCTCCGCAGATTGTCTTTTTGTCTAAAAGAAAACCTGTGTCTTTCAATCAAAATGCCCGCATCTTCTCAAAAGAGAGATCCCCGGCAAGATTGTAGCTACGAAAATAGAAACTCATTTGAGATCTGTTTCCCTCATTAACTGTTATTCACAAGGCTGAATACTCAGTAAAAATGTCTCAAGAATTACCTTGTTATGATTATCACTTCGCTGATAATTGGTAATATCTTCAGAACTCATTACCATAAATTATCACAAGGCTGATAATTGGTAATATCATTTTCACTTACCTTAAACATTGTCACAAGGCTGACAGAAGGTAATCTCTTTGTTTCCCAAAGCGAAACAGATATTCACATGCATTGTGAATCTATTTTCTCAATGAAACATATTGCTTGTTTCTCAACAAACAGGATTCTCTTTTCTTAGACAGATCGAGTCATCCTCACAAATTTTTCCCCACCATGTCATTTCTTTGATATCTTCTGGGTGAATCTTCTTACAATCATTTTGTATCATCCGCATTTTTGGTATCTTAGGTTCAAAATTTGCGTATTCTAATATTTAAGTCTCTTCACACCTATCAAAATGAAGATATTCATCTTCATATCTCGGTTAAAGAAACTTAAATAGGGGCATCTGTCATACCCCAATTTTTTGACCTAATATACCACCTTACATTTGCATCATTTCATCACTAACAGTTCAGAGCAGAATTAATCGGGTGTGGCTTACACAGGTCAAAATTAGGTTTTCATCAATTTTCATCTGATTCAAGAGACAATCAATTAGGGTTTGAGTTTTACTCACTCATTTGATCTATCTTGATCAAATCATCAACCTCGATCTTCGATATCAAATTTTTCCTCATGATCTATCAAGGATCGACCAATTAGGGTTTTCATCGAGGATAAGCAATCACTGATTTTCTGATCAATGAGTGACTTTTTTGATTGGAGATTGATCTTCATATCTTAGATACAATATGTTGACCTAATTTCTGGATTCAAAACATCACGAAGTTCACATTTCATCAACAATTTCGAATCATCCGATGAAATTTCATCTGACCGAAAAGTCAAACTTTGACTTTTGGTCAACTTTTTCAAGACAAAACTTTTCCATCATCAAAATACTTCAAATGATCCATCATGATCATAAAAATCAAGAAATTTGAAAAGTCAACAAAAGTCAAAATTTTCAACACTTAGAAAATTTTTCAAGTGTTAAAATTTCACACTTTTTCCAAACTTCATGGCATTTTTTCACATAGTTCCACTTTGAATTAGGACAAACTCAAAACATGAAAGTTGTAGCCCTTGAAACAAGCTTTCCAAAATGTCCAAGAACTCTCAAATCCATGGAGTCTAGCTATACTTTTGATTTTGAAACATAGAGCTCCAAAATCCTTGATTTTCAAGTATAAATTTCAAGATTATAGGTCGTTTTTGAGTTTCTTCTTCTAGAAGCCATGCCACCTTGCAAAGAGGGATAAAGCTGGTAAAAAATCAGATGGAGAGTAATTATGATGGGATAAGATCAAGTTGAATAATTAACCATGGTTAAAAGGAAGATTCCTTTTGCATTTATTACAAAAAATGACTTTCTTGCCCTCTAAGGCAACTTGTAAATACCAAAGCCATTTTCCTTCTCTTGCCATTCAGAACTTGTGACCTATAAATAGAGGTCATGTTGGCCAATTCAAACCACACCAAAGCTATGCAAGCACATGCTTTCTCTCTTTTTTCTTAAAATTCAAGAAACATAGTTCAAATTGAGAAATTTTGCATTTGAGAAATCTTGTGAAAAACCATGAGAAATTTGGTGTCTAACATGTCTTAATATCAATATAGAACTTGTTTGAAACTTAAAATCAACACAAGAATCATTAAAACTCAAAGTTGCTTCTCACACTTTCAAACTTGCCCAAAACTGCCTTAAACTTCAAACTGATAGTTTGGCTCGAGCTAGTTATGTTTTGATCATTCAAACATCATCAATATACTTCATATGAATGATCCAAACCATCATCTTTGATCTGTAACTCCATTAACCACGAATTCAAGTTTCACTTTGAGCAAACTGCAGGTTGACTTGGTCAGAATAATCCAAGAAAATTCATGATGTGCAGACCATCCTCACATGATCCTTGAAGGTCGTTGGTGCTACAGGAATCATCAAAACAGTTCTGGAAACACTCCATCATCAATTTCGATCTGAGCTTGAACAGGTAAGAACACGAACTTCAAACTCTATGATTCCTTGCCTCCAGTCCAAAAAACTCTTGGCCGTTTTATTTCTGCACTATCACTGATCAATAACCCTCAATCAATTGATCAATTCATCAACCATACACGATTTCAATTAGGATTTTCAGTTTTAGGGTTCTTCGTGTTCTTGAGAAATTTAATCATGTTAGGCTTAAAATAAATGAAATTAAATGACATCATCATGTTCCTGGGCTTGAAACGATCAAGTTTGATGTTTACTTCGTTCAATTTCATCAAGAAATGAGGATTTTAGGATTGATTGAAGATTGGAGGAAGAAGATGAACACTGCGCGCGTTTTATCAAATTCAAAAATTTGGTTTTATAATATAATTAGTTAATTTTACTTCAATACACGGATGTATTGCCGCCCCAGCGGTTGCCATCTCACTCTTAAGTCATTTATACCTTGTTTTGCCTAATGGTCCCGGTTCGAGTAGCCTTGGGACCATTTTACAAACTTTGTAATTTTCATTCATATTTTTGCAAACTTTGACTTTTTCAAACCCAATCAAAACTCCTCATTTTGAGGTGATTTTTGTACACTTGTCAATTAATGTATCTATTTTAAGATAGTGTCAAAATTTCAGAAAACTTTCATCGATTATATTTTTATCGAAAACGGTACTTTTGAGTACTTTTCAAAGCACCTTAAAAGGTGATTTTTCAAACTTTCAAGCCCGATTCTTTCAAAACTTCTCATAAGTATATTTCACTTTTCAAAACACTTTCAAGAACATTCTTCAAAACTTTTCATCAAAACTTACATCTTTTTCCATGATCGATCCGATTTAAACGATAAAACCGAATTCGTTTTTCTTCGAATTTCTTCACCGATCATGGGCCTCCCTTACGGTGTAAGTCCCAAAATTCTTTATGTACATATATGTTTCCTTGTACATATCCAATTCTTTTATGTACACATCTATTTTACTCGTATATAATACAAACGCCTTTTGTAAATATCAAGTACGTATAAACTTCATCCGCTTGTCTTCATTTGTATATACACCGAAAACCATTGGTGTTGAAAGGAGCATTATTCCGTGAAACGCTTTTAAACCAATGGGCCACCTTACGTGTAAGTCCCAACCCTTCTATGTACATCCACACCTTCCTCGTACATAAATATTCGCTTGTGTACATATTTACTTCATTGTACACAATTCAAACTTGTAAATAATCAAGTTACGCTCGTTTTAAACGTTCGTTTCCCATACACTTGTTTATATTTCCTTCATAAACTCTTGTAATTAAACATCATGCATCTGTTTATATTTCCTTCATAAACTCCTGTGAATACCTCACACACACACTTGTTTATATAACTGTCTAGTTATAACATAACAGCTAGTCTAACCACTAGGCTCCCCACAGTGTTAGCCTCCTCTTGGGCTTTGTACAAGGTAACTCATTTCATCTGAGTTCAGCCTCCTCTTAGGCTTCATATAAGAAAACTCATTCATCTAAGTTTAGCCTCCGCTTAGGCTTCATATAAGACAACACTCCCCTGCTGAGTCAGCCTCCTCTTGGGCTTCATTCAAAAGAACTCCTCATTGAGTTTAGCCTTCTCTTGGGCATCATACAATGAAAGAGACTAGGAAATCTCTTAACAGCCTCATATTGGGCTTCCAATACAAAGAATCACCCGCGTTAAGATAGAACCCAAAGAGTATAATTTCTCGGTGAAATTGCTCTTAATCCTAAAAGGATGGTTTCCCGGTGAAATCCCTTTTAAAGCCAAAGCCATCCATACCTTATAGCTTCCTCTTGAGCTTCATACAAGGACCCTCGATGACCCTCGGAATGCCTTCTCTTGGGCTTACAATACAAGGACCCATGGGCTTCTTAAAAGCATCCCTTTAATCCAATCAATTTCTCCTCGAGATTTAGACATTTATCATCTCTATGGAAGAAGTATCTCATCTATCACATCACATACAATCAAAAACCTTTCAAACTCTTTTCAAACAAAAACATCTCTTAATCGTAAGTGGTAACGCTTGTACACTCAAGCAAAACACCCAATGCTTACAATTAAAAGATTCAATCATTTTTCAAACATCTTTCTTAACTCGTAAGTGGTAACGCTTGTACACTCAAGCAATACACCTATAACTTACGACGAAAGATTCAATCAATCAATCCCTTCAAAATGTATGTGATGAAATAGATTAGATACATTTTTCATTAAGATGACATTTGTCTGTCTCTTACTAACATCCCGTTGCTTCCACTAGCATAAGTGGGAACTACGATTGCTCTGACTTTCTCAACATCCCTTTGAGAATACGTAGGCACAAGGTCTCATCCTTGCCGAGCAAATTTCTTTCCCTCGCACCAAACAAACCATAGATCCCTTAGATCCGAGCTACAAATGCTCTGATTCCCATTAAGGGATATGTATGCAGAAGATCCAAAGATCTTTGCGAGCACAATAATAACAAACACTAGGATCCCACATAATCTACCCTTCTCAAAACCCCAAAGGAGAAACTTTCCCAATCATAGAAATAGCAATTAAAACACACAAACATATCAAACATATTCATATATAAAGCTATAGATAACTATATATATTTAGGGTGCTCCATCTATTCCCTTTATATAACAAACCCCTTACCTGAATCTCCCAATGCTACGCCTAGTTTACGCTAGTCATAATGCATATCATAATCAATTGAGGGTATTAGCAGCTTTCCCCTTTTTCATAATCATAATTTCTTGTGTTGAAAATAATAAAGCTTGATGCTCGCGGCATCTTTATAAACAAATCAAAAGAGTAAATCGTTTCGAGCCAGAGGATTCGAATTCAGATTCGATTTCCTAGCGCGTCACTTTTTAATGCGACCAATGGATTGCACTCTTGTGCAGAAAATACGTTATGGCACTCATAAGTTAAGTGAAGAGGATGATGACTGGCGGGTTGACACCCGTCAGAGGCTTGAGGTTGCTGGTGAGGAAGTGACGTAGGAAGTTTTCCGTAGGGAGTTCTTGAGGAAGTATTACCCGGAGGATGTTCGGGGAAAGAAGGAGATTGAGTTCCTTGAGCTGAAGGAAGGGAATATGTCTATCACTGATTATGATGCGCAGTTTACCGAGTTGGCTAAGTTCAATCCTCACTATGATGGTGAGGGTGCTGAGTTTTCTAAGTGCATTAAATTTGAGAATGGCTTACGTCCTGAGATTAAGAAAGCGATCGGTTATCAGAAAATCTGTGTCTTTGCGGATTTGATTGATAGCTGTAGAATCTTCGAGGAAGATGGTAATGCACACTATAAGATTATGTCTGATAAGAGGGGCAAGGGCCAGCAGAGCTGTGGGAAACCTTATGATATTCCAGCTGGTAAGGGGAAACAGAAAGCGTTTCAAGGGCGAAGGACTAGTGGGGCAGATGCTCCTGCTAGTATTGTTTGTTACAAGTGTGGGAAACCTGTGGCCACAAAAGTAATGTTTGTCGAAGTGATGGGAAGGCTAAGGAGAATGAGGTGAGATGTTTCCGATGTGGTGAAGTGGTCATGTGACTCGTGATTGCAAGCATAAGGATATGGTCTGTTTTAATTGTGGCGAGGGAGGTCACATTAGTCCTCAATGTAAGAAGCCTAAGAAGACTCAAGGAGCGGGGAAGGTGTTTGCCTTGTCGGGTGCTCCGACGGTAAACGAAGATGGTCTTTTCGAGGTACTAGTTTCATTAATAGCATTCCTCTTATTACTATTATAGATACTAGTGCTACTCACTGTTTTATTGTCGCCGATTGTGTTAAGAGACTGGGTCTCACTTTGTCATCTCTAGATAGAGATATGGTGGTGGAAGTTCCGGCTAAGGGCACGGTTACTACTTCTTTTGTGTGTGTGAATTGCCCTTTATCGATCTTTGATAGAGACTTCGTAGTGGATCTTATTTGTTTACCGCTTGTCGGGTTGGACGTGGTTCTGGGTATGGATTGGTTGAAAGCTAACTATGTCCATATCAATTGCTATGACAACACTGTGAGGTTTTCTTCCTTAGTGGAAGAAGATCAAACTATGTTGTTGTCGACGAAGCAATTGAAGGAGTTCATGAAAGATGAAGCATTGGTTTTCTTGTTGATGGCGACTCTTTCTGTGGAGAGTCAATCTGTTATTGCAAACTTTCCGGTGGTGTGCGACTTTCCTGAAGTGTTTCCTGATGAGATTCCTAGTGCACCTCCAGAAAGAGAAGTTGAGTTTTCTGTGGATCTTGTCCCTGGTACCAGACCTATCTCTATGGCGCCATACAGGATGTCCGCATCTGAGTTAGCAGAATTGAAGAGCCAATTAGAAGATTTGCTCGAGAAGAAGTTTGTTAGACCAAGTGTGTCACCGTGGGGAGCTCCTGTGTTATTGGTAAAGAAGAAAGATGGTAGCATGAGACTTTGTATTGATTATCGCCAGTTGAATAAGGTAACTATCAAGAATAGGTATCCACTTCCTAGAATTGATGATTTGATGGACCGGTTGGTTGGTGCTCGCATATTTAGCAAGATTGATTTGAGATCAGGTTTCTGTCATACCCCAATTTTTGACCTAATATACCACCTTACATATGCATCACTGCATCACTAAACAGTTCAGAATAGAATAGATCGTGTGTGGCTTCTAGAAGTTGAAATCAGGGTTTCATCAAAATTTCATCTGCTCAAGAGGTGATCAATTAGGGTTTGAGTTTCCACTCACCTCAATTGATCTATCTTAATCAAATCATCAACAGCTGATCTTCAGATTCCCAATTTTTTCTCATGATCTATCAAGAATCGACCAATTAGGGTTTTCATCGAGGATAGGGAATCACTGACTTTCTGATCAATGAATGACTTTTTTTCTTGGATATTGATCTTTATATCTTCAATGCAACATATTGACCTAATTTATTGATTCAAAACATCACAGAAGTTCACATTTTTCATCAGTCAATTTCTGGATCATCTGATGAAATTTCATCTACACAGAAAAGTCAAACTTTGACTTTTGGTCAACTTTTTCAAAACAAAACTTTTTCAATCATCAAAATACTTCAAATGATCCATCATGATCATAAAAAATCAAGAAATTTGGAAAAGTCAACAAAAAGTCAAAATTTCCAACACTTAGAAATTTTTTAAGTGTTAGAAATTTCATGTTTTTTCCTACTTTCATGGCAATTTTTCACATAGTTCCATTTGGAATTAGAAAAAACTCAAAACATGAAAGTTGTAGCCCTTGTTACAAGCTTTCCAAAATGTCCAAGAACTTGCAAAACCATTTTGTCTAGCTATACTTTTGATTTTGAAACATAGAGCTCCAAAAGCCATGGATTTCAAGTTCATACTTCAAAGTTATAAGTCATTTTTGCAAAAATCTCCTTCTAGAAGCCTTGTCACCAAGTTGAGATAGGCTAGAGCTGATAAAAATCAGATGAGAAGTAATTATGATGGAGATAAGATCAAGTAAGATTTTAACCATGGTTAAAAGAATATTCCATTTGCATTTATGGCAAAAAATGTCTTTCTTGCCCTTGAAGGCAAGTTGCTCAAGTTCAAGCCAATCTTCTTCACTTACCATTCAGAGTTCTTGACCTATAAATAGAGGTTATTTTCTCAAATTGAAACCACACCAAAGCTATGCAAAACAAGCTTTCACTCTTCTTTCTTGAATTTCCAAATTTCATAGTTCAAAAGTGAAGATTTTGCATTTTTCATATCTTGTGAAAAACTGTGAGAAACTTGGTGTCTAACATGTCTTAAACATCAAATATAACTTGTTTGAAGCTTAAAATCAACTTAAGAACAATTGAAAATAAGAATTGCTTTTCAAATTTTCAAACTTGCAAAACATGCCTTAACATCCAAACTGTTAATTTGCTCGAGCAAGCTGTGATTTTATCATTTAAACATCACCTATACATCTCATATGAGTGATACAAATCATCATCCTTGACCTGTAACACCTCCAAACTCGAATTCGAAACTCATGCCAAGGAACTGCAGTTGGACTTGGGTGGAGTAGTTCAGACCATTTCAAAGCAAGCATAGTGATCAAACACCTTCCATAAGGTTCAGTGGTGCTCCAGCCATCATCAAACATCAACTGGAAACAATCCAAGAAGGATTTCGATTTCAGTTTGAAGAGGTAAGTCACTCATACTTCGAACTCTATGATTTATGCATTACAGTTCAAAAAACGCTTGGCCGTTTTGTTTCTGCACCTTCACTGATCCTTAACCCTCAATCAATTGATCAATTCCATGGCCATACACGATTTCACTTTGAATTTTCAAAATTAGGGTTCTTCGTGTTTCTGGAAAAATTAATCATTTAAAACTGAAAATAAATGAAATTAACCACCACCATCATGTTCCTGGTTAAATTTCGAGCAATTTTGATGTTTATAGTTTTCAATTTCATCAAGAAACGAAGAATCTAGGATTGGATGAAGATTAGATGAAGAGGAAGAACATTGCGCGCGTTTTCTTAAATTCAAATATTTGTTTTATAATATAATAACATGGAATGGGATATATGAACGGATGTATTGCCGCCCCAACGGTTGCCAGCTCACTCTTAACACTTTGCCTTGCCTTGCCCAATGGTCCTGGGGTCGAATCCCCTTGGGACCATTTTGCCACTTTTTTGCTTTTCTTCACATTTTTTCTATCAAACTTCAACACTTTCAAAAACCAATCAAAACTCCTCATTTTGAGGTGATTTTTTGCCCACTTGTCATTTAACATACCTGTTTTATGATGATGTCAAAAAAATCCAAAAATATTCTCTTTTGATTATATTTTCATTAAGCCGAAAACGAGACGTTTTAAGTACTTTTCAAAGATGTTTCTTTCAAACTTTTGAAACTCGAATCTTTTCCAAACTTCTTGTGGATATATTTCACCTTTCAAAAACACTTTCAAGACCTTTTCAAAACATACTTACACATCGTTTTTCCATGATCGACCCGATTTAAAGATAAAACCGAACCTCTTTTTTCCTCGAATTTCTTAATCGATCATGGGCCTCCCTCACGGTGTAAGTCCCAATTCTTTTTATGTACATAGTTATTTCCTTGTACATATCCAATTCTTTCTATGTACATATTAATTTTCCTTGTACATAATACAATCACCTTTGTAAATATTCAAGTATAACAAACTTCGTTCGTTTGTTCTCATTTCGCTTGTATATACACTGAATACCATTGGTATTAAGAGAAGAGTCCTTCCCGGTGAAACTCCTTTTAAAACCAATGGGCCTCCGTCACGGTGTAAGCCCAACCCTCCTATGTACATACTCATTTCCGTGTACATAAATATCCATTCGTGTACATATTCATTTCCCTGTACACATTCAGAACTTGTAAATAATCAAGTTGCATTTGCTTTAAACGCACGTTTTATACACATTGTTTATATTTCCTTCATAAACTCCTGTGAATAAACTTCATACAACTGTTTAGTTATAACATAACAACTAGTCTAACAATTAGATCCCTTACAGAGCTAGCCTCCTCTTGGGCTTTGTACAAGATAACTCATTCATCTGAGTTTAGCCTCCTCTTAGGCTTCATATAAGAAAACTCATTCATCTGAGTTTAGCCTCCGCTTAGGCTTCATATAAGACAACACCCCCTGAGTCGGCTTCTCTTGGGCTTCGTTCAAAAGAATTCCTCATTGAGTTTAGCCTTCTCTTGGGCATCAAACAAGAAAGAGACCAGGAAATCTCATAACAGCCTCCTATTGAGCTTCCAATACAAAGAATCACCCACGCTAGGATAGAACCCTGAGAGTATGATTTCCCGGTGAAATCGCTCTTGAAATCCTAAGAGGATAGTTTCCCGGTGAAACCACCCTTAAAGCCAAAGCCAGCCATACCCTATAGCTTCCTCTTAAGCTTCATACAAGGACCCTCGATGACCCTCGAAATGCCTTCTCTTGGGCTTACAATACAAGGACCCATGGGCTTCTTAAAAGCATCCCCCTAATCCAATCAATTTCTCCTCGAGATTTAGACGTTTATCATCTCTATGGAAGAAGTATCTCATCTATCACATCACATACAATCAAAAACTTTTTCAAACACTTTTCAAACAAAAACATCTCTTAATCGTAAGTGGTAACGCTTGTACACTCAAGCAAAACACCCAATGCTTACAATTAAAAGATTCTATCATCTTTCAAACATCTTCCTTAACTCGTAAGTGGTAACGCTTGTACACTCAAGCAAAACACCTATAACTTACGATGAAAGATTCAATCAATCAACCCTTTCAAAATGTATGTGATGAAATAGATTAGATACATTTTTCATTAAGATGACATTCGTCTTTGTCTCTTAATAACATCCCGTTGTTGTCACTAGCATAAGTGGGAACTACGATTGCTCTGACTTTCTCAACATCCCTTTGAGAATACGTAGGCACAAGGTCTCATCCTTAGCGAGCAAAACCTCTCCCTCAAACCAAACAAACCATAGATCCCTTTAGATCCGAGCTACAAATGCTCTGATTCCCATTAAGGGATATGTATGCAGAAGATCCCAATGATCTTTGCGAGCACAATAATAACAAAACCTAGGATCCCACATAATCTACCCTTCTTAAAATCCAAAGGAGAAACTTTCCCAATCATAGAAATAGCAATTTAAAACACACAAACATATCAAACATATTCATATATAAAGCTATAGATAACTATATATATTTAGGGTGCTCCATATATTCCCTTTATATAACAAACCCCCTTGCCCGGAATCTCCCCAATGCGTTACGTCTAGTTCGCGCTAATCGTAATGCATATCAAATCAATTGAGGGTATTACAGATTTCCCCTTTTTCATAATCCTTTTTCTTGTGTTGAAATAATAAAGCTTGATGCTCATGCATCTTTATAAACAAATCAAAAGAGTAATCGTTTGAGCCGTAGATTCAATTGATTCGATTCCCTTGATCCGTGATACTGAACTGACTTTTTAGTGTTTTGTATCGCAAATGTGCGGATAGCAAGAGTCGCCACCGACTTTTATTTTTATCCAATGAAGGGAAGGTAAAAGTACAAAAAGACCTTCGTTAGATTCTCGAGTAAGGGAGAAGGTTATGAAAAGGAAGGTATTAGCACCCTTTCCATCCGTAGTTATCTACGGGCTCTTAGTTGCTCTTAGATCACTTTAAAAATTGCTCTGTGTTTGACAAAATGTTTTGAAAAGGCATTTCGCTTTGACTTTGTAATGATTCATGTAGGAATGTATACAAAGTGTTTGGAAATGTTTCGTTTGAAAAGAATTTGAATTTTGACAAAAGTGTAAGGTGTGAAAAGTATTTTGATAGAGCAAGCAACTAAAAGTCTTATCACCTACTCAGAATTGGTCGTTTTCATGTTATTTTACGTTCCTTTAGAATAGCGCTATCCATACCATTAGTTGGTAGGTAATTCCATTCGTTGGATGTAAGCGGACATTCGAAGGACATCGTATGGTCATAGAAAGCAACTTGTAGGAAGTATCCTAGCACATTCGAAGGGACTATCATCATTTTTTGTAGGCGACAATCGAGGGTCAAGATCATGTATTCGGAGGCGACATCGTGGGTCTTATGATCTTTGTATCGAAGGGACTATGATGATTTGTTTTGAAGGCAACAGTGCTAGAATACCTCTACGTTCGAGGGACATGACCATTTGAATTCATGAGGCAACGAGAGAGAATTACCCTAAGGGGTGCGTGTGTGAAAAGAGTGTGTTGATTCAGGTATCTTATCTTGAAAATTAGTGGGCTATGTTGGTTTTATTCTTGCCATACACGCCTAGTTACTAGCAATTTATAGGGTGCGGAAATTAAAATGCGGAATGTAAAGATGCGGAAAGGTAAATGTCCTACGCTATTACATGGCTTTGGGCGATACATAATTTAAACTTATGGAAAATAAAACCTAATTTAAACTATTACATCCCATGAGCAGTTACATTATTGGAAAAATAAAAACAGTAAAAGAAACCGTCTGAAACGTAATAACCTGTGAAAAGATAAGAAATCGGAAAATACGAGAGAAATCGAATAATAGAAAAAATGTTAGAAAAATGCAAGTTTTTGAATGAGAAAAATATGACATGCTGGAAATAACATAAATATGCTACAATGATTTTTTGGGATTTTTAGATGCAATTTAATAATTTAAAACTAATTAAATGTGATTTAAATGCTAAATTATGAATAAAAATAAATATGCATGCAAAATTATATTTTTTAATTTTATAAATTAAATAAAGGTTTTCTGGAAATAATGTAAAAAGAAAAATAATTTTGTCGTTTTTTAATGCATGATAAAAAATATGAAAAGAAATTAAAATGCATGGAAAATATTAAATAATAAGAAAAATATGAAAAGTTTGTAAACTTTGTAAAAAATACTCTTGCCATGGCCAAGGATCGAACTGGAGACCTTGCTCTCATATCCCCACGCCTTTGCCATCTGAGCCAGCGTGCACGCGTGTCACTGAATCAGAGCGAGTGGAATGTGAACATGTGTCGCGCCCTGGTTGCCTCGTCTCCGCGCCAATCTTCATCGTCCCCAATTTGAATTTTTTAAAAGCTCAGCGTCGGCCATTGTTCGACGCTACAGGCCCTGGAAAATTCAAAAACCCAGCATATATAATATAAATGAATTCTAAAGACATGGTTCGATTCCTGAGATCATTCCGAACGCATTGGTATAGGTCTCATGGTCCAATTTTTCCATTTAAGAGAAACCCTAAAACGGCATAGGAAACCTTAATCATGGTGATACGTGTTCCTGGCCATGGAAATTCAATTAGAGTGCCCAGAAAGCTTGCAAACTCATCACTAATCACAAAAACAAACACAAAACATGTTAATAATGCATGAATAATAGAATACGATTTTGGATTTTTCAAGAACAAACCAAACTCGGATTTTCTGATTCTGGATGGATTTGAGCAAAGTGAGGGTCTGGATCGACTCAAGAGGTATCAAGGAATGTGTTGGACACCTCAAAATCGATTGAAAACAGCTGGAAATAGGATTGCACTTTGCTTGTTTGCCACGGTTTTTTTGAGCTTGGAATAGGGTTCTTGAGTCAAATTTTCTACCCTAATTCGTGTGGTATGTATCATGTATATATAGTAGAAGGATTCGAGTTGTTTTGGGAAAGAATTAATCAATGATCAATGCTAATCAAATTTGATTTTGTACAAAATCAAATCTTCAAACTTTGATCAATTTTCAATCCAATCTTGCCATATCCATCAAATTTCAAAATTGTTGGCCTTTAATGAGTTGATTGGATCCCAAGGAAGAAATAAAATCAAGTTTGCAATTAATTTTGATTTTATACTTTATTTTTAAATTTAATTTGTATTTAAATGAATAAATTCCAAATTAAATAGAAAAATAAAAATTCGTGGCATTGGGCTTGGATATTCCTAATGGTGTGAGGAATAAGTTTGATGAAGAAAAAGTAGGCCCATTTGCAAAGTTTTTGATTTTAGAAGTATTTCTCTTGTGCACTTCTTCAAAATTTCCCAACTTGTGAATGATGTATCTTGCTCAATTTTCCACATTTTTGAGTGTTCTTGGACTTTTGAAAGCTCTAAGAGTCCTCTAACCAACCTTTTGGTCTCATCTCAATTGAGTTTCCATGCTCAATATATCTTCAAAACAAAATGCTGACTTTTTGTTGACTTTGAAGATGACCTGTAATGTCTTGAGCCATACCTCTCAAATGAAGCATTTTTTGGACATTCTTGTGAGACATGAAGTTGTAGAGAATTGAATTTCCGTCAAAACAAGAGGTGGTGGAAAAATTTCGAGAAAGTATGAAGAAGTTATGATCATCAAAGTTCATTGACTTTTCATCTAGAAACCCTAATTTAGAAAGTTTGACTTTTGAGCAAATCTTGAGTTTTCTTGATGAATCATGATCAACCCTTGATCAAATGATGAATGTGACTTCAAAATGAGCATGTTGACCAAAAATTATGAAGTTTGACTGTATGTTGACCACAGTTGACTTTTTGTCCAATACAACTGATTTTCAACCATCTGAGCAATTGTCTGAGGAAACTTGACTTGTAAGGCTTGAAACTTGACATGGAGAATCTTTGAAGCATATGAGGAGGCATGATGAACATTGGAGATGTTGGAAATCCAATTTGATCTTGAGGATCACCAAACCCTAGTTTGGGTTGATTGTCTAGGAGAGAGTTTGTCTGATCAACTCTTGAGGAATCCTTGAGTATGGATGTATGGAATATCCTGAGAAGATGGAGGGCAAATTTTGGGGTATGACAGCGTCACTTTTTAACGCGAATAGAAAAAATGGCGACTCTGCTGGGCAGTACGCTAAATTTTAATTTTCAAAAACATTGTGACTCTGCCAAGGCACCAAGCTTTTTTGTTTTCAAAAAGAGAAAAGAGGGGTTAAGCTTTCATATGTGCATATGTTTGTTTTTCTTTATTGTGTGTTTTCGCGATTTCATCTAATAGAAAGAAATCCTAACCCGGATTTAAGAAACATTCTGATATAGGTGGGGGTATAGTCCTATTAACTTGTGGGAAGTTTCAGTACTTACTAAGTTAATTTGAGATCCCTCTCTCAGTGGAGGTTGTCTTGGGAGTATTTGTGTTCAGCAAGTATTTGCGAAGACATTTTGCTTTCAAGAGAACTTACGAAGCTGAGTGGCTGTTGTAACACGGTGAACTGACTTTGTAGGTTTTTGTATCGCAAATATGCGGATAGCAAGAGTCGCCACCGACTTTTCTTTTATCCAATTAAGGGAAGGTAAAAAGTAAAAAAAAAGACTTTCGTTAGATTCTGAGTAAGGGAGAAGGTTATGAAAAGGGAAGGTATCAGCACCCCTTTCCATCCATAGTTATCTACGGGCTCTTAGTTGCTCTTAGATCATCTTTTTAAAATTGTGCTTTCTGTGTGTTTGACAAAAATGTTTTGAAAAGGCATTTCGCTTTGACTTTGTAATGATTCATGTAAGAATGTATACAAAGTGTTTGGAAATGTTTTGTTTTTGAAAAAAAAGTTCGAACTTTGACAAAAGTGTGAGGTGTAAAAAGTACTTTGATAGAGCAAGCAACTAAAAGTCTTATTACCTACTCAGAATTGGTCGTTTTTATGTTGTTTTACGTTCCTTTAGAATAGTGTTATCCATACCATTAGTTGGTAGGTAACCCTATTTGCTGGATGTAAGCGGGACATTCGAAGGGACATCGTATGGTCATAGAAAGCAACTTGTAGGAAGTATCCTAGCACATTCAAGGACTATCATCATTTTCGAGGCGACAATCGAGGGTCAAGATCATGTATTCATAGGAGACATCGTGGGTCTTATGATCTTTGTATCGAAGGGACTATGATGATTTGTTTTGAAGGCAACGGTGCTAGGATACCTCTATGTTCGAGGGACATGACCATTAGTATTCGCAAAGGCAACGAGAGAGAATTACCCTAAGGGGTGCATGTGTGAAAGGAGTGTGTTGATTCAGATTCACGTTATCTTGAAAAATTAGAGTGAGCTATGTTCAATTTTATCTTGCCGTACACGCCTAATTACTAACAGTTCACAGGGTGCGGAAATTAAAATGCGGGAATGTAAAGTGCGGAAAGATAAATCCTACGCTATTACATGGCTTTGGGGCAGATATATAATTTAAACATGCGGAAAATAAAAGCCCTAGTTAAGCTATTACATCCCATGAGCAATTACATTATTGGAAAAAGAAAACGGTAAAAAGAAATCGTCCGAAACGAGATAACCTGTGAAAAGATGAGAAATCGGAAAATACGAGGAAATCGAATAAGAGAAAAATGTTAGTAAAAATGCAAATTTTTAAATGAGAAAATAATTTTTAAATGTTAGTAACAACATTAACATGCTAAAATAATTTTTGGGGATTTTTTGGCATTAATTTAATAATTAAAAACTAATTAAAAGTGATTTAAATGATAAATTAGCAATTAAATTAAATATGCATGCAAAATAATATTTTTTAATTTTATAAATTAAATAAACATTTTCTGGAAATAATGCAAAAAAAAAAATATTTTTTGGTGTTTTTAATGCATGATAAAAATTGTTGAAATTAAATTAAAATAACATGGAAATATTAAGAAAATAAGAAAAATAGGAAAAAATTTGCAAACATGTGAAAATCAAATGCCATGGCTGTGGATCGAATCGAGACATTCCTTTCACAACCTCACGCCAATCGAGTGGAGTACACGCTGTCACCAATCGGAACGAGTTGTTTACAAACAAGTGCCACCTCCCCGTTGCACCAATCACGCGCCAAGAACTTCATCGTTCTCATTTGAATTCTGGGAATTTTGCGTCGGCCTCAATACGACGCTATAGCCCCTGCAATACTCAAAATCTCATACACATAATATAAATGAGTTGTGAGTACATGGATCGATTGGAAATCACATTCTAAACACAATGGTAATGGTCTCTTGGTCTAATTTAACCGATTTAAGGAAGCCCTAATTCGGTTCAGAAAACCCTAACAATGGTGTATTTCGATTTAGGCCACGAAAACTCAATTCAATCATCCAGATAGCTTGCAAACTTTGTTCTAAACATAAAACAATCATCAAAACACATTAATAATGCATGATAAACAGAATTCGAATTTCAAAAAAGTATGAACAAACCAAATCGTGATTTCTCAATTCTTGATGCTTTTGGACAATGTAAAGGTCTGGAATGCTTCCAGGGATGTCAAGGAATGTGTTTGAATCCTCAAAAACTATTGAAACAAGCTGGATCGATGGCTGCTAGTTGCTTCAAGTGCACGGTTTTCTTGAGCTTGAATAGGGTATCTCCGGCCAATTTTTCTACCCTAATTCGTGTGGCATGTATTGTATATATATAGTAGATGGAATTGCAGCTGATTTGAGAAAGAATTAATAATCAATCAATGCAAAATATATTTGATTTTGTACCAAATCAAATTTTCTCTTTTTTGATCAATTTCAATCAAATTCTTGCCATATCCAATCAAATTTTGAAATTTGCTGGTTTTATTGGCTTTCTTGGATCTCAAGGAAGAGAGAAAAATCAAATTTGCAATTAATTTTGATTTTATACCTTATTTTTGAATTTAATTTGTATTTAAATTAATAAAATCCAAATTAAATAAAAAAATAAAATAAAAATTCGTGGCATTGGGCTTGGATATTCCTAATTGTATAAGGAACAAGTTTGGATGAAGAAAAAGTAAGCCCATTTGCAAAAATTTTGATTTTTAGAAGTATCTCTCTTAGTGCACTTCTTCAAAATTTCCCAACTTGTGAATGGTGTATCTTGCTCAATTTTCCACATATTTGAGTGTTCTTGGACTTTTTAGAAAGCTCTAAGAGTCCTCTAACCAGCCTCTTTGGTTTCATCTCAATTGGAGTTTCCATGCTCAATATATCTTCAAAACAAAAAGTTGACTTTTTGTTGACTTTGAAAAGGACCTGTAATGTTTTGATCCATACCTTCCAAATGAAGCATTTTTTGAACATTCTTGTGAGACATGAAGTTGTAGAGAATTGAATTTCCTTCAAAACAAGAGGTGGTGGAAATTTTTTTGAGAAAGTATGAAGAAGTTATGCTCAGTCAAAGTTTGGTTGACTTTTCACTAAGAAACCCTAATTTAGAAAGTTTGACTTTTGAGCAAATCTTGAGTTTTCTTGATGAATCATGATGAATCCTTGATCAAATGATGAATGTAACTTCAAAATAAGGATGTTGACCAAAAATTATGAAGTTTGACTATATGTTGACCAAAGTTGACTTTTTGTCCAATACAACTGATTTTCAACCATTTGAGCAATTGCCTGAGGAATTTGACTTGTGAGGCTTGAAACTTGACATGGAGAATCTTTGAAGCATATGAGGAGGCATGAAGACCATTGGAGATGTTGGAAGTCCATCTGGATCTAAGAATAGCCAAACCCTAGTTTGGATTGATTGTCTAAGAGGGGGTTTGTCTGATCAACCCTTGAGGAATCCTTGAGTATATGTGTATGAAATGTCTTGAGAAGATGTAGGGCAAATTTTGGGGTATGACAGCTGTAGAACACATAACCCATCCTGGCTATTTAGGGTGTAGTGCAGAAATTATTCAGGCGTAAGGTAGAATAGTTGTCATGCGAGACTACAATCAGGCGAGTTTTTCTTGAAAAATATTATTAGACTTCGAGTATTCAACAAATCCGATAATATTTCAAAGAGAAGCGTTGAACCTGTATTATCAGTAGAACCCGTTTCACAAATGAATAAGCCCTTATAACTTACCCACGTTTAGTTCTTATCGTTGTGTTAGAAGTTCTGAAGGAGCATTTGCGCATTTGTGTTAGAAGTTCTGAAGGAGAAGAAGCTTTATGCTAAGTTGTCAAAGTGTGAGTTCTGGTTAGGTGAAGTGAGCTTTTTGGGGCATGTCATTTCTGGTGATGGTATTGCGGTTGATCCTTCTAAAGTTGATGCGGTGTTAAAATGGGAAACTCCTAAGTCTGTTACTGAGATTAGAAGTTTCTTGGGTTTGGCTGGTTACTACATGAGGTTCATTGAAGGTTTTTCTAAGTTGGCACTTCCTTTGACAAAGTTAACTTGTAAGGGAGCTTCTTTTGTGTGGGATTTCAAGTGTGAAGAAAGTTTTTTTGAATTGAAGAAAAGGTTAACGACGGCGCCGATCTTGATTCTACCTAATCCTGAAGAACCGTTTGTTGTTTATTGTGATGCTTCTATGATGGGTTTAGGTGGTGTGCTTATGCAAAATGGCAAGGTGGTTGCTTATGCTTCTAGGCAATTGAAGATTCATGAGAAGAACTATCCTACTCACGATTTGGAACTTGCGGCAGTTGTTTTTGTCCTTAAGATTTGGAGGCATTATCTTTATGGTTCTAGATTTGAAGTATTTAGTGACCATAAAAGCTTGAAATATTTGTTTGATTAAAAGAAGCTTAATATGAGGCAAAGGTGTAACACGGTGAACTGACTTTGTAGGATTTTTGTATCCAAATGTGCGGATAGCAAGAGTCGCCACCGACTTTTATTTTTATCCAATTAAGGGAAGGTAAAAGTACAGAAAAAGACCTTCGTTTAGATTCTGAGTTCGGGAGAATGGTTATGAAAAGGGAAGGTATTAGCACCCCTTTCCATCCGCAGTTTATTCTACGGGCTCTTAGTTGCTCTAGATTACTTTTTAAAATTGCTTTCTGTGTGTTTGACAAAATGTTTTGAAAAAGGCATTTCGCTTTGACTTTATAATGACTCATGTAGGAGTGTATACAAAGTGTTCGGAAATGTTTTGTTTTTGGAAAGAAATTGAACTTTGAAAAAGAGTGTGTGGTGTGAAAAGCATTTGGTAGAGCGAGCAACTAAAAGACTTATTTACCCACTCAGAATTGGTCGTTTTTTTGTACTTATACGTTCCTTTAGAATAGCGCTAGCCTTACCATTAGTTAGTAGGTAGCTCCATTCGTTGGATGTAGACGGGACATTCGAAGGGACATCGGATGGTCATTGAAGGCAACTTGTAGGAAGTATCCTAGCACATTCAAGGACTATCATCATTTTCGTAGGCGACAATCGAGGGTCAAGATCATGTATTCGGAGGCGACATCGTGGGTCTATGATCTTTGTATCGAAGGGACTATGATGATTTGTTTGAAGGCAACGGTGCTAGAATACCTCTACGCTCGAGGGACATGACCATTTTGAATTCGCAAGGCAACGAGAGAGAATTACCTAAGGGTGCGTGTGAAAGAAGTGTGTTGAATTCGAGTATTTTATCTTGCAAGTTAGTGGGCTATGTTCAATTTTAGTCTTGCCATACACGTCTAATTACTAGCAATTTATAGGGTGCGGAAAGTAAAATGCGGAATGTAAAATGCGGAAAGTAAATGTCCTACGCTATTACAAGGCTTTGGGGCAGATACATAATTTAAAATGCAGAAAATAAAATCCTAAGTTTAAACTATTACATCCCGTATACAGTTACATTATTTGAAAAAAATAAAATGAAAACGGAAGAATCGTCTGAATCGGATTAACCTGTGAAACGAACGAGAAAACGGAAAATATGATGAAATCAAAATAAGAGAAAATGTTAGAAAAATGCAAATTGTAAATTGGAAAAAATATGACATGCTGGAAATAATGTAAATATGCTAAAATAAATTTTTCGGATTTTTTAGATGCAATTTAGTAATTAAAAATGAATTTACAATGATTTAAATGCAAACTTATAAATAAAAATAAATATGCATGCAAAAATATGTTTTTAAATTTATTAAATTAAATAAAGATTTTTAGAAAACAAATGCAAAAGGAAAAAATATTTTGATAATTTTTTAATGCATAAATAAAATTATGAAAAGAATTGAAATAAAATGCAAATATTAAAATAATGTGAAAATAGAAAAAGTATTGGAACGTTGAAGTTTGGAAAAAAAGAAACAAAACTGGCCCTGGGAGGATTCGAACCCGTGACCCTTGAGGGCATCTGGAAACAGTGAGAGCCTTTACCGCTGCGCCATGTGTGCGTTTGTGTTTGAAAACGGATTGAGTGGAAGAAAACACGCGTCGCTCTCTGGCCTCCTCCCGCTCGCGCCATCCAATGTCTTCAACCTTTTGAATTTTTGAAAGATAGCGTCGGCTTTTGCTCGACGCTACAGGCCCTGGCAAAATCAAAAACACAGCATACATAATATAAATAACATCCAAGGCCATGGTTCGATTCCTTGAAGCATTCCGAACACACTGGTATGGGTCCTATTGTCCAATTTGTCCTATTAAGGGAAACCCTAATTCGTTCACAGAAACCCTAATCATGGTGTAACACGATTCAGGCCATGGAAATTCAATTGGCTTGCCCAGAAAGCTTGCAAACACATCACTAAACACAAAAACAACAACAAATCGAGTTAATAATGCATGAATGAAGGAATTCGAATTTTGAAATTTCAAGAACAAACCGAATTCGGTTTTCACGATTCTGGATAGTTTTGGATGATGTAAGGGTCTGGATCGATTCTGAATGGCACAAGGAACAAGATGGAATGCTCAAAATTGCTTGAAACCACCTGAATCCAAGGCTGCTTGTTGCTTGAGAGGCACGGATTTTTGACTTTTAGGTTAGGGTTTCTGGAGCAATTTTTTCGTCCTCCTTTGATTGGTATGCATCAAGTATTTATATTGGATGGATTTGAGACAGTTTTTGGCAAGAATAAATCAATAATCAATCATAATCAAATTTGATTTTTTGCAAAAAATCAAATCTTCAAATTTTGGTCAATTTCCAATCTAATCTTGCCATATTGATCCAATTTCGAAATTGCTGGCTTTTAATGAATTGATTGGATCACAAAGAAGAAATAAAATCAAATTTGCAATTAATTTGACTTTATACTTTATTTTTCAATTTAATTTGTATTTAAATGAATAAATTCCAAATTAAATAGGAAAATAAAATAAAAATTCATTGGGCTTGGATATTCCTAATTGCATGAGGAATAAGTTAGGATGAAGAAAAGTAGGCCCATTTGCAAAGTTTTTGATTTTAGAAGTATTTCTCTTTGTGCATTCTTTCAAAATTGCCCAACTTGTGAATGGTGTAACTTGCTCAATTTTCCACATTTTTGAGTGTTATTGGACTTTTTGGAAAGCTCTAAGAGTCCTCTAACCAACCTTTTTGGTCTCATCTCAATTGGAGTTACCATGCTCAATATATCTTCAAAACAAAACGTTGACTTTTTGTTGACTTTGAAAATGACCTGTAATGTTTTGAGCCATACCTCTCAAATGAAGCATTTTTTGGACATTCTTGTGAGACATGAAGTTGTAGAGAATTGAATTTCCTTCAAAATGAGCTTTGGTGGGAAAATTTCTGAGAAAGTATGAGAAAGTTATGATCACAAAGTTCGTTGACTTTTCACCTAGAAACCCTAATTTAGAAAGTTTGACTTTTGAGCAAATCTTGAGTTTTCTTGATGAATCATGATCAACCCTTGATCAAATGATGAATATAACTTCAAAATGAGGATGTTGACCAAAAATTATGAAGTTTGAGTGTATGTTGACCACAGTTGACTTTTTGTCCAATACAACTGATTTTCAACCATCTGAGCAATTGCCTGAGGAAAGTTGACTTGTGAGGCTTGAAACTTAACATGGAGAATCTTTGAAGCATATGAGGAGGCATAAAGACCATTGGAGATGCTGGAAGTTCATATTGACTTGAGAGATACCAAACCCTAGTTTAGGTTGATTGTCTAGGAGAGAGTTTGTCTGATCAACTCTCGAGGAATCCTTGAGTAGGGATGTGTGAAATCTCTTTGAGTAGATGGAGAGCAAATTTTGGGGTATGACAGCTGCCCCTGTTCAATCTTCTTGTACTGGAAGGTTAGATTGACATGCTTGTCTTTCGTGACCGGAGGTAGAAGATGATTGAACACTCAGTACACCGAAAATTTGCACTCATGCCAGTGATGATGCGAATGGGCTTCGATGCCATTTGGAGAAATTGGGGAATGAGTCGACGTTAGACTCGAGATTATTGATAGGAGAATTGCTGGAAAGTGAGCCGTACGCCAGGCTCTGTAGACGTTCCTGGAAAGGAGAGGAGATGGGCTTAAGAGGCCATCCGGAGGGAGTCGACGTTAGACTTCGTGTTCACTTTTTTGAATGAAGTTGTTGGTTTGCATTGATTTTTAACCATATATGCAGATTCGAAAGTGAAGCAATTGATAAGTAGTCGAGATGGGCTTAAGATGCCATCCAAAGAAACTGAATCGTACGCTAGACTCTGTAGTCGCTTGTTGATAATAAGGAATCAGAATAAATCTTCGTCGATTACTCGAGGGAAATAGTAGTTGGCAAGAATGTGGATAGCTTCCTGTGCATCGGTGTTGATCCATTGCATTATCGGAGGATAACCGAGGCGGTCTTCGATAGTTTTCCGTCGATTCGGGCTTAATCTCGGACCATCGTCGGAGGACAACCAAGGGCGGTCTTTCGATAGTTTTCCGCCGATCCGGGCTTAATCTTGGACCTGTTTGCGTCGATCACACTGCTTTGGAAAAACAAGAGAACTTTGATAGAATATTTGTTAGTTTTATGCAAAGTATGATGCATGACGTGTATAAATGACATATGCATATATTGTGACTTTATGAATAATGTATGAATGATAGATGTTGTGGTATTTCAAAACATATCCATCTTGAAGAAGATGCGGATGTTCCGCTTGAAGATTTCGACGCTTGGGGATTGAGTAGGTGAGAACCCCGCTTTGGAAGAGAATAAAGATATCCGGATTCCTCCGATGCACTATCTCGCCCAAGTCTTGGGCCTAGATATCGTTGAGGAAGGTAGAGACTGGAAGCTCGTTGTTGGAGATCTCATAGACCCGTTGAAGAGAGTCCGAGGCGATCCGTTGGGGATCTTGTATGTAGACCTGCGAGGAAATTTAGGAAGCGCCTACGGGATTCAATGTAGATCTCGCTAGAGAGCAATTGATAGTTGCGGGAGACCGGCCGAAGAGCTGTGAACCCGTCAGAATCTCCTGGGGGATGAAGATGTAATTTCCTCGATGCACTATCTCGACCAAGTTTCAAGTCCGATACCGCCATCGGGAAAAGGGAAAGGATCGAAATACTACCGGGATAAACATCTTGACCGGGGTGAGGTGTTACCGCTTGAGACCGATGTAACATTGCTTGGTCGAGTGAAATTGCTGCTCGTGGATTCCCTTTGCTCACTGGGAAGTCTTGGTGCGACAACGCGGAGATCCTGCTCTGTGGGGAAATGCACTGGTGACTTTCGTCGTCATCTCGATTCCTAGAGCCTGTAGTAATTACTTTTGGTATGTCCACTTTTCGCATGTTTGTGATTAGATTCTTATTGTCAAATGCATATAATCATTCAAAGCAAACGTTGGACTTATTGCAAACGACAATAGTGAAAAATGTAAAGAGAAAGAACTTGCATTTATTTGAAAGGTGGCGTATGGCCAAGCAGTTTGTACACAAGAAAGGTAAAAAGCTATGCGGAAACAATCTCGTTAAGTTCCAACTATGCTAGTACTCATATATTTCAACCATCTCATCTCCTTGCTGTCAGTAGAAAGCGAGTGAATTGATCTTTGCCATTTGAATCTTGAATGCTGATAGTAGTCTGGAAGGTGTGATCCGAAGAGACATAGTCGTCGCTTAAATCCCTAATTTTGCCTAGACCGCCTTTCGGGTTTCACCACCGATACCTTTTTGCCCAAGCCGCCTTTTCAGGTTTTCGACTTGCCGGGTGTACATGTTTTGTATATATCCTTAATTTTTGCCCGAACCTTTTTGGTTCGCCAGGATGCCCTTATTTTTGCCTAGGTTCGTCGACCTAGCGGGTCTCTTTTATGTAGTATTTTTGACTATGTCTCGCTCACGGTGTGGAAGTCTTCACCGTCCATGGTGCTAAGTATCATAGTCCGCCGAAAATACTGTTTGACTACAAATGGTCCCTCATAGGTGGGAGTCCATTTGCCCCGGGATCACCTTGTGGAAGAATGATGCGCTGACTACTAGATCACCGACCGGTAGACTCGGTGTTGACCTTCTTGTTAAATGCTCGATCATTCGCTCGATAACTGTCCATGGCGATGGACGCGAGTCGCTTCTCATCAATCAAATTAATCTGGTCAAGGCGGGTCTGACCCAATCGCCTTCGCCTAACTCGCCTCCCGGAGGACTCGTTGAGGGTATCTCGAACCTCGATGGGTAAGACGGCTTCCATACCGTATACGAGAGAGGGGGTTGCCTGTTGATGTCCGTATCAGAAAGCGATAACCATGAAGAGCAAATGGTAACATCTCATGCCAATCTTTGTAAGTCACCGCCATCTTCTCAGATAATCTTCTTAATGTTCTTGTTGGCGGCTTCCACTACACCATTCATCTTAGGTCGATAAGGAGAAGAGTTGTGATGCTTGATCCCGAATCGCAGAGTTCGTGATCATCTTGTTGTTGAGATTGGAACCGTTATCTGTGATAATCCTTCTGGAGTGCCATACCGACCGATAAGATTATGTTTGATGAATCGAGCCACAACATTCTTGGTAATGATGCATACGAGGTCGCTTCTACCCACTTGGTGAAATAATCTATTGCCACAAGGATGAAACGATGTCCATTGGAAGTCAGGCTTAATTTCTCCGATCATGTCAATGCCCCACATTGCAAAAGGCCACGGAGAAGTCGAACATTCGTCCGAGGTACGTGCACTTTGTGATAACCGCACTTGTGACAAGATCGAGCATAGCGGTGACAATCGCTTCCATGGTGGACCAATAGTAACCCGTTCTCAAAATCTTCTTAGCCATGGTGTGTCCATGGAGTGGGTACCAAATGCGCCTGTAACTCTTCCATGATACGCATTGTTTTCGGGTCTACACAATGGAGTAAGCACAAGTCGTGGTTGCCCTTGTATAAGATGTCGCTGTCGAGGAAGAATTTGATGCAAATCTTCTCATGAACTTCTTATCATTAATGATGCCCTCGGATATTCCCGAGTCTCAAGATACCTCTTCACGTCATAGTACCGTGGTTTCTCTTCGCCAAGCTCATAACAATATGTTGGTTCGTCAAACTTCTCAATGATGATCCGGGAGCCTCGTTGTCCCATCCGACCTTGAACATAGATGACATAGTAGCCAATGCATCCGCCAACCGATTCTCTTCTCGTGGAATATGATCAAAAGTAATCTCTTCAAGTAGGGATTAACTTTAGGATATGCTCGATACGGGATGAGATTTGGATGTTTCGTATCCCACTCGCCTTTATCCGATCGATCACTAAAGTCGAGTCTCCATACACTTGTAAGAACTTGATTCTTAAGTCAATAGCACTTTTAATACCCATAATGCACGCTCAGATTCGCCATGTTATTAGTGCAACTAAAACAAAGTCAAGCGTGAAAGGCATATGTCCGCCTGTAGGGATGTAATGATGGCGCCAATGCCATTGCCAAGTGCGTTGAGGCTCCATCAAAGACCATAGTCCATCGGATCCTTGTTCGGTCCTTCGTCTGGCCTGGTTCTTCACAATCAGAATTAGCAAAACATCCTCGTCTGAAATTGAATCGCATAGATCGATAGTCATCTACGGCTTGATGAGCCAAATGATCGGCTACTACACTTCCTTTGATCGCTTTCGAGAAGTGTATCGGATGTCATATTCGGTCAAGATCATTTGCCATCTTGCTATTCTTTCGGAGAGAGCTGGTTTCTCAAAGATGTATTTTATCGGATCTATCTTGGAAATCAATAAGGTAGTGTGAGTCAACATATACTGTCTTAGCCGGCGAGCAGCCCAAGCCAAAGCGTTGCAAGTTTTCTCGAGCGAGTATCTTGTTTCACGGTAAACTTTTGCTAAGGTAGTATATTGCATGCTCTTTTCGACTGCACTCATGTTGCCCCAACACACACCCCATTGAGTTCTCTAACAAAGTACATGATAAGAGGTCTTCCTTCAAGAGGCGGCATCGATAGAGGATTCAGGGTACTCCTTGATTTTGTCAAAAGCGATCCGGCAATCATCGCTCCATTCCACTACTTGATCTTTCTTAAGTAACCAAGATTGGCTCACAAGTAGCGATTAGATGTGCAATGAATCTTGCAATGTAGTTCAATCGCCCAAGAAACCTCGACTTCTCTCGGGGGCCGCATCTCTTGAATAGCTTTAACCTTGGCGGGATCAACTTCAATACCTTTTCCATCGACAACAAACCCAGAGTTTTCCGGATCCGACTCCAAAGGTGCACTTGTTAGGATTAAGTCTCGACTATACTTCTTCAATCAAATAGTTTCGCAAATGATCAAGATGTTCTTCTTCCCGTGATCGAGCTATCATGTCGCCGACGAGACCTCTATCTCGTGATGAATCATGTCATGAAACAATGTCACCATAGCACCGATAAGTGGCGCCCGCATTCTTCAATCCGAACGGCATAACCTTGTAGCGAAGTGCCCCACCGTAACAAAGTAGTCTTCCATGTCTTCGTGAGCCATTTTGATCCGATTGTAACCGAGAAACCATCCATGAAGGAGAAAACCTTATGAGTGTTGTCAACCAAAACATCAATATGAGGGAGTGGGAAATCATCTTTCGGACTTGCTTTGTTCGGATCTCGTAATCCACACACATTCGTACTTTACCATCCTTCTTGGGCACGGCACCACATTTGCAACCCACTGTGGATAAGAAGTAACATCTAAGAAACCCGCATTGAACGCTTCATAACTTCGGCTTTGATTTTCTCGACATCTCGGACGCATGCGACGAACCTTCTTCACCGGAGAAAACCTTCTTTGTCGGCAATCGTGTACCACAATATCAATGTCTAAACCCGCATGTCTTCTTATGACCAAGCAAAACCTCAATATAGTCTCGTAGCATCCGAACCAATCTTTCTTTAACACTTCTCAAGACCCGCTCCTATCTTGATCTCTTTTCGTCTTCGTCAGACCCATTCACAACCTCAACTTGCTCTTCGTGGGTATAGCTCGCTTCTTGCAGTAGGCCGACAAGTTCTCCGGCACTTCACAACCTTCCTCACTTTCGCCTTGCTTGGTAGATCGGATTATCGAAGTCATATTTAGCACTAGCATAGCTGTTATTAACGAGATTCGGAGTGATTCTGCAGTGTATCACGTGGGTGTGTGTAAGAAACACAAAGCTTTTTGAAGGGGTGATAAAGTAAAAGAAAACATACAATAATTGAATGCAAAAGTCCAACGATTTATTGAATGAAAATACGCAAACGACAGATAATAACCCTCGCAAACGAACCATGATGCCCGGGCAAGGCACTAGGCTTTCAAAGTTTATTGTTCAAAACATAAAGAAATACGAAAAGCAAAACAAAACAATAGTAATTACTCCTGACTAAAGGAGATTGGTATGACGTCTTCGGTCTTCCAATTGCTGAGCCCATGATCTGGAGTTGGGAAGATCCACTTGCTGATGTTGAAGTCGTTGTCGTTGTCTTCTATAGCATGGATTCCACTCTGGCTAATGCGGAAAGGAAGTTGGCCGGCACGTTCGCGGCGTATCATCTTCTGACCCTTGATGGTGAAGCCTAAACCAGTCTTGTCAAATTTGAAAGGAAGATTAGGGAGCTGACCCCAAATAGTACTGCCTTCTTCAACAGCAGCTTGAGCATCTTTCAGCGAGGCCATCCTAGGCGGAACTTGTGTAACTTCAGGAGTGACGGGGGAGTCAACAGGCATGACTCTGGGTATTGTTTCAAAAGCTTGACAGGGAGTCTCGAAGAATTCGCCTTCCATCTCAAGATAACGGAACGACTGCAGATGACTGACCATATATTCCTCTTCACCGCACACTGTAACAACCTTCCCTTTCACCGGGTACTTCAACTTCTGATGTAAGGTAGAGGTAACAGCGCCTGCCCCATGTATCCAAGGGCGTCCAAGTAGGCAAGAGTAGGCTGGACGGATGTCCATGACAAAGAAAGTGGAGTCAAAAGTCTGGGAACCGACTTTAACAGCAGAGCTCTCCAAGCACCGTCCGCTTAGAACCATCAAAAGCCCTCACAATAATGTCACCGGGTCTCGTAACCAACCCTTCGACATCAAGTCAATCAAAAGCGCCTTTGGTAGGATATTTAGAGCGTAACCGTATCCACCAAAACATGAGATAATGTAGTGCCCTTGCATTCAACGTAGATGCAAGGCCTTGTTATGTTTCTTTCCCAAGGAGTCAAATCAAGATCGAGAAGCCTAGGCGTTGTTGGCAGCCAGCTAGCAATACAAACTTCGAATTGGTCGAGTAGTGTCTTGAGGCACGTGAGCATTCTTCGAAACTTCACCAAGGCGTTAGCATGAGCCTCGAGCATAAGAGCGAGAAAGCATGGAGATTTTTGACGGAGTCGTCCCAACCTGCTCCACAACATTGTAGTCACTCTTCTTGATAATCTTCAGAATTTCCTCCATTTCTTGTTTGGAGGTATCTTCAGTAACTTCCTTTGGTACTTCTGGTTGAGCAGGATGAGTCACTGGTTCTTTCCCTCTAGCTTGGGGAATGGGTTGAATAGCTGGAATGCGAGCTGGAGTCGCGGTGTCTTTTGGAGGAGAGATATCTGGAGAGAATACTCTTCCGGTTCTGGTCACCTTACTGGATCCGGTGATGTTGTCAATGTCAAGAATGGTAGCTTCAATTGTAAGATCTTCAACAGTCAAAGGGTCTTTCTTGACGCCATGATAGTAAACATCAGCTCCATAATTCCAAGGGATAGCCTTGTCAGAGGAATATGGAACTGGTCTTGGAGAAGTGATAATGAGAGGTGCCACTCTAGGCACAGGATCAGCAGAGGAAATCCTTATTGTATTAACATCAGCATAGTCTTCAGGGAAATCATCACCCCATCCGGTCGCCTTAACATCTTCAATAGGAATCTTGTAACTATCAAGGACAGTGTACTTCACCATGTAATCATACTTTCCACTTGGCTGCCCCAAGGTGTCCCACACAGGTGGTACTGTTTCATTCACATCTTCGATCTTCAGCTTAGACATATCTTCACACAGTTTCTGCACAGGTGGTTTTAGAAATAGTATCTCACGGTTATTCATCATGCACTGAACGCGTCTTCTCAACTAAGCACAACCATCGTGCGACGGGCACCAACGACAATTCGGGCATCTGGATTGACACGCTTGCAGAAATTCTTCTTAACCATCGAGGATGGTCAAGTCATCTATGTTGAAAACATAAGTATCGCCACCAACAGATTGGAACTCTTGTCATGATTAGGCATAGCGCGCTGATCACATTCGGGTCTCAACAGAGGATCAAATTCAACTGCTTAGCTTCAATCATATCTTGAATCTTATTCTTCGAGCCCAACAATCATCGATTATGTCCCGGCTATTGGAGTGGTAAGCACACTTAGCATTTGGATTGTACTGGAGAGGAAGTGTTGACATTCGAGGAGGATCCCTCAAGGTTATCACCTGCTCAACATGTGTTGTAAGGCTTGACAATGGCATGTTGATCTTCAGAACCGCCTTCGTGGCGCTCGCTACGCGTTGTCTCACCGAGGTTGGCCGATGTAGGATCGAGATCACAACCGCCTCAGATTGAGCGCGGTCGGTCTTGGCTCGGCTTTTCTGACCATATACAGCATTGGCTTCTTTCTTACCACCAAAGGATCTCTTTGCAGCATTTGAAGATGACTCCACATGGATCTTCCCACTCTTACCACCTTACGCCACTGTAAGTATCAACTCGGTGAATCCGGCTGAAGAGTTTCCAATCAGATGATTGAAGAATGGGCCTGTTAGTGTCCCCATAAACATATCAACCAACTCCCTATTGGACAAGGGTGGTTGAACTCTGCCTGCTAGATCTCTCCATTTCTGAGCATACTCTTTGAACTTCTCGTCACGACCCATAGACATGCTTTGTAGTTGCATGCGAGTGGGTGTCAATTCAGCATTGTACTCATATTGTCTGTAGAAAGCATCTGCTAAGTCACTCCAAGTACGGATACGGTCATTCTCTAGCTGATAATACCACTCCAACTGAGTTCCGGACAAGCTCTCTTGAAAATAGTGCATCCACAACTTTCTGTCATCAGTGTGGGGATTGATCTTCTGGACATAGGACTTCAAATGCAGCTTAGGGCAAGACATGCCATCATACTTAGCAAAAGTAGGAACTTTGAACTTAGTAGGAATCACAACACCAGGGACAAGACTTAGATCATCAAAATTCAGCCCGGACATCTTCAGGTTTTCCACAGCATTCAGACGGTCTTCAAGTTGCTTGTACTTGTCATCCTCATCAGAGTATTGGCCATTATCATAGTCATTCTCAAGCTCAGGCTGACTGCCTTCACCATTACCCTTGTTACCTTGTTCATCCTCCTTCTTGACACTTCCTTCTGAAAGCTGTATCCGACTGACTCTCTTAGGACCACCTTTGTAGCGTCTGCCCATGTTGAGGAGACCAACAACCTTCTTCTTTCTGTTGATGAGCTTCTTCAGATCTTCTTGGCCTTGGACCAAGCTGGTGAACATCTGCTGAAACTGAGCATTCTGGGCTTGGAGATCTTTGACAGTCTGTTCGAGAGCCATTTCTGCTAAAATAAATAGCGAGCAAATGAGAAAACCAATCTCCAATGTACCTGTGATGCAATGTTATGCTATGATATGCAATGTTTATGCGAATGCAATGCAATGTTTTCAAGGACCTTAGAGATTTAAATTTGTTAGACAAGCAATGAACAAACATTTATTAGTACTCTTTTTATTATTCTTTTTTTTTTTAAGTACAAGAGATAGTTCGAAACAATAAAAGAAAACATAAACATCCTAAAGCTCTAAGTCTCCCATGGCGCTTCCTCTTGGTGCCGATGTAGGCATTGATGTTCGCTCCTCATGAAGTAGCTTTGTCAACTCTAGCACTTTCTTCTCGCTTGCATAGCATGAGCTTCAAAGGTATCCCTTCTTCCTTGTTGAATCCGGGATCTCTTCAAGTCTTCAAAATCGTAGGCATGTCGGGATGGAGAACAAGATAGGTACGCCACCTATAGCAACAGTTCCATAATTACGGTAGAACAGAGTGAATGGCATCATGAGGTTTTGAGCTCGATCTCGCACCCATTTGAGGTAAGGTTCCCAAGGAATGGGATTTTGGTGCCCCAAAGTCTTGGTATCGCCTTCTTTACCATGCTCCAAGCGTATGAACCTTCGCGGTAATTCGAGATCGTGGTTGTAGTCGAACACAACATCTTGGAGAAGCATATCATGTGGACCATCTTTTCGAGCAAAACCAAACAGACGAGAGCTAAAGAAGGGTTGTAAGTAATACCTCCCTTATACCAAGTAGCGGTACATTAGGGAATTCTCCACAACGATGAAGGTGAAGTCCTTTTGAGAGAAAAGATTCCAACGGATATCTGAATGAGAGAGTGACATCAATCTTTGAGACCATCTCAATCTTTGTTCATTCTTCAAAACTGATGGAGGAAGGTGCGAAATAAACCACCTGGAAAGTAACGGGACACAACACATGAGAGTTCCTTGTCTCTTAGTAGTACGAGTGTGGAGAGAATGTAGGATATCTCCAAGTAAGGTAGGCACAGGATTGCGGGTAAGAAATAATTTGATGGCATTGATGTCTATGAATTGATCCGAGTTAGGAAATAGAACCAAACCATAAATTAGCAAGGCCACAATGTTCTCGGGCTTTCTTGACTAAGAACTTGGAAAGTAAACCCTTAACTCCACTTCTAGTTTCCCAATTGGCTTCAATGTCTGAGCGCTTAAGATGTAAGACTGATGCAATGTCTTCGTACTTAGGAACCTTTTCTAGACCGGTGAATGGCATTTGATCAAGAATAGGTATCCCAAGTAGCTTAGAGAACTCTTCCAAGGTAGGAACCAACTGATAATTTGGGAATGTAAAGCAATGGTGTTTCGGATCAAAGAACTGGAATAGGACGTGCATCATATCTTTTTCAAAACCGGAGATAACCAAATCAAGTAGATAACCATGTCTTTTGATGAACTGAGCATGGTCGGGAATTTCTGAAACCAATTCTTTGAGCTGAGAAGGTATACTCATGAAGTTGATTCGGATTGTCTTTCTAGAAGCCATAATTCCTACAAAACAGAGCAAAGATAAATCCCTAGGTCCTTGAAATAGTTAGAAATGATATGCAATGCGGATGATGTCATGATGTCATGTTTAGCACACACAAACAATTCACACAATGAGCCTAGGTTTAAGGCTTGCATGAGGTATAGGTGATTACCCCACCAAAAGTTTGAGTTGGTTCATCCTGTCCTATAATAGTAACCGGGTTCTAGGAATCTCATATCATAGATCTTACTCGTAGGCGCTTATTTCAATACGACGGCCAAGTGGTCGATCGAAAATGTCCCAAAAGTCTGATCTCAATGAGCGTAGCATCGAGTATCAACCAACCTCGGTCTATACCAAAGCCGGCCATCCCACTACCTTCTAATGGCTAAGATGGGTCAATTAAGGTTCTAAAAGTTTAGTTAGCGCTTGATGACACCACGCAGAAGCCAAATACTATCTTCAACTTGGGAATGAAGAGTATCGGGACAACCAAAGTGTCACGCTAACGTAGCCATCATGTTGACCGTTTAGTTATACGTCTAACGGTCGCGATGATCTAATGCTACTTACCTAAAAGGAAACCCGGATCCGGGTGTAGGATCCCCCAACAATATAATACCCAAGCAACCCTTAAATATAAAGCATACAAGTCAAACAAAAAGCAATAAAAGTTATCTAGAAATCCCTAGGGCAATTCTCTCTTTTAAGGGTGTATCCCCAGCAGAGTCGCCAGTTCTGTAACACGATGAACTGACTTTGTAGGATTTTTGTATCCAAATGTACGGATAGCAAGAGTCGCCACCGACTTTTATTTTTATCCAATTAAGGGAAGGTAAAAGTACAGAAAAAGACCTTCGTTTAGATTCTGAGTTCGGGAGAATGGTTATGAAAAGGAAGGTATTAACACCCTTTCCATCCGCAGTTATTCTACGGGCTCTTAGTTGCTCTAGATTACTTTTAAAATTGCTGTGTGTTTGACAAAATGTTTTGAAAAAGGCATTTCGCTTTGACTTTATAATGACTCATGTAGGAGTGTATACAAAGTGTTCGGAAATGTTTTGTTTTTGGAAAGAAATTGAACTTTGAAAAAGAGTGTGTGGTGTGAAAAGCATTTGGTAGAGCGAGCAACTAAAAGACTTATTTACCCACTCAGAATTGGTCGTTTTTTTGTACTTATACGTTCCTTTAGAATAGCGCTAGCCTTACCATTAGTTAGTAGGTAGCTCCATTCGTGGATGTAGACGGGACATTCGAAGGACATCGGATGGTCATAGAAGGCAACTAGGAAGTATCCTAGCACATTCAAGGACTATCATCATTTTCGTGGCGACAATCGAGGGTCAAGATCATGTATTCGGAGGCGACATCGTGGGTCTATGATCTTTGTATCGAAGGGACTATGATGATTTGTTTTGAAGGCAACGGTGCTAGAATACCTCTACGTTCGAGGGACATGACCATTTTGAATTTGCAAAGGCAACGAGAGAGAATTACCCTAAGGGGTGCGTGTGTGAAAGAAGTGTGTTGAATTCGAGTATTTTATCTTGCAAGTTAGTGGGCTATGTTCAATTTTAGTCTTACCATACACGCCTAATTACTAGCAATTTATAGGGTGCGGAAAGTAAAATGCGGAAAGTAAATGTCCTACGCTATTACAAGGCTTTGGGGCAGATACATAATTTAAAATGCGGAAAATAAAATCCTAAGTTTAAACTATTACATCCCATATACAGTTACATTATTTGAAAAAAAATAAAATGAAAACGGAAGAATCGTCTGAATCGGATTAACCTGTGAAACGAACGAGAAAACGGAAAATATGATGAAATCGAAATAAGAGAAAATGTTAGAAAAAATGCAAATTTTAAATTGGAAAAAATATGACATGCTGGAAATAATGTAAATATGCTAAAATAAATTTTTCGGATTTTTTAGATGCAATTTAGTAATTAAAAATGAATTTACAATGATTTAAATGCAAAATTATAAATAAAAATAAATATGCATGCAAAAATATGTTTTTAAATTTATTAAATTAAATAAATATTTTTAGAAAACAAATGCAAAAGGAAAAAATATTTTGATAATTTTTTAATGCATAAATAAAATTATGAAAAGAATTGAAATAAAATGCAAATATTAAAATAATGTGAAAATAGAAAAAGTATTGGAACGTTGAAGTTTGGAAAAAAAGAAACAAAACTGGCCCTGGGAGGATTCGAACCCGTGACCCTTGAGGGCATCTGGAAACAGTGAGAGCCTTTACCGCTGCGCCATGTGTGCGTTTGTGTTTGAAAACGGATTGAGTGGAAGAAAACACGCGTCGCTCTCTGGCCTCCTCCCGCTCGCGCCATCCAATGTCTTCAACCTTTTGAATTTTTGAAAGATAGCGTCGGCTTTTGCTCGACGCTACAGGCCCTGGCAAAATCAAAAACACAGCATACATAATATAAATAACATCCAAGGCCATGGTTCGATTCCTTGAAGCATTCCGAACACACTGGTATGGGTCCTATTGTCCAATTTGTCCTATTAAGGGAAACCCTAATTCGTTCACAGAAACCCTAATCATGGTGTAACACGATTCAGGCCATGGAAATTCAATTGGCTTGCCCAGAAAGCTTGCAAACACATCACTAAACACAAAAACAACAACAAATCGAGTTAATAATGCATGAATGAAGGAATTCGAATTTTGAAATTTCAAGAACAAACCGAATTCGGTTTTCACGATTCTGGATAGTTTTGGATGATGTAAGGGTCTGGATCGATTCTGAATGGCACAAGGAACAAGATGGAATGCTCAAAATTGCTTGAAACCACCTGAATCCAAGGCTGCTTGTTGCTTGAGAGGCACGGATTTTTGACTTTTAGGTTAGGGTTTCTGGAGCAATTTTTTCGTCCTCCTTTGATTGGTATGCATCAAGTATTTATATTGGATGGATTTGAGACAGTTTTTGGCAAGAATCAATCAATAATCAATGATAATCAAATTTGATTTTTTGCAAAAAATCAAATCTTCAAATTTTGGTCAATTTCCAATCTAATCTTGCCATATTGATCCAATTTCGAAATTGCTGGCTTTTAATGTATTGATTGGATCACAAAGAAGAAATAAAAATCAAATTTGCAATTAATTTGGATTTTATACTTTATTTTTCAATTTAATTTGTATTTAAATGAATAAATTCTAAATTAAATAGGAAAATAAAATAAAAATTCGTGGCATTGGGCTTGGATATTCCTAATTGCATGAGGAATAAGTTAGGATGAAGAAAAAGTAGGCCCATTTGCAAAGTTTTTGATTTTTAGAAGTATTTCTCTTTGTGCATTCTTTCAAAATTGCCCAACTTGTGAATGGTGTAACTTGCTCAATTTTCCACATTTTTGAGTGTTCTTGGACTTTTTGGAAAGCTCTAAGAGTCCTATAACCAACCTTTTTGGTCTCATCTCAATTGGAGTTACCATTCTCAATATATCTTCAAAACAAAAAGTTGACTTTTTGTTGACTTTGAAAATGACCTGTAATGTTTTGAGCCATACCTCTCAAATGAAGCATTTTTTGGACATTCTTGTGAGACATGAAGTTGTAGAGAATTGAATTTCCTTCAAAATAAGCTTTGGTGGGAAAATTTCTGAGAAAGTATGAGAAAGTTATGATCAGTCAAAGTTCAGTTGACTTTTCACCTAGAAACCCTAATTTAGAAAGTTTGACTTTTGAGCAAATCTTGAGTTTTCTTGATGAATCATGATCAACCCTTGATCAAATGATGAATATAACTTCAAAATGAGGATGTTGACCAAAAATTATGAAGTTTGACTGTATGTTGACCACAGTTGACGTTTTGTCCAATACAACTGATTTTCAACCATCTGAGCAATTGCCTGAGGAAACTTGACTTGTGAGGCTTGAAACTTGACATGGAGAATCTTTGAAGCATATGAGGAGGCATGAAGACCATTGGAGATGCTGGAAGTTCATCTTGACTTGAGAGATACCAAACCCTAGTTTGGGTTGATTGTCTAGGAGAGAGTTTGTCTGATCAACTCTCGAGGAATCCTTGAGTAGGGATGTGTGAAATCTCTTTGAGTAGATGGAGAGAAAATTTTGGGGTATGACAAAAGGCGGTGGCTTGAATTGTTGAAAGATTATAATTTCGGATTGAATTACCATCCTGGTAAAGCAAATGTGGTGGCCGATGCCTTAAGTCGAAAGACTTTGCATATGTCACTTTTGATGGTGAGAGAGTTGGAAATGATTGAACAATTTAGAGATATGAGTCTTGTGATAGAAGTGACGTCGAAGAGTGTTATATTGGGAATGTTGAAGATCAATAATGATTTCCTTGATAGCATTAGAGAAGCTCAGAAGCTTGATGTGAAACTTGTTGATTTGTTGGTTGGTATTGGACAAACTGAAAGTGAAGATTTCAAGTTGGATGCTCAGGGTGTTTTGAGGTTCCGAGATAGGATTTGTATTCCCAATGATGTTGATTTAAAGAGAATGATTTTGGAAGAAAGTCATAGAAGTAATTTGAGTATTCATCCCGGAGCGACCAAAATGTATTAAGATTTAAGGAAACTATTTTGGTGGTCGGGCATGAAAAGAGAGGTGGCTCAGTTTGTTTATGCTTGTTTGACTTGTCAGAAGTCTAAAGTGGAGCATCAGAAACCTGCAGGGTTGATGCAACCGTTGGAGATCCCAGAATGGAAATGGGATAGCATTTCTATGGATGTTGTGATGGGGTTACCGAATACACCAAGAGGACACGATGCAATTTGGGTGATTGTTGATAGGCTTACAAAGTCGACTCACTTTATTCCTATTAACGTCACTTATCCCGTATCGAAGTTGGCGGAGATTTATACGCATGTGATTGTTAGATTACATGGTATTCCTTTGTGTATTGTTTCGGATAGAGATCTGAGGTTCACTTTTGAATTTTGGAAAAGCTTGCAAGAGGCTTTGGGTTCTAAGTTGAGGTTGAGTTCGGCTTATCTTCCTCAGACTGATGGTCAGACGGAAAGGACAATTCAATCGTTGGAAGACTTGTTACGAGCTTGTATTCTTTAGCATGGTGGTTTATGGGATACATATCTTCCTTTGATTGATTTTACTTACAATAACAGTTTTCATGCTAGTATTGGAATGGCACCGTTTGAGGCATTGTATGGTCGGAGGTGTAGAACTCCTTTGTGTTGGAACGAGTCGGGTGAAAGTGTGGTGCTTGGACCCGAATTGGTTAGAGAAACTACTAAGGCGGTGAAGATGATTAGAGAAAAGATGAGAATTTCCCAAAGTCAACAAAAGAGTTATCATGATAAAAGGAGGAAATATTTGGAATTTCAAGAGGGTGATCATGTGTTTTTGAGAGTTACACCTACAACCGGCGTTGGGCGAGAATTGAAGTCAAAGAAGCTAACTCCTCGCTTTATTGGTCCTTATCAAATTACTAGTAAAGTGGGAAAAGTGGCTTATCGGGTGGCGTTACCGCCAAATCTTTCGAATTTGTACGATGTTTTCCATGTGTCACAACTTCGAAGTTCCGATCCTTCGATGTGATTGAGATGGATGATATTCGTTCGGAGAATCTTACGGTGGAAACGATGCCTTTGAGGATTGAGGATCGTGAGATAAAGTCTCTTCGTGGCAAGGAGATTTCATTAGTCAAAGTTGTTTGGATAGGAGCATGGTGAAAGCGACGTGGAGTTAGAAAGTAAGATGCGGATTCATAACCCGAGCTTTTAGTAATTTCGAGGACGAAACTTTTTAAGTGGGGAGAGTTGTAACGCCTGCTTTATTAAATATTATATTATATTAATATTTTTGAATTACCGTTTGACGATTGTTTTGGCGCGAAAATAATTATATTAATCGGTATATCTATTAATATATTTGGCGACGTTCCGTCCGGTTCGGTAAAATATTATTTGGACCGATATTTAATTCCCCGAAATTATATTAATAGATTGAGTTAATGATATAATTAGTGTGTTAGGAATAGAGAAGGGTGGGGGAAGCAATTTGCTAGAGTTGGGTTTCTCACCCCTAGTTAGTATGGCAACCCTCATATAAAGCCATTTTCCTTCATTTTCCAAACACAACACCAAAAACATAAATATAGAAAGTTGGAGAAAAGCTAGGGCTTTGGTAGAAGAAGAAGAGGAGAACAAGAAGAAGAGCAAGGCTTGGTTTGGGGAATCATCAAGAACACTCAAAGCTTGCTATGTAAGGGGTTTGATTTCTCTATCACATATGGTTAGGGTTTGATAGTTATATTTAGGATTTGGGGAAAAATTGATAGTTGATTTATAGGATTTTGGTTGGTTGATTGTTGAAATAGCATAGGAAGGTTGAGTTAGGAGTATAGATCATTGGGTATTTCTTTGCTAGTAGTAAAAATGGAAGTTATAAATGAAAATGACAAAGAAAAGGTCCAGAAACTCAAAAAGTGAAGTTTTCACACAGACCAATCAACACGGGCCTGTTGATTCACACGGGGGCCCGTGTTGATCCCTTGAACGAGGAAGAGTTTCTGCAGACCAATCAACACGGGCCGTGTTGATCCACACGGGTGCCCGTGTTGATGCACTGACTTTGGCATTTTTGCATGTTCTGGAGACTTTTCAACACGGGCCGTGTTGATTAACACGGGGGCCCGTGTTGATGTATCTGTAGCCTCTCATGATTTTGATTTTTGCACTTCTTTTGCCCGATTATGTTCCGATTTTCCGATTTCAGTAAATTCGACGACGGAGCAAGTTGCTCCGAATTCAACGGATATTGACGTGCTAGCTAAGTTCGATGGGTAGAACGTAGTGGTGAGGCTAGTTTTTCAAAATTGTGAGTTTTTACAGAGCGACCCGAAATAGGTCAATTTACGGTAAATTGAACCGGATGGTGTTTTAGTCAATTTAAGACATACATGAACTATCTGATTTTGATGTTGATGTTTATAATTAATGTCGGTAATTAAGAATGGATTCCGCGATGATTATTGGTGTCTTTGGCTATTTTTCCATTTTTAGAAATTGGTGGATTAATTGATAATGATGTTTGTGACGGTGTATTTAATTATGAATACTTGTTGTTTATGCGATGCGGTGACATGTTTATTTGATGTGAATAAATATGGCGATGTGGACTTTATGTCAATTGTGATGAGCGATGATGATGTGTTGTTGTGTGGTCTTTATTATTGAGTCACATACATTGCATATGCGACGAGGGCTTTCATGCCAAGCGACGATGGCTTTTATGCCAAGCGACGATGGGCTTTATGCCAAGGGTTCCTAATTATGGACAAAGCGACGGGTACCACATGCATAGCATAGTCGTGTCTCATGGAGTCAGTTATGTTTATTTTTGAGTCTTTTGGCATTGAGTTTTATTTGATGGCTTATGATGAATTGTGATGTTATATGATACCTTGTCTTGTGATGATTTTTGTGTTGAACCTAAATTGATTATGATGTGGTAATTTCATGAAAATTATGCGATGGATATAATATGACGATAAAGCGACGATATGAGTTTATAGCGATGGAGTTTATGTCTTGTTTCGACATGATTATGGTGATTATGTGATGATATTAAAGTGTTGATTTTATACACCAAATAATGATTTAAAATGTGTGAGATTTTATGATATTTATTGACATACTCTTATTATCCTATATCATTTATGATTTCAAAACTATTTATATATTTTATCATGCTTTTAATTATATGTTTAGGAGTATCTCACCCTTTACTTGTTTCGCGTTGCCTATATATTGGTAACGTGCGGATCCCGAGGATGAGGAGGATTAGCTCGAGTCACTTTATTTTGTGTCGTTCTGCTCTGATCGTTGTAACACTCCGGATTTGGGCGACGTCATTATTTTGATAGGATAGTTTATGTATACTATCTTATGATGTTATAACCTTATGTATTGATGATAACATGATGTTATGTATATTTTGTGAACATATCCGCTGTGCTGTGAATAGTCATATGTGTATATGATGAATTATGTATGAATCGGTATATCCGACTTTTGATGTGCATTATAATGCGAATTGATGGAAATGCGAATATGTGATGCCTCAATTTTATTAAATGAAATTTTGAAACTCTGA